>VZTF01000420.1:0-89237 GCA_013397755.1 Cnemophilus loriae
GGCGGGGTGCGGAGGGGTGGGGGCAGCCGCGGCTCCGGCCTCCGCCTCAGCTGCATTTCAGTCCGCCGCACGCCGCTTCCTGTCGCCGCAGCCACCGCCCGTGACGTGGGGGAGGCACCCTGGGGGGCGGCTGCAGCTGAAGGACGCGGTTGCTCCTCAGTGACACGAAGCTCGGTGGTCCTGAGGGCCAAAAATCCCTCCAGGCTGTCGATAAGCCGTGTATTGTACCAGGTGCTGGATGCTGGTTACATAATACTGCGCCACTTAGAAACAGTGTCTTCGAGCCTTAAAAATGGTGGCTGGGCCTTCAGCACTCTGGGTTTGTTTATTATGAGCCCACAGGCCACCTCTGTGTGGCAAACACTGGGACCACCCTTGGCCTGTGCCAGCAGCAGTGAAGGGTCTTCCCTGGTCCCTCAGAGTGCTCAGCCTTGTCCCACCAACTGGGATGTGTGACGGGGACAGCGAAGTCCACTCGGAGGTAAATGGACCCTGCCACATCTGGAAGGCACTGGAGGAAAATAAATTATAAGATAAAAAACTGTCTGCAATGCAATGTTTATAAACCTGCTTTTATTTTATTCTTCCAAAAGAGCCATGCATTACGTTGCTGGTAACATCAACCACTCTGAGCTGTGTTAATGGTTGCTTTATATAACCGGGTGGAAAAATCCTTCCTCTCATTTCAGATATTTTGTTTCCTCTGTTTACTGGGTGTTGGAGCTTCCTACGTGGAGAAAGCTCTCAAGGAGTAAGTCACATTTTCCAGGGCGCTGTGTAAGTGGAGAGATGAGTAACTGCTGTAGCCTGAGTCACAGGGAAGAAGGGAGCGCTGGGTAAAGGCAGAGCGGGAACTGCTGCAATGAAGGTGGCAGAACAAACAGCATCCTCCTCTCCTCCGCGCTTGCTACAGGCGTGATCGCACGCCACTCAGTCAAACAGAGTTGGATTCCTTATCTTTTAATTAACCTTGTGAAAATACCCAGGGTTTATGGTTGCTAAATTTGCCAGCGGCTCAGCTGGGCTGAGGTTTGGTGTGTCTCAAGGCTGAGTTATGCTTGTGATCAAGTTAGCAGATAGGCTCAGCAGATAAACATCCGGTATCAGACTCAACTAAGTATTTGAGGAATGTGTTTGAGTTTGATTACAGAAAATTGCAGTCCAATTGATTCCAGGTGTACCTTAGTTCTTTCACCATCTGATCCAGGCAGGAAAAAACAGATCCGGGCAGGAAAAC
The DNA here is from genome assembly GCA_013397755.1 of Cnemophilus loriae. Taxonomy (NCBI): domain Eukaryota; kingdom Metazoa; phylum Chordata; class Aves; order Passeriformes; family Corvidae; genus Cnemophilus; species Cnemophilus loriae. Next base: position 1,238 of record VZTF01000420.1, read on the forward strand.
ATGCCTCAAGCCGGAGCTGAGCCTCCAGGCAAGGCTTTTATTTTAAGTCCTTGAGACTCTTGGAGATTTCTCTGACCTGAGAGAAGCCCAGTTATTAGAAGAGAGCTTTGTTACGGACCTGTCATGAAACAAAGAAAACCAAACTTGCTGCTCACTTCTTGCTGAGGAGAGGTGAACGCTGAAGAGGCATCATAAATTTACAGGTGGCTGTGGCAGTGGGAGCCAGAATCCTAGACTGTGTTTATTGCAAGAAGGGAAGTGATGGAAAAGGTGCTCTGTGTCCAGAAAGGGAGGGAAGAGCCAGTGTAAGTCATTGGTGTTTTACTCCGGGCAGTGTTGAGGGGTTCCAGCTGCACCTTGTGGTGTGGGAGCAGGGATGTCTGGGAGGGAGCAAGCGCATTTTGGGAATACAAATCCAGCTTTAGGCTGTTGAAACAGCTGGTGAGCCGTGGCTTGTGAAGGAAGCTGCCCTCCCTCTGAGTGTGTGGGGAGTCGCTCTGGCCGATGTGCTGGTGGGCTCTGCAGGGTTGGTGCTGGGAGCAGCCGTGTGTGTCTGTGCCATGGGTGGACCGCTCTGGCCAGGCGCCAGGAGCAAGGCTGTGCCACTCACAGTAAACAGGTCATGCTCAGAAAATGCCGTCTGAGCAGGGGCCTGAACCATCCCCAAAGGAAGAGTGCTGGAAAGAGCTGAGCTTCGATTCCAGCCTTGTAGGGAGGGATTTATCTGCTTCAGCCAGCAGATAGTTCTGCCTGCTGTTATTGCTGAGAGATGCAATGGGAGCATCCAGAAACACCCTAATGCTTTGGAGGCAGGAGAATCCCTCTCTGAGCAGTGTGGCTGCTGCAAAAGGGGACAAATGTACGTGCTGGATACTGCAAGCACAGGAAGAAGGCAGCTTTGCCTTGTGCTTTGGGCAGGCAATTACCTCTGTACAGAGAGGCCAAAAAAAGACTGATGAAAATTCCACCTTTTTAAATGCAGCAATTGGAAAGGTACCAGGCAGCGAGAACTCCACGTGCTGCTGAACCAGCTCAAGACACCCCCGTGCAACACTGTGGTGACAATCACCTTTTGTTCTTCACATCCCTCTCTCTTTTCGCTGTTGCTGCCACAAGGAACTCTGAACTCTTTTTCTGCTTCATTTCCCCTGGCCCAGCTTTTCTCCTGCTCAGCAAACGTGCCGTGCGCTGAAGGACTCCCGCGGACTTTGCACCCCTGAGGAAACCTTTTTGCCAGAGGAAACATCAGGGTGTTCATCTCTGGCAGTGTGTAGCAGGAGCAAAAAGGAAAACACCTCTTAGGCAGAGTTTGATTGCCAGCTGAAAATAAGCAAAGTGCCTGTCAGTGACATGTGAACACGAAAAAGCTTTGCAGATGGAAATAAAGGCAATGCTTTTTCCCCCTCTCCTGCTCTGCCTTCCCTGCAGTGCCAGTGAGGCTTTGGCTCGTGGGCTGCAGAGCCGTGCTGTTCCAGAGCCTGTTGGATCTGGAGGCACAGTGCTCTTTGGACTCTTACTTATTTTCTGAAAATGGTATCTAAAAGAGTAATGGGCACTTTGCAGAGCTCTAAATAGACCAGCCTCTGTCCTGAGGAGCTGGCAACGTACTGAGGCAAGTGCCAGGGATGGGAGAACGGCTGCATCATACAAACCAGCTGGGGAGGTGGCACGTGGCCCACCTGATCAGTATTTTTCCATCACATTCTCATTCAGCTGCTCCTTGCCAACTTCCAGCTCTGTCACGCTCCTCAAAAGCTTCTACTCTGGGTTTATTTAGCATGCTATTTATTTCCTAATTATAGAACTGAAGTGACTGACCTCAGCCCTGCTGGGTACTGCTGTCCACCTTTTTGTCCCCTCTAGACCACAGGCTCTGGTCTCCTCTAATGGCTGAAGGCCATTGCTAGAGACTTTCTGACTCGCTTTTTTTGTTTTTCTCCCAAACCCGAGAGGGCTCAGACTGCTTATACAGAGAGCTTCAGTGATCATTTCAGAGCAGATGGGCTATTGCATTCCCAAATTCTTTAGGCCAAAAGAGAAATGCCACTGAGCTGAGCACTTTACCAGGCTGTGTTCTGCTGCTGCTGTCCACAAATTCCCAGCAGCCAGCTCACTGCTTTTATCCCACATCCAGCTGCAGCTGCTGGTTGGAGGAAGAGGTTTTGAAAACCACTCCCTGGCATCAGCAGTGCTGCTGGTCCTGCTTTTGGCTGCTCCATGGCACTTGAACCCTGCCTGGCTCCACAAGCAGACTCAGTGGTCTAGGAGAAGAATCCATCTGTATCTCCCTGAAAGGAATCTTGTAGTGCCACAACACTACTGAATCTTCCAGGGAGTCCGGTTAGGTGAAATTCCTACCTTCAGAATACCTTCTGCACCAAAAGCTGCCAGGCTGAGCAGACCTGTTCCCTGCAGCCACCTCTTGTTCACTTAGAGCTGTTTCTGTCCCTTTCACACATTTTGGTAACCTAAGATACAGCTGCAGGAGCCAGGCGGTGCTTTGGTGCAGCACCTGTCCCTAAAGCCACCTGCAGAAGCAGGGGGGTTCTGTGCAGGGAAGGTGGCATCAGAGCAGCAGGTGTCTGGCAGGCAGAGAGAGCACGGAGAGGCGGCGTCTCTGAGGGAAAGCAGAGGGTGGATTCAGACAAATGGATATACTAGAGACAGAAGGATGGATGAGCTTCTCCTGGAGTGTTTCCAAAATGTCATACTGAATAAAGGAAACCGCTGGTCTTCTGTTTAATCCCAAGTGGTCTCTCTGACATTTGCCACTATACTGTGTTCCTGAGGTTGGAGTCTGGAAACACTGTGATTGTCCCGCCTCAGAAAGCTGGCAAGGCAGTCTGCTAAGGCCACAGTTTTATGGGTTTTTTTTTTCAGTAGCTGCTTGTGAAATGCTTTCTGTGGAAAAGTTTCCATAGAAGTAGTGGTGCCTAAGAAGAATGCAGAGTTGCAATCCTGCAAACTGAAATGCTCAGTGAACTGAACAATGGGATTAGCAGCCCCTTGTAAAAATCCAAATTTTAGTACTGCCTGAGGAATGGGGAAGGGCCTTTTCCTAGAGAGCAATATTTATGGAAATAAATTGAGTGGAGGCAGAAGATTGATTTTGTGCCAAAATAGTGGGAATTGGGATAGATCTGGGAGGAAGGGAGGGAAGGAGAACACAACAGTGTTTGGATGATGGTGAGTACAAAAGAAATGGTTACAGTTGTGATTTGGGAGAATGAGTGATGGTGTTTGGGAGCAGAGAGCCAGAGCTCTGTTTCCTGGAGGTGTAGAAGGAAAACAGGGGTGAGAATAAACAGGCTTGATGCTGGTGCAGGGAGGGTTGTGGGTGAGGCTGGTGGGGTCCACAGGAACATGGTTTGGGGAGGTGGGTAGGTGAGCAGGAAGCTTCAAGGAGCAGTGGGATGGCTGGGATGAAAGGCTAATCCAGAGCATCTCCATCTGCCTGATGGCTTCCTGGAGATGCACTGGCAGTCACAGCCACGCACTGAAGGTCTGCCACCATGGCCAGCGGTGAGCTGGGGGTGACCACCTTTTTCCATGCATAGGCACCTGGAAGGCTGCAGATCAGTATCCCAAGAAAACAAAGCAACTTCAGAGCTCCTGCACTCCATTCCTCTGGCTGACCTTGCCTGGCTTTGCAGGAGCAGCACTTCCCTTTGTACCACCTCTGAGTTAAAGTATTGCATGAGCTGGAGGAAATAAACAGTGCTGCTGATGCTGTGTAATGACTCCTTCTTCAGGCTGACTCCACCTTGGCTCATTGCAGGCTCCACCTTGCAAAACTGATGTCTCAGTCTTTGGGAAATGACGTCTGATTTGCCACACGTCTCCTCAGAGCAGACCAGCTTTAAGATACTGACCTCCGGAGTTCCCATTAAATCCATCCTGGGATTTGGCAGTAGTGCTGCAGGAGGATTTTGTCGGAGTTATGCAGGGCTGGACGTGTAGGGAGTGTGGCAGGATGGGAGGATGCGTAGCTGAGTGATGATGGTGAAGGTCCTTCCTCCTTCCAGCTCAGGAAAGAGCTACTGCCCCGGCGGAGGCTAGAGGGTGCTGTGCTGCAGGGAATGGGTGTCCTCCTTCTTGTGTGCTCAGCATCCCTTCAGAGCCAGGTGAAAATTTGCAGGAAACGCTGCCTCCGAGCTGAGATGAAGACTAAGGTGCTGGCTGTAGTTATGAACAACCTCCAGGGCTTTTTTCAGACCAGAATAGTTCATTAGTCCATTATTTAGCACCCAGAAGGTGACATACAGAAAGGAAGGGTGGTTTTTCTCAGATGGGTGAAAAAGCAAAAAGGAGGGGACAGACAGGAGTGGGGAAAACGACTGAGAAAATGAGGAACAGGTCAGAAGATAAGGAAGCTCAGTGGAACAAAAGCAGAGAATAGAAGGGTAAAGAAAGAAAATAAAAGGATAAGGAAAGAAAAGAGAAGATGAAACCAATGCAGAGGATCACATCCACTGCTGTGTCCAATTAAGGGCTTCAGATCTGCTGAATGATGGAAGAGAGATTTACTTGGGAGAAAAATAAAGGAGCACTTCTTGCTTGCGGCAGCTGAGGCTGCAAAGCCCCGGCTGATGGGGCAGGATCAGCTCCTGTTTACCCAGCTGAGGTGTGGCTAATCCTCAGCACCGCAAAGAGCAGAGCTGAGGAGTGAGAAGAGGCCGGGGCGAGCACGGGAGACAGGGCTGTGTTTGTACAGCAGCTGACAGGCAGCTGCAAGACTAGGCAAAAACACGACATGCTCTCGAACAAGCAGCTCTGTGAGCCGAGGGCTGCTCCCTGGAAAGCCTGCCAGGAACCACAGGCAGCAGGAGCAAACGTGCCTCCTGCGTGGGGCTGCACGTGCTCTGCAAAACACAGCCCTGCCGCCCGGCGCTGCGGTTCGGGGTCACTGTCCTCACAGCTGGCACAGATGCTCTCCCTGCCTGCCTGCAGCAGGTGGGGCAGATGTGCAGGCGTAGCTGGAGCAGGAGGAAGCACAGGTAGATATGTTGTTTCGTTCTCAGGTCTTGTAGAAAACAACCTACCAAAAGTGAGAAGATCCAGGCAGACAACAGAGGAGGAAGATTGCAAATGAGCCCCATTCACAGCTAAAGGGAGTGCACCTCCCTCTGGGCCATGGAGAGGTTCTGGGGTTCTTTCAGGTGAGCAGTGTGTACAGCACAGTGTCAAGAAGCCAGCCCTGCTCACTGAAATGAGCCACATCAGGTCTTGATGCAGGTGACCTCCCTTCTGTTTTCTACCTCAGTCCTGAGGTGGGTTAGCAAGGATGGAAGAGAGCTTTCTAAATTGGACACGGATTACCACACAAGCCCCTAAGAACTGCCCTGGCCCCACCACACGTGGCGAAGGAGGTGCTGGGGCTGCATCCACAGGTCCCTGGAGGACATCTCCAAGAGGTACAACCAAACCTGGCCCAAAACATGGACCAAAGGGAATGCTTTGGTAGGATGCAAAGCCCTGTTAAGAGCTAAGAGGGGCTGTTGAATCCATATGTTTTCACTCTTTGTCTACTCTGGATGTCTGCAGCGAGAGTCACTGGTTTTACTGCTGGGGCTCTCAGGGCAGCAGCCCACTGCCAGCTAGAGACATGCAGGGACTCAGCACTGGAGCTGCAGCTGCTTAACTCTCCAAAAACACTGAGAGAATGCAGAATAGGTGGGATCTACTATTATTAACTGACCCGTGGGGCAGGACAGGGAGGTGAGAAGGAACAGTGAAATGTGAAAATGCCTGGAGGAGGAGTTGATGACAGAAGGGAAATGGGTTCATGCTCTAATAAAGGCTCTGTTGGCGGCTGGACAAAGTAGTTGGTGTGATGGGAGATCCCACTGAGAAGGAGGGGTGATTGCAGAGGACATATGGAGTATGACTAACTGAATGCATGTTGTAAAAACATGTTAGTATAAACCTCCTGGCAGGGAGGTATAAACACTTGGGAGACTTTACAAGGGTCACACAGCTAAGCGCTAGGAAATATCCCTTGAAAGAAATCTGTGAAGCAGGTAGGGGAGATGGGTGGATACCCCTGCCCATCAGCCCACTCTTGTTTCTTCTAAGGAGCTCTTCGCTGCTCCGAACAGTGTGTACGGGAACTGAATGGAGACATCTGTGGATGTGCAGAGCTATCAGCTGGCTCCTTGCCTGGAAGTTGTTGTCGCTGCTGAGAAAGGAGGTAGCACAGCCCCAGGCAGAGTGCTCGGGGAGGACACAGCTGCCTGGCCATCCCGTGGCATCCCCTGCTCCAGCCTCGTGTCCCCTTGGGTGCATGCTGCCCCTGGGACTGGCTACGTGCGCTTCTCCATGGCGGGGCTGGATGCCCTGACCAGGCAACAGCCCGGTGAGACCGTGGTGATGGCTCTGACAGATGGGTTTCATTGAAGACACATGTCTGGCTTGGAGCTTGTTTTTATTTCCTTTTGAGGGAAGGAGGAGCCATGGGAGAGGAGTAACTGAGCGGCTGAGCCGGCTCTCCTGGACACAGACCGCAGTGCCAAGCGAGCTCTTGCTACGGTTTCTGCTGTGGCTCTGGAGGCTGCAGCCCAAGGGGCAGGAAGTGGTGGAGAAGGAGCTTCAACTGGTGTACCAGCAGTACATGATCGATCCAGGATGGGAGAGAGACTGAATCATAAGGGGAAGGCTCTGATAGGTCACGGGGTGAGGGGGATGTATGGCTCTTTGCCAGCACAGGAGCTTCTGCAGCAGCTCCAGCGGAAGGCACCGGTCACCAGGAACTTCCTTCCAGAGGAGAGGTCCTACAGGAGCCAACATCCTGCATCAGTGGTCACCAGCCTCTCCACCTAAGGGCACAAGTGGCTCCAGGTGGCCTCCAAGAGCTGCTTTGGCCTGGGGAAACCAAGGGAATAAAGAGCTGCTTTTGAGGTATGATCACCCTGGATTCCTACACAGGGTCAGGTGTCTGTGTGAGAGAGAGGAAGGTGTGCAGGGACTGGTGCTTTCCTGCTACATCAGCCATGATTGTGGCTACTGAAGCGTGTTTTAGAAGGCCACAAATATGCTTCTCTCCAGGAAGAAGTGAATCCTAGAGCCGTGGCAGTTCTCCCCTTGCCTGCCAGGTTCTGGGGGATCAGAGCAAGTGGGAGGTACGGAGAGGGTGGGACGGGCAGAGTTCAAACCTTCTCATTATGCTTCGAGATACAGAGATCAGAAGACAACTTTATAAATTAATAAGGCCTCCACCTGGGCAGAACCTCGTTCGGCATGGATGGGCGGGAGAGGAGAGTGCGGTAATGAGCAAACTGCCTCTTCTCCACCAGCCGGTAGGACAGGTTCTGGGCTCTTGCAAACAAACCCTGTGGTCTAGCTCGTTAGAGTTAATTAGTGTTGTTCCATATTCATACAGCATTAGCGCCATCAGGCCCCGTGTTTAATTAGACTGTGAGCTTGCCTTAAGCCCTGCAGGCGCTGGAGGACCTTCCATCAAGGATATGCCAGAAGCACACGCACCAAATTGGTGGCTTGAGTAAGGAAGGGTCTTGTGAGGATGATAACAGGGTGAGGATCAGAAACCTGCCACAGAAACCTGGGTTATCAGAGGAACCTGGATAATAAAGCTATCAGGTACACAATCTAGTGCTTTTGTGTCAAGGAGCTTTGGAAGAGCTTCCTGAAAAAGAACAAAAGAGCCATGGTTTATCTTCCTGTGGCATCTGCTCAGTGCTCAGGCACGGTCAGGCTGCTCCCGGCTTCTAATCCGTCAGCGGTTTCGATTGTGCACCATGGTGTACCACGGAGTGTGGGCTCGTGTTACAGGTTGGTGCTCCCAAGCAACAGGCTACAGAGGGCAAGGCAAGTCTGGGATGTGGGCTGTGCCCCATCTGTCCTAGGCAGTGCTCTGAGATGAGCACCACAGAGAACTGCTGCCACACAGGGGTTTAATCCTGGCCCGAGGTCGGTGCTAATCCATCATCAGTGAGGAGACAGGTATTTCCCAGGGTAATTCCTGCTGTAACATTTACAAATGACCTTTGGAAGTGGTGCTGTTACCACTGGCTGATGAGGCAGTGTGTGTAAGAGGCCAAGCCTGCATGTCTAGCTTTTGGATGGACAAAATAAAGGGAGATATGTCCTTCCCTCGAGCCCCTCCAGCCCTTGGTTTCCCATCTGCCAAATGAAGATGAAGGCAACACCTTTTCTGCTGGAGTTAAGCATGGATAAATCCTTAAAGACTGCAAAGGATTCAGAGAGGGGGGTTATGTAAAGGTGCTTATATTAAGTACCTTACACAGACACACCAGCTCTAAGCTGGGTATAATCTTGTTTTTTTAGGTTAGAGCAGAGGACTTGAAGTTAAACTGGCTGGAATCTCATCTGAAGTCCGACAGGATCAGCAGCGGGTAGTGGAGCAAAACCAGGGGATGGTGCTGCTCTTTGCCTTCTTCCTTTTAAATCAGAAAGTTTTAGATATCCTGAACAGCACTCAGTAGCCTTATGGAGCTTTCCATGCCCCAAGGATATTCAGTATCTAGGTTTTTTGATTAGTCCTGAAGTTCCCGATTCCTAAACATTAGCATCCTTAAGTGTACAGCCTATGTTTAAAGAAACTGTTGCCCTTTTGGTGGAAAGGGCAGAGAGTGTGGAAGCCTTTTGTTCCTCAAGAAACTAAACAGAGAAGTCTGGCTACATGCAAGGATTGTCCCAGCCAGTGGATGTCTTCTGCAGCCTCTGGAAACCACGTGCTGGTAGGCCAGCGGGCAGTGACACTGGCTGGGGCTGTGGGAGGTTAGAGATGCTGGCACAAGCCCTTGGTTATCCTGTTAGAGGGATTAAGAGCAGACTGGGGCTTAATCCACTGCTATGGTGCTGCAGATCATTTCTTCTTCCCACTTAGAGTGGCCAACACGTGTGGCAGGATGAGAGGCTTGATCCCATGGGGCAGGAAACTTTCCCAGGACCTGTGCTGTGGCCTGAACCACAACTTTGTAAAAACGAGTTGTGCCTGCGGAGGATGAGGCTGGCTATCTCTGCCAGGGATTTTTCTGGGGCTCTCAAAACTGAGAGAGGAAAACCATGTTGCAAGGAGCATTGTGGGAGCGTTTTGGGTGGGGAATCCCTCTGGGGTGTAACAGCTGACTTTTGAGATAGTCCTAAGCCAGTGAACTGCTTTACAGAACAGATAGTTGAAACAATAGGAGCTGCTACCCAAAAAAAGATCCATTCAAGGGCTGAGCAGGACTCTGCTGGGGGTGGAGGGGCATCTTTGCTACCTGGTTGTGGTGGGGAGAAGTCCTGTGAGTGTCTGAGAGGGAGTGGAAGAGCATGAAACTGTGCTGATACCAAAGCTGTCACTGCACATTCATCAGCCGTGAGACGCACCCTGGTCAGTTTTATGGTAGATGAGGGCTTTATGCTTGGGCAAGGGATCACTTGTGTATTGTTCACCTCTCTTGTTCACAGGAAAACACCTTTGTATAAACTGGAAAATAAATAAGGTTGCTTCAGAGAAATGCATGGCCCCATCTCCACCTATTTTCCTCTTTATCACCCCAGCTACGGGAACAGGCTATCTGCTATCAGCACAGCTTGGAAAGGGTTACGCACAGCAGACTCTGGCGGATCTCCACGCAGAAGAAATCAAACCCAGTGGTAAATATTGCAATGGCAAGGCCTAAGTAGTCCCTGCAGAAGGGAGTGAAATTACGCCTGACCTTCAACCTACCCAACTCTTTCAAGTAGAGCCATCCCTTGCAAAAACTTGGCAGCTGTAGGAGCCTGGGCGTGGTGTTTGCTTGTGGGAGCTGTCTCTGTTCCTCGTTTCTTCCCTGTCCTTGACAGGTTGTTCCTCTCTCTTCTCCACCTCCCCTGTCCAGAGCTTCCCTCTGCCAGCTGGGACAGCAGAAACACTTCCCAAGTGTATTTCTCATGGGATGCCCCTCTCCATTGCAAGTCTCCATTCAAAGAGCCACTGGTACTTGCAAGAAGCACTGTCCCTGTGGAGAGCACTGCTCCATCTGGCTTCCACAACTCCCTTCTAATATCCTTTCCCATGCACGTTCCTCAGGACATTGGCATTCATGCCTCTGGGGACAGAAGGAAAACATTTTGCTTTCTGTTTTTAGAGAGGCTGATGCTTTTTCTGCTGCTCCCTCTGGGCCTTGCATTCTCTCTGAGACTAATCCAGGCATTAGCCCCTCAAAAGGCCGAACAAACACCCTTGTCCTAGTTGCTTGTGCACAGCCCTGGGAATCTTGCCCTGTGCTCTCCTCCTCCTGACCTTGTTTTCCTCGGAACACCACAGCAGTAATTACCCTGAGGTTGAAGGGTTATTCGAAAGCAAGTACTGTGTCTTGCGTGCTCCCTCCTTTCCAGCTGTTGTTTCTCCCTACACTGGAGTTAAAATCTACCTGGAGTTTTCTTTGTGTTGATACTAATTTAGGGAAACACCAGCAGTGAGGGTGGTGGGTGTGGATGCGAATACGTGTCCAGTTCCATGTGTTTCTCGTTCTCTGGTTCTCTGAGAAGTCACCAGCACAGCGAGGCAGCTGGACCTGGCACGGGGTCTCTCCCTGGGGTGTCGCTCGTACTCTGAATGCTCTCATGGGCACTGGTTGACTGCGTCTGACAAAAGCATTAGCTGGACACTGGAGTGGAGATGGGAAGACTGGTCAAAGTGCATGGCAGCTGGACTGCCCAGCTCATGGATGGCTGCTGTGGCTGCATTGCCAAAGGCAGAAATGTGGCAACACTCGGGCAGAGTCAACACATAAATATGAGCGGCCCAAGTGTCTGAGGTGGGTTAGTTAATGCTGAAATGGAGGGTTTTGCAAGAAGAGATAAAATCAGCTTCACGTTTAGGAGGAGGAGGGTTTGGAGTGGATTTCCATTACAGGGTCAAATGATCCAGCATTCCTGTGCTGTACAGTCTGCTTTTCCAAAGAATTTGCTGTTGAATATGGATTTAGCCTGAATATGCTTTAGCCTTCCAGGGCTAAATATGTTTCTGCCTTCCAGGGCAGAGCTCCCCACAGGGCACCAGTTCCTCTTAAGAGCATGGCTGGGCTTTTCCAGCTCTTGGTGGCTGGGCACAGCTCAAAAAGGAGCTAGTCTGTGGCCAAACCAGTGGAGCTGTGGTGCAGTGCTTTGGGCAGAAAGCTGTTATGTCACTCCCAATGCCTTTCACATATTCACCCGACCTGGCTGCAAGCTGTTTTCCTTGATGCTAGTTAGGAGGAACTTGGGAAAACCCCATGCCACTGGCACGCTGGATGACAGCGATGGCACAGGGCACTTGTGTTCACTGTCCATCGGAGGGGAAGCCCTCTCCAGCTTTCATCCCACCCAGGGAGAGAAAAGTGGGCTTTGTGCTGCAAAACAGCTCTTCCTTCTGCCAAGTGCTGGCAGCCCCCAGTACATTCCGGTCCAACTCTGCACCCTCTGCCTGCCAGCCAGGGCTGGGAGCCATGGGCACTGCCAGGCTCAGGAAGTCCCTACAGGCCACCCGAGGGCCAGGACCTGGCGTGGGGTGAGCCAGCGGTCCCCCTCACTGAAGCATCACCAGCGTGGCCGTGGTGGCTCTCACTTCCAGAGGCACCTTTGCTACCTTGTTCCCTGTACCCCCCTCGCTGCTGCACCCCGGGGGCGCGGACCCTCGCCCGGGCTGTGTCCGGCCGGCGGGGCCGGTCCCGCCCCGGGGGCGGGCGGCGGAGCACGTGGGGCCGCGCCGGGCCGNCGTGTCCAGTGAGTGCCGGGGAACCGGGGTGCCGGGGAACCGGGGATCAAGAGTGCCCGGGAGCCGGGATTCCGGGGATCTGGGGTGCCGGGGAACCAGGGTGCAAGGGATCCAGGGTGCAGGGAAATGTGGATGCCGGAGAGGCTGGAATGCTGTGGATCCAGAGTGGTGGGGATTTGGAGTGCAGGGTTGTCCGGTGTGCAGCGATTCCGGGGTGCAGGGCAGTCCGAGGCGCAGGGGAGCCAGAGTGCAGAGAATCTGGAGTGCAGGGTTGTCTGGTGTGCAGGGGATCCGTGGTGTAGGAGAGGGTGAGTTTCAGGAGATCCAGAATACAGGGAAGCCCAGAATGCTGGGGATGTGGAGTGCGAGGGATCCGGGGTGCAGGGGTCATCCGGGGCGCAGGAGTTGTCCGGAGTGTAGGGATTGTCCGGTATGTGGGGGTTGTCTGGTGTGTAGGGGAACCCGAGATGCGAGGGATCCGCGGTGCCGGGGATCCGGGACGTAGAACCGAGAGGATCTGGGGTGCAGGGTGAGTGGGTCCAGGCTGCGGTGCGGGTTGCAGGGCACGCAGTGCGAGTGAGAGGGCGTGCAGCCCCAGGGCTGCTGCTGCAGGAGCGAAGCATCTCGGGTCCACGGCCCTGTCCCTGCTCCCGAGCCGGGAGTCTCTCAGCCGGGCTGTCCTGGGCTTTCAGGCTCAGATAACCGTGCTCGCAATGTAAACAGCGTCCCTGGGACCGCCTGGTACTGCGCGCCCAGCTGGCCTGGCCAGGGGAACCCTGGGGAGTAGCAGCTCCGTCATAACCCCGTGGGTCATGCCTGGGGCACTTGGCTCCAAAAGGGATGGACGAGACCAGGGAAAAGGGGAGCAAATCCTAAGTGCAGGCTCCAGGTCAGGGGACAAAGGGCAGCAGGAAGGGGTGAGGAAGGCCCTGTTTATGTTCGCTCTCCCTGGGCGGCTGAGGTGCCCTTTTTGCCCTCCCGAGACCTGACTTCCCCCAGCCCTGCTGGGCTGAGCTGTCCCAGTATTCGGAGGATGTTATTTTTGCCTTCCAGCCAGCCTGTGGGTTCATATAAGCAAACATTTCCAAAAGCGGTGTCTGATCTTTGTTGCCTTGGTTCTTGAGTGTTCAGCCTGTGACAGCTCTGACCCTGACTGCAGAAAAATGTGTGTGTGGAGGATGGAGATGCTGAGCAGCTCTGAAACCAGGCCTGAAACAGCCCAGAAACAGGAGTATCCAAAACTGCATGCTACAGTGGAAAAAGTGACCCTCGCTGCTAGGCGGGGGGCTGGCTACCGACACCCACCGCGTAAGGGATTATTCCTGGGAGGGGATAAAAGGGAGTCCAGTTACTCACAGTAACTAAAGTATGAAACTCGGACCCCTCCTGCCCTGACTCTGGGAGGAGACCTTGCTGCTTTGCTGCCATGTCGCACCCCAGACACTCCTGTGCTGGAGGCAGCACTGATGCTGGGGAGCACACGTTCCTTGACACTCTGTGCCTGGGGAAGCAGCCGTCTCCCACTGTTGAACAGAAGTAGCTCTGTCTGTGCGGCCTTGACTGGCTGTTAGGAGAGATCCTTGGGATGGGATGGCTGGATGTGCCCCAAGACCTGCGGAGGGGTGGAGGGGCATGGGGCAAAGGCATCCCCACATATCAGCAGGAGCCTTCTCCTCCCATGCTGTAGCTCATGGCAGCGCATTGATGGAGCATGAGGTCATGCAGAACAGGCTGGGCAGCACAGGCTGGGCAGCACAGGCTGGGCAGCACAGGCAGCGACTTGAACTGGTGCCCAAGTTTTTCTGCCTCTTGAGGCTGGGCTAAGGGAGCTACAGCGTTGTTATGGAAACCTTCACCTGATGCTGGCCTGCCTGCCACCAGTGTGTATCCGACAGATGTGGTGTGTCAGGAAGAGTAGGATTAACTCGAAGGAGTCCTGCTATTAAAGGACTAATGAGTAGGAGCTCACTGAGTAGTAGCTTAGGCAAATGAGAACTGGGTTGTTTGGTGTGGGTCTGGGCAGTGAGCCCACAGCTCATCAACTTCCACCTTCTCCAGGTCATGCAGGTAGTGAAGGGTTATTCCGAGGTCTCCACCTGGGTTCAGCCCTTGTTCTGACTTCTGCAGTGTGGCAGAGAAATGCCTGGCATCAGGGGATGTGCTGTCCTGTTTGATGAGGAGTTACTGAGCTTTCAGCCAGTTCTGTGGAAATCTGGTATAGCTTTATGGAGCGTTGCTGCCTTGCAGCTTTTAGGCAGAATTAATTGAGGGTGGGAGGAACTTCAGCCCAGCTCTTGCAATCTGATTCAGCCCTGCAATGGGGAGTAGAAGGTTGGAGGGTGCAGTGGGTTGACATCATTCACTCCCCTCCTCAACAGGACAGGGTGGGGAAGAGAAGGAAAATATCCAGAGTGGGTCCTTCTCATAAGCTGCAGTCTGTTTTGGCATTGGTTGGGATTGGCTGTCTCCAGCATGGAAGCAGCTCCTGTTGTCTTCTTGCTGAGCCACTTTTGCAGCCGCCTGCCACCACCACCTTGCCACGTAAGCCCTACACCATGGCACATGCTGGAGGTGGATGAACAGGCAGGGAAGATGCTGCAGCCCCACCAGCTCCCTGGGGGAACCTGCCTGTGAGCCAGGGCTGCCTTGTGGGAGCTGCTTGGAGACTGATGCAGGTCTGGCAGGAGTCCTGCAGAGATGGACCTTGTGCTTCCTCCCTTCGTGACTCCAGCATCTGGGAACTGAGGCATGCGAGGTCCCCCTACAATGATTTTTTTTGGTGTTCTTACAAGTACAAACTTATATTAGCAAAACCCAGCAACAGCACCAGTCCCGTTCCTTTGAATGATCCTGTCCTGCTCGTGCCTGAGCAACCCTCAGCCTGGCCACTCACATTTCCCAGCCAAGTGTCAAAAACATTTAATGAACCAAAACCCTGGGTTACCCCTGTCTTCACTTTGACATAGAGGGTCTGTTAAACCTCTTTTTTAATGTGCCAGGGCAGGGCAGGTCCTTGCTGCTGGTTATGCTCCCAGACTCAACCATTGCTTTGCATGCCAGCAGCCCTGTGCAAGGTCCAGCAGCCTGCCCCTGCCAGGTGCTCCTTTCTGTGTGGGATTTGCAGCAGACCTGCACCAGTTCCTGCTGTTGGGCTAGGGTGCCTTCATGTTCATGGGGCTCTGGTGGATGCCTGCCTCAGGGATGGTTTGCAGTGACACCTGGCTTTACTTCCAGGTGACTTCTGTGACGTGAACCACTGTCAGAATGGGGGCACCTGCCTGACTGGGATTAATGAGGCCCCCTTCTTTTGCATCTGCCCTGAGGGCTACGTTGGGATTGACTGCAATGAGACGGAGAAAGGTGAGGAGCTGACCCTCTCACAGGTGCTCCATGTCAGCCAGGAGCCTTGCTGAGAGTTAGTGTGCCCTTGTCGTGGCCCTGCACCACTGGCCCTGGGGTTCAGCCCTTCTGATGGCTGATGGACATATAGAGCAGAGATCCAAGTAGCGGCGTGGTGACGGGATGCATGTGGGGGGAATGCAATGTCTGTGGGGAGTGGAAGCCCACTGGATGCTCTTAATTTCCACCTGTGCCTATATAACGGTTGTTTTTCCCCTTCTCCAGGGCCCTGCCACCCCAATCCTTGCCACAACAATGGTGAGTGCCAGCTGGTCCCAAACCGGGGCGATGTCTTCACTGACTACATCTGCAAGTGCCCTGCGGGGTATGACGGGGTGCACTGCCAGAACAGTGAGTACAGTGGTGCAGGGAGGGCAGGGGAAGCTTGTCCACTAAGAGCTTGGGGGCCCCTTGGGTGACAACTGGGGGGTGTGTGCAGCTGTGACTGTGTGGGGCACCAGGCTGTGTCAGGGATCATGGGCTGTTTTGGGGCTTGCAGGGTGGAGGGAAGGACTGGGATGTGGAGACAGGTTGTGTCTGAACCTTGCTCTGCATCTCTGGAGGGACTTGGTGCCTCAAGTAATAACATAACGGGTGCCTCGAGGCTCAGCCTGCTCCACGCAGGTTCCCAGCCTTGACATGACCACGTGTCCTGGTACACCTGCATGGCTGCTCTCAGTGGGGACATGGCATAGATGGGTCCTTGGGTTAGAGCTTCAGCCTGTGCCACCCTATCATCAGGGCCCCTGCCATGGCCTTTGTTCAGGGGATGCCTCCCCCCTCTTCCTGCTGCACTGAATGAGGAGTCTCCTCTCCGGGACTGGTTTTGGAATTACCTCCTGAGCTCCTCCTCTCTCTCCTAGACAAGAACGAGTGCTCCTCCCAACCTTGCAAAAATGGAGGCACCTGCCTGGACCTGGATGGTGACTACACCTGCAAGTGTCCTTCTCCATTCTTGGGGAAGACCTGCCACGTCCGTAAGTCCTTAGCACCAACTGTACTGAATTCCCTTTCCCTCCTGTTACCTACTGTCTGTCCCTCATTGCCACGAGAAATCTCACCAGCTGGTTTAGGGGATCTGGAGGGCAGCTGTGGCTGCTGCCCCTTGATGCCAGCAGGCCTGGTCCTGATGGAGGGAACATCCGCGGGAAGGTGCTTTCTCCTCTCTGGAGGGCCCCAGGAAGGCCCTTTCTCCTCCAGACCTCTGTGCTGTGAGGGGGACTGATGAATGGTGTGGTTTTGGCTGAGGGATGAAGAGGAGAGGACACCTTGGGGACAGCCAGGTCCTAGGGCTGGCCTCCTTCTTCTGCTCTGTCCCCAGACAAGAAACAAATGACCCCGTGTTCTGCTGTCTGGTTATTGTCTCTCTTTGATCCTGATCTCCCCTCTGGCCCCAGGCTGTGCTGTTCTCCTGGGAATGGAAGGAGGAGCCATCTCTGACGCCCAGCTCTCGGCATCCTCTGTCTTCTACGGCTTCCTTGGCCTCCAGCGCTGGGGGCCAGAGCTCGCCCGCCTCAACAACCACGGCATCGTCAATGCCTGGACCTCCAGCAACTACGACAAGAGCCCCTGGATCCAGGTACCTGCGGCAGGACTGGAGTGCCAGCACTCAGAGCAGCCCAGGCAGCCATGGCTGGTCTTGCAGTGCTGCTGTCACGGGATTTCGCTGCTCCTCGTGGCAAATGTGGGGCTAAATTGCTGCAGCAAGCTGCCACCCAGGGGCATCTTGGGATGTACGTGGGGGAGGAAGGTCCATTGGAGGAAGATGGGACCTGGGTTGATGATCCCCCTTGCTCTGCCCACTGTGAGATGCAAGGCTGGAGGGATGGTGGGCTTCCACTCCAAGGGAGTTCCAGCGCCCTGGTCAGCTCCTTTCTTGTTCCAATGCTCACCCTCCCGCCCAGGCTTGGTGGTGCTGGTGGGTGCAAGGGCTGTGCACCCCATCCTCGCTGCGCCCCGTTCATCCTCTTCTCCCCTGCACAGGCCAACCTGCTGCGGAAGATGCGGCTGAGCGGGATCATCACGCAGGGCGCGCGCCGCGTGGGGCAGCAGGAGTTTGTCCGCGCCTACAAAGTCGCCTACAGCCTGGACGGCCGGGAGTTCACCTTCTTCAAGGATGAGAAGCAGGACGTAGACAAGGTGGGCTGCGATGATCCGTGTAGGGGATGTCCCAGCGCCCCCATCCAGTGGTGCTGCGCGTGCTGGGGTGGCTGTGGGCTGCATCCCCGTGTGTGGGAAAGTGCTTTTGACCTGGGGCAAAGCCACGCTGGGAACCGATGAGAACTCTCCTGGCAGCGAGATGGCATAGGCGGTTCCAGTGCTGAGCCGTACTCCCTGCCTCTGTTTAATTGGCCACGATAAGCATAACCAAAGAAGCATCACTGACTGATTTAGGTCATTCAGATAATATCTTTATCACTGACACACTGTGGGAACTGGGCTTGGTCTGGGAGTGCTACCGAGCAGTTTGGGTGGCTCGGTGATGTATCTGCACCGAGCACCAGCTGAGAGCATGTCTCTCAAAGCAGGAGTACTCATAGATTGCAGTGCTCTCCACTCCCAGTTCTTTATGGCAGGTGTCTCCTGCTGGCTTTCTGAGCATCAAGGGAATGGTTGGGAGTATCTGCTTTGCTTTAAAAAAATAGAAAAATTCCTCTTGTTTCTGCAACAGTGGAAAAAGTGCATGAAAACATGATTTGATTCTGTTTATTGTGTTTTTGATTCTATTTATTGTGTTAAAAAGAAAGAAGAGAGCCACCTCTGTGCTTGTCATGATTTCAGGAGCATTGTGGTAGTGGGAGTGGGTGTTGCTGCATGTGTGGCTCTGTGGGGGTGAGGACGAAGCAGGGAATGTTGCAAAGCTCTGTTGAGAGTGTTGGAGCTCCTCCAAGGTCCTGCACTGTTCCAGGGCACAAAAGCAGAGCCCAGCTTCCTCCTCTGTGCTCTTTTGCCATTGGCAGTGCCAAGATCTCTCCATCTGCTGCGCAGGGGATTTGATGCAGGACACTGTGGGAGAGCTGGGGCACTGAGCCCTGCTCACTGTTGCAGGTTTTCGAGGGGAACATGGACTATGGCACCATGCGGACCAACATGTTCAACCCTCCCATCACGGCCCAGTTCATCCGCATCTACCCCGTGATGTGCCGCCGCGCCTGCACGCTGCGCTTCGAGCTCATCGGCTGCGAGATGAACGGTAAATGCCGGTGCCTCTCCCCTCCCCGGGGCTGCAGGGCAGGGGGTGACACAGGGCAGGGCATCACCCCTTGGTCTGCTTCTGATCCCTTGGGACAAGGGATTTGTTGGTGCTTGTTTTTCCTCACGCTGATGCCTGGAAATATCCAGGGGTGCGTTTGGGGAGCACAAGCCGTTAATCCCCTCAGCTCAGCCAGCTCGAGTTGCATTCTCACGCTGCTAACACCTTCCCAAGCCAGGAGGTTTTACTGTGCCCCCTCCCTGTCTGAGCTGTGAACCTGCTGCTTTTCCTGCCGGAGAGCTTGAAAAGCAGCAAAGGATCAAAGTCTTCTGGGAAATGTAAGGGCTCTCAGCCTGAGCCCTTTCCCTGTGCCTCCCGCATTCCTGCCCTGCAGCACATCCCTGGGAACCGAATGGGACTTGCGTGTCGGTGTGGGAGTGGGATGCTGTGGGGGCTTGGGTCCTGTCCTGCTGCTGCGTGGGTGTGGTGCCATCCGTGCTTTTGGCTGGGGATGTCTTTGCGTTGCTCTTTCCATATCCTTCTCTGCCTTCTGCCAAAGCTTTCTGTATTCTAGGGCTGGGCTGTGCTGTGCTGTGGGGACATCCACTCGTCCCTGCAGCAGGAGGCACTGTGAGCCAGGGAATAGCTGGGAGCTAAAAATCCCGGGAAAAGGCAGCCCTGCGCCTCTGCTGAGCATTTCCCTGCCTGGCCCTGATGCTGCTCCGGGCGGTGGAAACATGAGAATGTGGGGATGGCTTCTGACAGGGCCGCGAGGTTTTGCTTGTGATGGTGCTGTTGGCTCTTTCGTTTTCACTGCTTGTGTAAACTGTTGTGTTACAGTGTATTTCAACACGGCAGGTTGCTCGGAGCCTCTGGGCATGAAATCCCGCCTGATCTCCGACCAGCAGATCACAGCCTCCAGTGTTTTCAAGACCTGGGGCATTGATGCCTTTACCTGGCACCCTCATTATGCTCGCCTGGACATGACGGGCAAAACCAACGCGTGGACAGCCCTGCACAACGGCCAGTCCGAGTGGCTGCAGGTGGGTCTCTGGTCTCTGTAACCTCGTGTCTCCTCACCAGCTCCTCCAGCTGTGCCTAGGGCCACCTCCTGTTTCAGGGTAGCTGGAACAGCTGGGGTGGTGTGGCCAGAGCCTTGCTGTGGGTCACAAAGTCCAGCAATGCTCTCCCCGGGTGGGGATCACAGGGGCAGGTCAGGATGAGACCACAGCCACCAGTTTTAACAGCAGTCCTGGTGCCCTGGGTCAGAATCATGCCCATAGGGACAAGGTGGTGCTGTCTCTGCACCTTCTTATGGGGTGCATCAAGCCTACAGCACCCCAGTTCTGCCTCACCCCCTGAGGAAATGCCATCCCTGCCTGGGGTGACCGTCCCACCACCCTCTGGCTGCCCAGAACACCGTGTTTCTGTTTTGCAGGAAAAAATCAGGCTTGCTTTTCTCTTCCCAGTCTGGAATAGAAACAAATAGTTTTGAAATTTCCTTCTCAGTTTC
The DNA here is from genome assembly GCA_013397755.1 of Cnemophilus loriae. Classification (NCBI taxonomy): domain Eukaryota; kingdom Metazoa; phylum Chordata; class Aves; order Passeriformes; family Corvidae; genus Cnemophilus; species Cnemophilus loriae. Next base: position 21,047 of record VZTF01000420.1, read on the forward strand.
CTTTCCTCCCCTGTTTTTGTACTTTTCACATGATTCCATGACATAATAGGACAAAGCAGTTTAGATATTTGTCCCGCTTTTTATTTGGGAAATGATTAAAAGCAGCTGCCTCACAGCTCTAAATACACCAGCTTATCGAGACGTTGGCCGATGACGGGGTCGGGATGACACGCTGAGTTGGGCTGTTGCACCACAGACTGCCTGTTTGTGTATGTGTGTATAGATTTACATGTACACTCAGGATTTATGTGTATTGTATAGCTAGAACTGCCCTCCATGAGCATAAAGAAAAGAACTAAATTAGTGAGGCTTTCAGTTCCTTTGGTGGTTTTCCCTGTAACATGCCAGCAGCAGTAAATACAGTGTGGCAGAGTAAAGAGAATAGGAACCATCTCACTTAGAACCCAAGTGTCAGATTGTGTTGAACTGCATATTTTCTCAGCCAGAATTACTTTACAGTGGAAATGCATTTCCTCTGTGAATCCTGTAATTTTTTTGAGTTGAGATTTTTTGCTGTACTTCCCACACTGATGTTTCCAGCAAAAAATGTGGAAGTGGCAGGGGTGGGCAAGGGAGGTGAGATGGGTTTGCGCCCACTTTCGGTTGCTTCGAGGGATGCTGTAAGTGTTGAAGGATCAAATATTTCACAGTCATGTTTTATGATTTGTCTGGCATTGGCATGGGGGTCAAGTGGTGTTTTCTCCATTCATGACCCCCGAGGGCCAGCTCTTCCTGGCTGCCTCTGGAACATGCTGTAGGGTGGGAGAAGGAGCTGTGACGAGCCTTGTCTCTCCCAGATTGACCTCCGGGACCAGAAGAAGGTGACAGGCATCATCACACAAGGAGCCCGTGACTTCGGGTACATCCAGTATGTGGCAGCCTACAAGGTGGCCTACAGTGACAACGGCACGTCCTGGACCCTGTACCGGGATGCCCAGACAAACAGCACCAAGGTGGGTGTGGGGAGGGCAAGGCAACTTCCCAGGGCTCCGGGATGCCGTGGTGGGGAGGGATGGGTGGTGAGGCTGAGGTCATGGAATCACAGAATATGCTGAGTTGGAAGGTACCCACGAGGGTCATTGAGTCCAACTCCTGGCCCTGCACAGGACACCCCAAGAGTCACACCATGTGCCTGAGAGTGTTGTCGAAAGGCTTCTTGAACTGTCAGTCGGTGCTGTGACCGCTGCCGTGGCGTCCTGGCAGCACTGACACCCACCCTTCTCCTCTAGATCTTCCAGGGCAACACTGACAACTACTCCCACAAGAAGAATGTGTTCGATGTGCCCTTCTACGCCCGCTATGTCCGCATCCTGCCCGTGGCCTGGAACAACCGCATCACCCTGCGCGTGGAGCTGCTGGGCTGCGATGAGTAGGCACGGGGAGGAAGGACGGGGCTGCTCTTCCCCGCCGCCCAGCCTGCACCCTGCCTGCCCCTGCCCGCTCCTGCTCTGACCTCACACCTCCCTCTCCATGTCCCCACACTCAGGAGGCGGCCAAGAGGGCTCCCCTGCCTCATGTTGGTGCTGGGGCTGCAGCACTGCGCTTTACGGGGCCCTTGCAGGTGGGATGTGGGGATGACTCCTGCCTTTTGCTGCTCCAGCCAGGGCTGAGACCCCCTCCTGCAACTGGGGCTTTCTTGGGGACACCATCCTGCAAATGAGGCCTTGTTGGGGGACCCTGTCCTGCGACCAGGGGTTGGCTTTATCTTCTCAGCTAAGCCTAGGGACAAATTTTCTCCTCCTTGCTTCTGCTTCCAGCAGAGAGGCTGCAGCCAGTGGCAGTCCCTTGCCTGAACTGGCTCTCGGGGCTCAGCAGTTTTCAGGGTCTTAGGGTAGGCACCCCTGACTTGCAGCCTCTGACGTCCCTCTTGCTCCCTGCTTGTCTACAAGCAGGGGCTGTGAAAATCCTCTGAAAAAACTCAGCTGTTATCACCTGCCCGTTTTGCCAGGCCCTGAGTCTCCTTGCCTGTGATGTCAGCACCACGTAGTGCGAGTGGAGTGATGAGACGGCTCCTGTCAAGAGGCACCAGTTCCCCGTTCATGGTGGCTCTACCTGCTGGGCACTCTGGCAGGCACCACAGCAAGCATTTTGGCAGGCACTGCCCATTCCCCTTCCTGGGATGCCAGCTCCAGCAGCCTCCCAAGTCTCAGCATTGCCATCATCCCCAGCTTACTGCAGTTCGGGGTGCCTGGACGTCCCTTGTCCTCAGAGCCCAGTGGTGACCAGGGGGACTACGATCTGGTAGTGGGGAGAGTTGGTTTGTAGCCACAAGGATGTGGAGAAAAGATGGGAAAGGTGGTAGTTAAACCACCCAAATGCAGTGGGCAGAGAGCCGTGCCATGACCCTTTTTGTAACCTGATTTTTTTCCCTTTACATGGGGTGGAGGGGAGCCTCTTGCAATGCTCGAGCCCTCGGGATTAGCAGTAGGAGATGAGTGAGACCCAGGTGGGAGCATGGGCAGGCTGTCCCGGGCTGGCAGCGATGCTTCCCCTGCCTGCTGGGATGTGAAGCAGCCATGGGGCTGGGCTGGCAGTGGGTTTGCTTTGGCAAGGGCTGAGGGAGCCCTGGTGGGATGGCAGCGATGGCCCCACTCTGGGGTGTCTCTGACAGTATTAAAACCAGCTGAAACTTTGGGGGTGTTCGCTCGTCTGCTCTGTGCCTCCCCGAAGGCCATCTCCCAAAGCCTGGCCGGTCTGGTGATCCTCCAGCATTCCCTCTGAGCCCCTCAACTCCTCCATCCTGGGGGGTTGCCAGCTGCTGTGCTGGCCCTGCACCTCTCCTGCCTTCACAGACCCTCCTAGCTCCCTTCCCTGCCTGAAAAACAGGGTATCTCAGGGCTTTGTGTGCAGCTTTCCCACTGCCTCCACCCTGTCGCAGCTGTTGGAGACTGTGCTTGCAGCTGGCCAGGCGCGGTGGGATGGGACTTGGGGAGGGGAAGCCTCTATCAGCACCCCACACCCTATGTCTCCTCCTTTGGCCTTGATCCTGGAGCAAATCCCCCAGCTTGGAGCTAGATCGGCTCTTACACCCAATTGCATTCCCAGGGCTGGAGGGAGATGTGAATTTTTCGAGGGCTGCCTGTGGGGATGTTCCCAGCAGAGCCCTCTTGGGGAGGGCTGGGCCATGGATGCTGCTGAAGCAGAATCTCCCTGCACTGAGGATGTGATCTCGTGTAGGGAAGGGGCACTGTGGTGAACAGGACAGAGGAGCTTTGCTCATCTCCAGAATGTGCCACACTGGGCAGAGACCCCTGAGGTTGGCATGAATGGCCAAGAATCACCTATGTCTTACCACAGCTCTCTGTCCCTGCAGCTCTGGACAATCTTCCTGCACCTCCCTGTTGCCAGCAGTGCCCTGCTCGGCCAGGCATCTCCTCCTTGGGCTTGCTTGTGGGAGGAGGGCTCATGCCTGGCCCTGGGAGTGCCAACCCTGGGCACCAGAGGAGCTGGGGGTCTGCTCGCAGAGACTGGGCTGAATTCATTGTGGCTGTGGCTGTGGCTGCAGCTGCTTGGTGACAAATAGCAGCCACAGCTAGAGCCAGGGACAGGGGGGACAGTCTGCCCAGTTCACCTCCAGACATGCCACCCTTATCATCGGGAAGCTGAGACAGAGATAAGAGCAGTTTGCTTCGAGTCCAGCCAAGACAGCTGTGAGCCAGGGATATGGTAGAGGTTCCATGAGGAGGGTGACAGGAGCAGATGCTGCACATCAGAGCAGGGGATGCATCCTCAGCCCCCAGCTGCTGTTTCCCCCTGCCCATTGCTACCCCCCAAGTAAGCCCCTCTGACGGATGCTGAGCGCCTTCCCAGCCTTGTGGCATTTCCTTCATCTCCCAGAGCCCCAGGGTGGGGGGATTGGGGGAGCCAGGGTGCCCTTTCCGCCATGCACAGCCTCTCACAGCTTGTCCTGATCCCTCGGATGCTCTTCCCGGACGTGGCTGGGTTGCTGGGACAGCAGGAAGGCCAGGATGGCCGGCACGCTCCGGCACCCCGCTGTCTGCTGACTCGGCTGCCGGTGCTGCCAGCTGCTGGGAGCTGGTTCCTCAGGAAGCAGCCGTCGGGGAGAGCATCCTCTCACCACCACCCGGAAAGCCCGGCGCAGATCACAACCTCGTCCATCTCACCAGGAATGTGAGTGTTCCTGCTGGAATCATCCTGTGCAAGCAGCATTTCATGGACAAATCTCTGCTGAGGCCACAGCAGAGCTGTCAGGCGCTAGCTTGGAGGTGGGGAAGACAGGGATGACACTTTTATGGCTCCTGTTCAGCCAAATGCTCAGCCAGCCCTAGACACGTGCCCTAAACATGTGCTCCCAGGTCAGAGCTACCCTGACCCTGCACAGCTTTGCTCAACCTGAAACATGCGGTCACACCCAGGATACCTCTCGGGGAATAGAAAACAAAAAGAGAGTGAGAGGTGGGAAGGAGTGAAGGAGATTCCTTCTTCCTCAGGGACTGCTGGTGGCCGGATCCTTCCTCGTGCCTTTGCTCTCTCGGAGATGGGAAAATCATTGGCCACATCCAGACAAGAGCTGTGGCCTAAGGTGAGCCAGGAGCTGTTGCTGAAAAGAGGTGCCTGGAAGCATCCCTGTCCCCTTCCCTGCTGCCACTCCCCTCCGGCCGGGCAGAAGATGGCAGCTGGCAGGCGCCCTGGTGCAGGCAGTGCAGGCAGCGCACCACACTGCAGGGCTTGTTCCTCGGTTCTGGAACAATGGGATAGCCATGCCAGGGAGCAGCGTGCCCCGACAGGGCTGTCTGTTTTCTGCACAGCCCGGCAGTGCAGGGAACCATCCCAATTGCTGGATCACTAGAACAACTTGGGCAAGCAGCTGCAGCGGGGCACTGATGGCCAGGGTGCAGCTGGGACACCATCCCACCACCTCCTCCGGCCAAGTGGCAGGGCTGGGGGTAGCAGGGACCCTCGACCAGGATGCAGGCAGTGCAGTGGCCCCATGCCGGAAGATGTAATTGTCCCTCCATTGTGGGCTGCGGGACAGGCTGCTGCGGGACAGGCTGCTCCGGGCAGGCGAGCGGGCGGCGTGCCCGGCCGTCACACTCCCGTGTCCCTGGGCAGCCCGGCTCCGCCGCGTCCCTCCTCGGGGAGGGCTGGCAGGGCTGGTGGGTGTGCAGGGAAAAGACGAACAAGGAAGAGCAATGCCTCCAGACCCCGGGTCCCACAGCCATCCGTGATCGGGACTTCCCACGGGGAGCACGGGCTGTCGTGCCGGCGCTGGCGGCAGATAACGCCGTTTCCTTGCTGGCTGCTCCCTATCAGCGTGGCGGCGACGGGCAGACAGGATCGCACCCGAAGCGCTCCGTGCTGGGCTCTGTCGGGAAGGGGTCCTGGCCCCCTTCACCCCGCAGCCAGCCTCGAGCCGTTTATTTTTACACGGGTTGTTTTCTTTCCGGCTTGAAGCCATCCTGCATGGCGGCAAGAGCTGGACCGGGGCCCCCACGCCTCATTTCCTTGCCATAAAACAACAAAGCTGGGGGTGAAGCAGCGCACTAGACTGGGACAGCGGGTCGATGGGTCAGGTCACACGCCGCATCGTGGTTCCTCTGTTTGGCCTCTCTGTCTACCCCCTGACCGGCATCCCCTGGCGGTGCCGCCGCCGTCCTGCCCTTCCTGAGGGCTCGATCTGGGGCTCTTGGCGCTGGGTCTGCATGTCTGTGTGCCAGTGGGAGCTGGCATGGAGGGCATCGCCCAGGTTTAGGGATGATGCCCCCTCAGATGGGTGCAACTGGGCACCCCAGAGCTTTTGCCCTGATTTCTGTGCCTCTGCTTTGCCCCCACAGCATCAAGCAGACCCTGCAGAGGCTGAACCCCATAGCTCAGCTGTCTCTCCTGAATTCCAGAGCAGGCAGGCACTGCCTGCACATCTCGGGCACAGATCACTCCATGCCACAGCCCACCTGTCCCGAGCTGCTTGTGCCTGTGGTGTTCCTGCCACATGTGTGTTCGACATCACCTTTGTCTGGGGACCATGGCCAGTCCCCTCCAGTGGGATGTTGGACAAGGGATGTCTCTTTTTCCTTGGCACTGTGGCTTCACCAGGGCTTTGCACGAAACATCACAGAATCCCACCAGCCCCAACAGGGCACGTTTCTCCCCACTGCTGTCCCTTCCGAGTCGGGGGCAGTGCAGGCAGCTGGCACACTGCAGATAAGGTGTGTGAACAGTGTGTGGGCAGCATGTGGGCAGTGTGTGGATGCACGGTGAGGCCGTCACTAAGGCATGGTGGGCAGGCGGGGGGCCGGGGGCACCCACCCCAGCTCCGGGCTGCGAGCAGGGGTTTGGGAAAGGCGTGTGTTTCCCTTTAAGAGGCAGGCCCTGGAGCTGCTTCCTCTCAGCCCTGCAAGAGCCCTAAACACAGTGCATCTGCCTGCAGCCTGCCTGCATGCCTGCCTGCAGCCTGCCTGCAACCAGCGTGAGTAGGGCTTGGCCCCGGTGCCGGGACTGGGGAGGGCTGGCACCCCGGGGCGGTGGGCACCCTGCTTGCCGCGAAAGGCAGGGGGTGATGGCATTGCCATGGAGGGAGCCGGGCATCCCTTGGGAGGTGCCAGGCATCGCTGTGCTGGGTGCTGCAGCACGATGCTCATGGCACTGCAGTCGAGAACGCTGGGCCCGCTGCACGTCTCTGCAGCGCTGGGTTCTGGGGGGGGTCACCAGGCACTGGGGTACGGGGGGAGCAGCGCCGGTGCCCTGCAGCCCGAGGCGTGAAGCTGCCGTGCCTCGAGCCCACCGTGCGGCGCGTGGGCAGCACGTGGCGGTGTCCCCGCGGCTCCGGTGCCAGCAGTGCCGCGCTGCTGCGCCGGCTCCCGGGGCTGCGCCGGCGCCCCAGCGGGTGCACCCTGAGCCCTCGGGCACCGGCTCTGCTGGCCCCAGTGGGTGGCAAGTGTGGCTGCACCCCATGGTGGGGCAGCGGCACTGACTGCAGAGGAGAGTCCGGGATTGAGCAACCTGCGGTGAGAGCAGCCGGTTTCACGCCCCAGACACCGGAGAGCACCACCGTACCCCGTATTGGACCCTTCCGGGGTTGAGCATCTGCTCTCCCACAGCCCCCTGGCCCGGGGTATGTTTGCAGGCACTCGTAAGCCTTGCCTAAGCAGGGCACAGATGTCAGAACCCCCCCCCGTGTTGGAAGGGGTCTGCCGGAGGCTTGCCGGGTGCCGGGCCCCCTCTGCCGGCTCCGGGAATGCTCACAAGTAGCCAATTCTACTGGTAGCACCCTGGGTGAGCCCCGTGCAGGGCACCCTTGGGTGTCCTGGCCCCCAGAGCTCGGGGCAGTGTACCTTTCTGGTGCCGTGGGGCAGCCAGGCTGCCCCCCGCCCATGGGACGTGCTTTGGGAGCCAAATGTGTTGCGTGGGGTCGGTGCCAGCCATGTCTGTGATGCAGAGCGGCAGCCCTGGGTTGGACTAGGGGGTCCTTGGCCAGGATGGCGAGTGCTGCCGGGATTTGTCCTGAGACGGGGCAGCGGAGGCAGCCCCAGCTTTCTCCCTCCCCTCCTTGGTCGGGTTGCACGCTCGGCTGCCTCTGTAAACCGAGCTTGCTGCTTTACAGTGAGGCTCAGCCACTTCTCTCCGCCTGCACCCCTGCGTGATATTTTCCCAGTACTCCCTGTTCAAAGGACACCCTGGGATCCCATTTCTCCAGCTGCCCCGTCCCCGACTTGGTCTCAGCACTCTCTTGCGGGCCAGACGCTCCCCTTAATGGGTGCCCCCCCAAATGGGCGCCCTCCTCCAATGGGCAGCAGCGGTGAATGTAGTGGTGTGTGGTGTGAGCCGGGCGGGAGGATGAGGATGGAGGAAACTGGGAGCACCGGACGGGGCGGGTCTCGGTGCACGGCTCAGGTCGCCTGCACTCTCCCCTGCGGGCAGGTGAGCTGCTCTGCCAGCTCTTCCCATCCCTCTCCCTGCACCCCTGGTATGGAATCTGCTTGACACCACTGCCAGGCAGTGCTGGCTTTCTCCTGGCTATTCGGGGGTGTTACAGCAGCCCTTTCCCCCCCTGCAGCCCGGGCTCAGGGTTCGGCCTCGCTTCCCAGCCATGCTGCTGCTCCCACTCCTCCTGAAGGCCACCCTGCTGCGCCTGGCCAGTGGCTCCTACCACCCCTTCTACAACCGCTTTTACTACAACCACATCATGAATGACAATGGCGACGGGCAGGACAAAGGTATACTGGGGACAATGGGGGCTAGCAGGTTGTCGAAAGGGGCTGAAGTACCCCCAGTGTCTGGGTGGGGTGGAGACCAATCACTTGGTGGGATGTGGGGCCCAGAGGAGCAGGCGGGAATGCTCCAGGGATGTTTGGGGGATGCTCATGGTTGAAGAGGTGGTGGCTGGAGGGAAGATTTGGGGGTGCTGCCCAGCCCTGGATCCTGACCTGCTCATCAAGCCTTCCTCCCCCCTCCCTAGTGGATTACTTCAATGGAGCCAGACTGATGGTAGAAACCTCCAAAGACCCTGTCTACAGCTACAGTGGTGCCAATGTCACCCTGCCCTGCCACTACCGCTACGAGCCCGACCTGGGACCTAAGCTCAAAATTCGCATCAAGTGGTCCAAGCTGCGGGATGACTACACCAAAGAGCAGGATGTGATGGTGGCCACTGGCAAGACCTCCGTGGCCTTTGGGGACTTCAAGGGCCGTGTTCACCTCCGTCAGGCCAGCTGGCACGAGGCGTCACTGGTCATCAGCGATGTGCGCTTGAAGGACGATGGCAAATACCGCTGCGAGGTCATCGACGGGCTGGAGGACGAGAGCGATGTTGTGGACCTCCGGCTGCAAGGTGGGGGCATGCTGGGCACCACATGACCCTCTAAGCCACTGAGCCTGGCCTTCCTGTGGCACCTTCTTCTTTGGGGACATAGCAAGGCAGGGGGGTTGTGGAGCTTGATCATGGGCAGAAGGGGGCTGGGATGCTCGGTGTGATGGGGCAGTGGCTTAGGCTGTCTGGCTCTGGGGCCTTAGGAGTGAGTGAGCCCAGACCTGTCTGCCCGGCTGGGACACCAAGGGTGCTGTTAGAGTCAGAGCTGGGAGTGACCCCATGGCTGCAGTATTTCCTGCCTTTACCCACCCATCTTCCCACTGTGCTGCATTACGTGGAATTGTTCCCTCCCCTCCCAGCTCTGGATATCCCAGTGCATCTTGTGATGATCCTTGGTGACTGGTCCAGCCTCTCTTGCTCACTTGTCATGAGAGACCTGACTCAGCTCTGACATTGCTCTTGAGCTCAGAGCTGTGGAGATGTCCCCATTGCTTGTCCCTGCCCCACCCCCTTGGTCTCTGGACCCTCCCTCCCACAGTGACTCGTCCCTGCCAGTCCTTGTGACTGTGTCCATAGTGGTGATGCCCGTGGTCCTGTGGTCCATCTATCCCCACGACAGAGGTTCATTCGTCCCCATGCTGGTGGTCCCTGTGTCCCCTGGGATCATGGCCCGTATGTCCCCGTGATGCTGACCCTTGTACCCCCGTTCCTGAAGCCTATGCATCTCCATGACAATGACCTCTCTGTCCACGCAGGGGTGGTCCATATCTCCCTGGGACCACTGTCTGTGTGTTCCCAGGATCGTGATCTATACAACCCCGTGGTGGTGGTCCCTGAGTCCCCGTTATAGTCTGCGCATCCCTGTATGCAGGTGCTGTCCCCATGAGGGGGTCCTTGTGTCCCCAGGACTGATCCCGTGTGTCCCTGTGCCACCAGATGTCGCTGGCAACTCGCTGCTGGCGTCTGCATGTCCAGAGCAGCCCCATGCCTGCATGCCTGAGCCTTTTCTCCGCCACACTGATGTGGTCCCTGTCCCAGAGCCTGAATTTGACATGGGTCAGGGACCCCTGTGGCTCCTGCTGGGGCTGGGCTCGGGTGCCAGCTGAGTGTCCCATCTGCCTCCAGGCATCGTGTTCCCCTACCAGCCTCCCCGGGGTCAGTACAGGCTCAACTTCCACGAAGCCAAGCAAGTGTGCCAGGACCAAGGTGCCATTCTCGCCAACTTTAACCAGCTCTTCCAGGCGTGGAGTGAGGGGCTGGACTGGTGCAATGCAGGCTGGCTGGCCGATGGCACGGTGCAGTACCCCATCCGCCTGCCCCGCAAGCCCTGCGGGGGTGTGCACCTCGCCCCGGGCATCCGCAGCTATGGCCCACGCCACCGGCACCTCCACCGCTTTGATGCCTTCTGCTTCTCCTCTGCGCTCAAAGGTGGGTTCTGCGCCAGGGATGGCGGCTGGGATGCTGGGGAAGATGCTGTGCATCCCTCCCTCCTAGGGCACAGGACTTGGCCTGGGTGGGGTTGTTCCAGGCAGTGATGCTCCAGATGGCGTTGCTCTGGATGATACTCAGCACTGCTGTTCCCCTCTCACGCTCCACTCTCCCTTCTAGGAGAGGTTTTCTACCTGGACCACCTGGCTGGGATGACGCTGGAGGAGGCCAAGCAGAACTGCCAGGCTGCAGGGGCCGAGATCGCCCGGGTGGGGCAGCTCTACTCTGCCTGGAAATTCCTGGGGCTGGACCGCTGCAATGCCGGCTGGCTGGCAGATGGCAGTGTCCGCTACCCCATTGTCACGCCCCGGGCCAACTGTGGCCCCGCAGAGCCCGGTGTCCGCAGCTTCGGCTTCCCCAGCAAGGGCAGGTTTGGAGTCTTCTGCTACAGAGAGCGATAAGGAGCCAGGAGGGATCCTTCTCGGACGAAGGATGTTTCCAGCCTGCCAGTGCCCAGTGTTGGGCATTTCCAAGGGCTGTTTTGGGGGTGACTGGGGGGAGGTGGGATGGGGAGAGGTTTCTTTTCGTTTTGTTTTGTTTCCTTCCTTTGTATTTTCCACAACTTCCTCAGCAGCTGGCACATGCAGCAGCTTGGGGTGGCTGCCATCTGGGCGGTGTGGGACAGTCCCTGTTGTGGGATGTGTGCAAGGATGATCCCCATGGGCTACTGCTGCCACCCCACTTGGCCGTGCCACCCCATGGGTGGTGGCCTCTTCCTGTGGTGGCAGGTTGTCACTGACACCCTCCTGCCCTTCCAGGCTGGTCCTGCCTCTGAGTTCACGAGGCAAGGCCATGAGGGAGCGAGGCAAGGCTGGATTTGGCCAGAGCAGAGAGCGGGTATCTCCTTTGCATCCTGGCCCCTCTTCCAGCCCCATTCGTGTCCTGCAGAAGGATGCCATTGTGCCTGTCCCTGCCGGAGCGCAAGTGCCTTATCTCTATGTGCCTGGACTCCATTCGAACACTGGTGCCTTCTTCTTTGAGCATTGGCTATGAAAAGATGTGTTTTTCTGGACATCTTCTAATAAAATGGTGGAGAAAGCCCTGGAGTGGCATGGCTGTGTCCCCATCTCTGTCCCAACACAAGAGAAAGGTGTGCTAGGGAGAAAGGATTTGGGGATCACTGGCTGTCTCATCCTTGGCTGAGCATTGTCTCATTAGTGCTGGCTCAGCTCAGCTCCTGCAAGGGCCTTGCGTTCCCTCATTAGTGAGTGTTAATTAACCCCCTGGGTGTCAGGACTGAAAGCTGGAAGGTGAAGCAGTTCCTGCTGGCCCTGGGTTTTAGATGGGTTTTAGGCATGTGGGTTAACCCCCTCCCAAACTGAGAGCTGAACAGGGAGGGCAGTATCCTACTCCAGGGTCCTTCTTCAGCTGGGGCTTGGGACACCCCTCCCACCTTCGTGGTCCCTTAGGTGCTGGCTGGGGCTGAGCCATTCCTGTGTACTTGGAGCACCCTCTTCGGGTTCCCCTTCCTTCCTTTTTGCCTTGCCATGGGAGATCTCTCTCCTCCCAGCCCACCAGATACCCCTGTTCCCTAAAAAAACCAACACTGACAAAATGCCCATTCCGATTTCGCTCTCTTTATTATTTATCATTCTTTCAAAATAGGATATGTTCAAAAATATAAATAGGTGCAGGGAACGCTGGTGCCCCGCACGGTCCCCTGGAAAGAGCACGTTGTCCTGGGACGGGTACTGCACTGCAGAGGGGGCAGTGGGGATGCAGAGAGGAGCCACAGCCCCCAGCACCCGGATCCCGGGTCTCAGCATCCCCTCACCTCCCTCCTCCCACAGCTCCTTCCACCACAGCCCCCCGGCCCTCCCCACCCGTCCTGACGTGCTGCAGCAGTAGAAGGATTCTGGAAAAAAAAAATAAAATAAAACCCCAAAAGGTGCTGTTCACCCTGGAGATTAAATAACAGAAATAATTACATTGTTCGTGGATAAAATCAGGAAAAAATAATCATCTTTATTATTTAACTTAACCCCCTGCCCTTTGCAAACCCACCCCCCTCCCTGTCCCCAAAGGCACGAAGATAATTGGAACCGGACGGTTAGTAAAAATGCTGAGATCTAATTCGTTTTGCTTTGGTGCTTGGAAAAACAATTTTTTTTATATATATATACACAAAGGTGGGTTTGTCTTTAATATAATTTTTTTTTCCTTATATGACAAAAAAGCAACAAGAAGAAGAAGAAATCGACTCTGTTAATATAAGTGTTCCGTTAAAAAATCTCTCTTTCTCGCGTTCCTCCTCGGTCTCTCGCCCCGCTCTAATGGGTGGGTCTGTGCACGGCGCTGCCGCTGGGTTTCGACCGGCTCCTGGGGCTCCTCTTGTATAGCCTGCGCTGGTAGCTGGAGGCTGTGGAAGAGAAGAAAAGGCACCTTGTTGGCAGGAGCCGGGACAGAGAAGCTACTTGTCCCACGCTGGCCGCCCCGGCCCCTGGCTGCCTGGAAAAACACGGGCAGCCGCAGGCAGCGCTGCCCGGGGGCGGCTGTGTGTGCCCCGGCGCCAGCCCGCCCGCACACGCACAATCGGCCCTTCTCTCGCCCTGCCTGGGCTTTGCTTCACGCAGGGGAGAAGGTGCCCGGGGCTGGGCAGGAAAACCATCTCCACGGCTGCTTGTCCCATCCCTTCCCCGTGCCCAGCCAGGACGGCAGCTCTTCCCCATCTCGCCCACTGTCCCTCAATCCCCTGCCCCAATATCCATGAGTAGTGGCATGTGCTGAGGGCACAGGAGGGGAAACAGCCCTGTCTGGCTGGCAGGGGCAAAGTTTCCACCTGTTCTTTGCTGCCAGTCTCCCTGGAAGCTGGCGTGCTCTGGTGTGATAATTGCAGGAGGGTTCTGACGGAAGCAGCAAAAGCTCGCTGGGAGCAGACCAGGTCTCTTGATCGCTGGCCGTCCATGTCGGGAACAGCCTGCATCTCTCCAGACCCACAGCAGAGCCAAAGGAATCAGCATCTTGGTCTGCACCAGGCAGCCGCCCTTGGACACCTCCTCTATCCCTCCCTCCTTTCATCTCCTCCCTGGGACAGAGGTTTGTCCCTTAAGCCTATATTGACTTTCCCTGGCTGTGGGACCATTGCTTAATCTGCCTTATCTGGAATTGCCCAGCTCGACCAGAACCTGGCAAGGAGGCCACTGGACAGATGTGATCTGTCTGAGGCCAACAAAATTGGGAAGCTTCAGGCAGTCAGGGATGGGACAGGGGTGTAGGCAGGCCTGGGAGTGGGCTGGGACACCAGTGGAAAAAGGCTGGCTGCCATCAGCTGGAGGCCTGACAGGAGCCCAGCCCTGTCCCATGGCTTGTATCTGCTGCAGGACTCCTGTCTGCTCCCAGGGCAAAGGGACGCCAGGGAAGGGCTTGGGGGACCATAGTTCTCCCTTCCTATTCTGTCTGTTGATGCAGGTTGTGCCAAAACTCACCCTTTCAGAAGCCATTTATTTTTCTTTCTCTGAGTAGCCTGGTCCATTGGTAAGCTCCTTGTTGCCCTTTCCTGACTGGAGCTGCCCCTACTCTGCCTTGGTGGGTCTCCAGGGCAGTCCTGCAAGCCAGGCTCTGTGGTCCACACCTGCCCAGAAAATGTCAGCTCCCATGGCCCCATCATGGGGGAAACTCCCAAGAAGTCAAGGGAACCATGATGTCCCCTTCTGCCTGGCTCAGAGATATCCTACACCCTGAGATGATGCCCTGCATTCCCACCTCCTTCTCCCAGCTGCAGGGAGGCCTAACCCGAAGGGAGAGGGACCAAGACGTACGGTTTAGGCAGGATATCCGTGGCTCCTCCCACTGCCCGTTGGGCTGGCACCGAATCGTGGGCACGTGGCGTTGGATGTAGCCTTGGTCACACTGGTACCGCACCAGGGAGTTTATTTCGTAGCGTTCCTTCTTCCGACCAAAGGTCCTGGCATTCTCCACTGCAGGGGGGTCCCTGCAGGCCACTGTAGGACACGGGCAGAGATATGAAGAGTGAGTGAGAAGGCAGCTCACACCCAGGGCAGGCTGGGCATGTACGGCCTCTTTACTCCTCCACGGATAAAATCTTAACTCCCTTTGAGACTGCCTCTGTGCACAAAGCTTAGGGGCAGGGGGATATGGAAATTCTGTGATTTGAAATTAAGCAGGGGTCTGCCCCAGTGCTCCACTCCTGCCTCCTGGAGAGGCTGTGAGAGCTGAAGATCACAACAGCTGCCTGCGTCTATGGGAGGGCACAGAGCTGGTGTGTGGGAGTGATGCCGCAGCCAGGGTATGACTCTGCCTGGGGATGTTGAATCTTAATGGCTTGTCCTATTTATTTTCAAGTCCTTGTGAAACTTTGTCCTAGAGCCTTGGCCAACTTCTGTTTCTAATTCCTTCCATCTCTTTGACCACCCTTTGCAGTAACACAACCCACGTTCGTGGGCACTGGGGACTCTGCTCCAGACTCACAGCCACCTCCTGAGCCCCCCATCCTTGCCAGTATGGCACAGGGTGCTGACCTGTTCCTTTCTTGCAGGTGAAAGGGAGGTGATAGTTGCAGGGAACGTCATTCCATTCGCCTTTCTCGTGCCAGATCATCACAACACAGTCTTCGCCCGCCGAAAAGAAGTTATCAGGTTGGTTGGGGCGCCAGTTCTCGTATTGCTGCCGAGAGAGGACAGTCCTTCATCTAAGGTTGGGCCCTGGTCTCTCCTGCTCCCTCCCTCATCCTCACTGCTGCCTCTCCCACACCTCTCTCCAGCAGAGCCCGTGGGTTGCCAGCACTGCCCCTACACTGGTTATTTCTGTTGTGATAGTGCCCAGGACCTGACCAGCTTTTCTAGAGGCTTGGAAAAACCATGAGCCCTGCAAAGTTTAGGGCTGCCTCCACTCAGTGCCCAACCCAAGCACTTAACATGTAACCCAAGGGGCCCTTCCCACCCAGGGAGAACCTCTTCCCCCAGCCAAAAGCTGGTGCCTGCTCATGCTGTGGGCTCCAGGCTCACCAGGGAGTGCCCATCGGACCAGCGGAAGTCGTTCTCCACAGCTCTGTCACTGAGGCCGATCCACTGGTAGTCCTGTGCATGACCTGGAAGAGCAGGAGGGAGAGAAAAGAGTCATGGTTGCCCTACGCTTCGCTGGAAGCATTTCTTTGCCATCTCAGCTGTCCCTGGCCCTGGAGCCTCTGGGTCATCCAGCTACCTCCTAGTCACTATTTCCTGATGCCCTTTTTCCTTACATCATGTTTGTCCATCTCCCTCCCCACCCAACCTGCCATGAGCGTGAATGCACCCATACAAGGATGAGGCTTTGTTAGGATACATAAGAACACCAGTGGGGCAAATGGTGGTTTTTACACCACTTTGGGTAAATCTGCCTGCAGATTCAGAGTCCAGTAGTTGGACCCACGCCCAGTCTCAGGCTGCCCTGAGTACTCACTGTTCACGAATTCTTGTTCCTCTGGAGTGATGATACTGCTCAGGTGGGCTTGATGTTGTCGGCATCTGGTCTCTGCATCCATCCAAGTCTCCCTCTCTTCAAAGTGCCTGTAGCAGTGGCCCTGGAACTTGGTCCAGCCTTCCTCACAGTTCTCCAAGTCTGAAACAGAGGAGGGATTAAAAGGAGTGGGTGCATGTGTCTGAAAGCTTTCAACTCACCTCTTAGCAGCTCATGCTCCCATGGCATGGGACAATACACAGCCACTTTCACTAAAAAGCAAACCCTGACACTGTTGCCTGTAGGAATTCCCTGGGAAAATTGCCAGAATGCATCCAAGACAGGCAGAGAGGGCAGCCTGTGTGGAAGACCCTGTGTCTTCAGTGACACGGCCAGTGCTACTAGAAAGCTTGAATGATACAGACTTATTCCTGGGAAATTCAATTCCTGTGTAATGTTCCTGAAGTCTGCTTTTGAGGAACCGACCAAGCAAGAACATGGCTCTTCCTTCTTGTGCTGGCATGCAGAGTTTTCTTGCTTTGGAAAAAACCTCCAAACCCCACATCCAGATGTCCAGAATCAACACATGCGTGTTGAAAACGAAAGAGGGGACCACCAGTTTGGGTGGTTCCATCACTTGGTGTGATTCTGGAGCTCTGGAGGAGAAGCAAATCGACCAAGATGTGTGAAAAGAGATGGAGACAGAAACTTACCACCGTGGAGAGAGAGAATTAAATCTCAATGAAAAAGCTTGGAAGCTGCTAAAGAAGTACAAACATTTCTCAACTTTTCAGAAGATCTTTTACCATCTGAGAAACATTGAGGAACTGAACACATTTATTAAGAAAAATAAAACCGTAGATGGGGAGAAGTAGAGACAAATGGAGAAACCACCAGAAAAGACCTTCAGCAGTTCCCACGCAATGCAACACCACACATCTGTCTGCTACACGTGACTGAAGGAAACAGAAAATGAAATGTGTTTAATCTCAGCCTTTCAGATGCCTGATCTACCATCCTTTCTCAGGCCCTTGCTGCTCTGGGAGTGGTGGGCTTCCATGAGTCCTCATGCCTCTCTCCCTTTTCAGTAAGATTTTCTGTACTCGCTTTCTTTCTTCTTTGTTAAACTTGGTAGGTCAAAGCACTTGTCACTGTCAGTAACACTAATTCCTCCTAATGCACCTTTCTGGTGTTCTTCAGCTGGAGATTGCAGGCACTTCATAGATGTTGGAGTGGTTGGTAGTTATTTGAGACATTAAAAGCATTTTCTGCCTTCCTCAACAGAATGAATGGGTTATCTGGAAGTAGGTGAAGCTCTAAGGATTCTTGGGTTTTGCAGGCAGATCTCTTGCTCAAAGTTAGCAGAGAACTTGCTCTGTCTTTTGAGATTTAAGACTTTTTTCCAGCATTTTTAATGGCATTCCTTGTCGTCACAGACTGGGGATGGGACAGCACATGATAAAGAACCTCAGCAGGACATTTTCTAGGAGCAAAGCCATGCTTTCCTACATAATTTTTACTTGCAGGTAAATATGACAGCAATTTTCTTGGAAAAGAATGATGAAAACCTTGTTCCCTGCTAAGGACACTGTCATGGTGACAAAAGGGACTGTCTGTGTGCACTATTCACCTACAGTGCCCTGTTGTTCTTGGAGACCAACAGCAAGGATGGTCTGTCTCATGAGAATATGAAGATTTACATTCCCCATGAATTTTGGGGCACTGGCTTCCTCTGGCATCTGCCAGGCATCAGAGCCCCTAATTCAGGGAAAAGAGAAAATTAAGTCTGGCTTGGACAAAACAAGATCATAAGCAATTACAGGGTGGAAAGCCTCTGGTTGGATTACAAGGATCTTCAACAACAGGTATCATGGGTGGGTAAATGGAAAACTGATGAGTTTGCATTTGGAAAGTGATGTTCAATTCCTGCTCAGAAGGTCCAGTGATCCTGAGCCTTCTCTTTGTGGTCTACTCCATATGTTCATATTGGAAGCAGAAAGAGATGAGGAGAAAGGGAAGGAGAAAATCTAACATATATTATCCTTACTCATGCCAAGGTGAAGAAGATACTGCAACCTTATTTCTCTTTTGTTTGAGCAAGGCAGGAGAGCTTCCCCTCAGCTAAGCTGATAAAAGTTCAGACTTTTATTAGCTTTAAGAAAAAAACACAACTCTTTTTCTTTCCTTGTAGAAACAAAAAGAAGTATTAGTGCAGGTCAGAATGCCTAATTTTGATGGAAATACAGGTTGCTTCCTGTTTTCTCAAAGATACATTCCCTGCTGATTTTGCCACAGGAAGCCACGTTGTGGAGATGACAAAAATGTCATGCTGTGTCAAATCAGTGGAGATTCCTGGAGTGAACGAGGCTTCTGTCAGCTGCATCTTCCCTAAGAGAAACACAATCACTTTTCATGGCTCAGTTGAAGTATCCTTCCATGAAATTCCAGTTTAGCAGAGAAAGTTTGCCTGGGGTGAAGACGTACTCAGAAAGTTCCCTACTGTTACAGATGAACAGAAAGACCCTTGACCCAACGAGAGCGACCTCTGTGATCAACGTTGTTATGATCTGTGTGGAGCTTCACCAGAGAAACTTAAAAAAGAGAAAGCTGGAGAAGACACCAGAAGCTCCTGCTTAGGAGTCTTAGAGGACATGGTGCTGTGAGGAACAAACTTATCAAAATAGATATGCAAAAGCCTCAAAGCCTTTCCCTCGTGTGTTTTAAGCTGCTGTTAGAGGTTAGCTCACTGAGATGAGGGCAGCACTGATGGGAGCACTGGGGATCACTTTTTTTGGGGGGGTAGCAGGGGAACAAGGTGGTGCAGCAGTTAGTAGGATTAGCTGAAGCCAGGGAGGCCGTACCGGTCTCACACAGGTCCCCTCCGTAGCTGGGAAGGCAAAAGCATTTGAAAGAGTCGATGCCATCAACGCAGGTGGCTCCGTTCAGACAGGGGCTTGGGTGGCACACATCGGTGTCTGCAAGAAATCAAGGGCTTCCATTAGGGCTCTGGGCAGGCAACTCCACCAACAGGAGAACGTGTTTCCTTGCTTGTTTAGGAGGGAATATCAGTTGTTTTGGGGGGACTTGGGAGGGTTGCATTTTATAACATATTGCCACTGCTGCTGCTGGAAGAATGAAGACAAGAGACCCAACCCACCCTACAAGGAAGACATTGGTTTTCTGATGATTGAACACCACTTTGAAGATATCAGAACAAAGCTCAGCAAGATGTATCCAAGGCCCAGCAGTGGCTGTGGTAATTCTTCCTTGTCCGCTGTCTCTGCCTGATGCATCAAACATGCAAACTTGTGTCCGTGTTTCCACCAGCTAAAGGTCTATGAGGAGGAATGTGGAATTCTCATGAGTGATGGAAACATCCTCAAATAGATCTCTATCTCCTAACCAGCGTTCCTGGTTGTCCGTCCTCACTAATAGTTTCTTCCTAACCATAATTTAGATGAAGTTCTGCGTCAAGAAATCTCTTCTCAGTGAAGATGAAGAAAGTGCAGAGAAGAAAAAAAAATGGGTTCAGAGATGGTTCAGCAACCCTAAACTTTTTGAGGATCTTATGTCTGACCCTGGGTGCTTCTTCCTTGCTGAGGGATACTGGAGTGCAGTGCCATTTTCTCCAGACCTGTCCCCACTATGTGCTCTTTTGCTTGTGATGGGGATGGAAGAAGCTGGTACATCTTTTCCAGCTGTGGACTCCATCTTGGTGAAGAGAGCTCTGGAATCAGAAGAGGAGTCATTCTGAACAGAAAGATTTCAGATACATTCAACTCAGAATCAAGAAGGAAGACTACGGAAGAAAATGGGAACACATCCACGCAGGTTGGGTTAAGTGATGGCTGGTTAGATCCTCATGTGAGACAGCGTTTCTCTCACACTCAGGAGAAATGTAAGGCTTTAAAAGTGATGGCTAACACTCCGTGCTCTTCTTGACGATGACAGGGTTAGTGAGGAAACATTCAAAGATGATAAACATGCTGGCTGTAGAAATAGCAGAGCAGAGCAGTGACTCCCCAAGATCTGTGATCATCTTCTGACTGGGGTGTATTTGGCTGGATATTGTTTTCTTGGAGCTGAGGCCCAGGTGCTCAGTGTCCCCAGGCACAAGAGAGCAGATGGGCATTATAC
Source organism: Cnemophilus loriae (assembly GCA_013397755.1). Classification (NCBI taxonomy): domain Eukaryota; kingdom Metazoa; phylum Chordata; class Aves; order Passeriformes; family Corvidae; genus Cnemophilus; species Cnemophilus loriae. The sequence continues at coordinate 40,833 of VZTF01000420.1, forward strand.
CCCCCGTGGCTGCCTAGTGACTCATTGACCAAGGTCTGATATATCATCTAAAAGCTGACATGTTCTGTAACGTGCCTAAGTGATGGAAAAAATCCTTTCTGACCTTGGATGGTAAATCTGTGTGTGCTTTGGAGCAAGGAGATTGTCATCTTTACTCTAGACTGTATCACTGTGAGCAGTGAAATCATTCCTCAGATGGCTGATGAGCCTCTTACTCCAGTTTTGCAGTTCTTCTCTGAGAGAAGGAATTTTTCACTCTGGATTACCCTTCTAAATCTCACAAAAGCTTTCTGGATGTCTTTGTTCACTGCAACATAAAGAGAATTCCTGTTTCTGTGATACTAGTAAATACTTTGAGACTTTCCAGAACAAAATGGGAGTCACGAGCCTAGAGGAAGAATAGAGGAGCTGAACTTGGCTGAGTATTGCTTATTAGTCACACTTGGAGTTCCTAGAAGATAGAGAGCATAAAGAAAACTGAGGTATCCTGAGGGGTGATTGCAACTCAAGAGGCCCTTTGGGCTTCCCAACAGCAGTGGCAGCAGAAGTTCATACTGATTCCAGTGGGCTCCAGCTGAACACGTAAGGAGAGGCTTTCCTTCGTTCGTCAGGCTCCGTGAAGTGGAAAGAACACTGCAGAGGTGGGAGCGAAGCACACACGAGAGCTGAAGCTGGATGTTTAGCAGGGGATAATGAGCCTTCAGCTGTCTTCGGCCATGTGGAATAAAACTTGGCGTGTCCAAGATCTCTTCTGAGATGCAGGAGACCTGCTGTGTGCTGCCATCCCTAGTCTTGGAGGAGGGGGGAGAAGGCACGCATGTGCAAAGTCATTGCCACAAATTTCCAGCTGGGAAATGAGACTGGAACAGAGTTTCCTTTTACAGATGTTGCATATAATATGTTTGCACATATTATATATGCAGTAAAAACAAATACCTGAATATTGATATATATATATATATAAAAAAAAAATATATATATATCAATATATTGATATATGTTACATATCTCTCCATACATATACATATATATTTTTATATATAGCACACAAAGAAAGGGTGTGTACTTTAGGTAATGTTGGAGATACAAACAACAAATACAAGTGAGACACAGACAGGTATTTTTTCCAAAATTGTGCTTCAAATGGCTGGAGAGAAGATGTTTTAAACACGAGATGATCATAAACACCAAACTCCCCTTCAGCCTGCTGGGCTATTGAGGCAGTGACCCTCTCTCTATCTGGATGCAGAATCACCTCACCAAGCTGATATCAGAAAACTCAAATATATCTGTCAGGTTGGAGAAAGTGTTGCTGATTCTGGTCCTCACTGAAAATCTGGATCTCGGAGGTATTTAAGAAAGGTCTAAATGGTAAAATTGGCAATGGCGTTGCCTCAGGAAATCCTGGCCAGCTGGTTTGTGGGTGTTTCTAGGATATGGCATCTAAGTCACAAAAACGATTTACAGGCGGTGAGATCTCCATTAAAAAAAAAAAAAATTGCATCTATCACACAACAGCGTTTTTTTTTCCCATAGCCTTTTTATATACTATAAATGTGCCTACTTCCACATTGTTTAGAGCTAGATGAGGTTGGCAAACCACTGCACACCCCTTCAGCCAGCTGCAAAGCCTGCAGCACACGAGGTGTGCCAGCTCTGCTCAGCACGGAGCGAGCCCCCGCTTCCACAGCGCTGGCTGCCAGGTACCTTGACACTCGAGGATCTTAGACACGAGCTGTTTATTTGCTTGGCTGAGCAGTCACCCAAAAAGTCAGCTCTGCTTTGCGATGCAGCTCAAGTGCTTATCAACTGACAAGGAGACAAGACCACTGCTATTATTACCCCGAGCTAACAAAGGACAGCGATAGTCGAGGAATGCAGCAGGGAGGCAGCCCCTCGATTTCAAGAGCTGCAGCTGTAAAACAAAGACAGGGAGAAAATGCCTCGCGGTGCCAAGAATAGGAAACCCAGTTAGAACATGTTATTAACTCGCTGCTTGAGGATAACGCAGAATTAGCAACTCTTCCAAAGAGGATTCATACTGCACTTAATATTGCCCAGAAGTTGCAAAAATTCCTCAATTCTACTGTCACAACAGTTTCTATTTTTTGCTACTAACAGACCCAAGGTCTAACTTTTAGATTTTTTTTTTAAATAAACCAATTAAAACAAAATAGCCAATGTAAACCAGGTCTTGCATCTGGAAGATGTAAACTGTTGGCTGGAGAAAACAAGGAGAGTTACACAGCTGCAATGCAAAGTTTGAATTTATTTCACCATTTTCTTCCTAAGATTTCTTCTGCATTGCCAGATATACACTATACTTAGTCAGAATAATTTACTTTTGGTGCAACTAAAACCAAGAGAAGTGTTCTTGTCATCCCTGCTCATGGTGGGGGGGGGGAGGTTCGAGGTAGGTCATCTTTAAGGTCCTTTCCAACCCTAACCATTTTATGATTCTATGATTCTCCCAATGCCTTCGAAAAACATTTGTTGTACTAGATCATGGAAATTGGAAAGAGAAACCTGGAAGAAATGAAAGAAAAATGGATTGGCCCTGGTTTTGTTCAGAAGGCAAATGGCATGTAAAAGTGAACACGCAGTGTCAGTGGTGAGAAGGAAATGCTTTTAAAATTCTCCATCTCAAGCTGAGACAACAATACCAGAAACAATGCTGTCATTTCCTGAAACAGTGCAGTCTGTGCATTTCTCTCCATGGCTGCCCACATGGAAGATGAGCAAGAATATCCATTAAACGAGGTCAGCTTTGTGCTTAAAACATCTACTAAGGAGAAGCAGCTGGTGAGCAGAGAGGACGCTATCACCCAAACCCTGAACAAACTGTAGTTTCCCTGAAGCTGCTAGTAACAGGTTTAGTAATATATTCTATGATATTTCTATATCCTCCTGTTTTTGTTCTACAGAGCAGAAAAGGTCAGAGAGAAGGGCAAGGTATTTTCAGGATGCCCAACAGTGCCTGTTGTGCCCCTCACCCTTTCTTTATAGGCTTCCTTGTAAGTGCAAATATCCAAACAGAGAATCAGAGACCAACTAGATAATTATCTCCTAGAGATTAGGAAAAAAAAATAATCCAGGTACAAATTAAATTTGCTTTTCAGAGTCTGCTGGGAAGTTTGAACTGCTGATCTGATAGCTCAAACATCAAAGAAAAACATTGGAGCAATTGTAGGGTGACTCCTAGAAGAAAAGAATAGGAGGAGTTGAGGAAACCAGTTCTCTCACATTTTAAGTTAAATGCTAGTATTGAACATCACATAGCCAGCTACTGACTTACAAAGAGCAATTAAGTCATTTAAATAATTAACTATAATATTTGAACCAAAGCCTCCATGCAGCAGAAGGGGCAGGCATTGCTGCAGCTTTAAAAAACTTTATTCTACTAGAGAATCAAGTTTCCAGGAGGACTTGTTGATCTGCTGGAACCTTCAATTTGTCCAACACTCCCACGGAAGAAGAGCTCAGGAAATTTGGATATCTCTGTCTCCCAAATATTATGTGTAATAGTAAATGGGCATGTAAATAACACTAGTCCAAGACTGTAGGTTACCTCTGCAGAGAAGGGTTTTGTTTAAGCAAATTAACTTCTTTGCTTCTGCAAAGCAGACAATGTGTCCAGGAGACATCAACTCATCTGCTCAGCCACAAAGAGTCTGTGCCTCTCAGCCAGGACTGGGAGGACTCCACCTCCTTCTTGAGAGCATAATTTGCATTCCACATTGGATGAAACATTCTGAATCAGGTGAATATTTTCTTGACCTTTTTTTGTGGATGATTTTCTCTGGACCAACACAACTCAATCCCTTGAACTTCCAGTTTGTGAAGTATGAGGAAAGACCATTAAGACCTTTCCTCGTTTGTATTCTAACCTTCTGCTGTGTAAGGCCATAGGCAACAGACTTCATGGACTTGTTTCACCAGAGACAAGCAAAACTTAACATAAATAGATGCCATTTCAGCACATTTCTCTTTTCCCCCACAACTGGAGTGAAGTTTTTAAGTCACTGACTGGTCAGAGTGCTCCAAACCGCAGCCTTTCACTGAAGTGCCAGCATGTTTTTTCAGCTAATAATTATTTGTCTTTGAATGCTACCAGAAGCAAAAAGACCCGCTGAATTGGCAAAACCCTGGGTGAGGAAGCCAAGCCTATGGACAATTCTTTCAGCCTGTGGGGTTCCTGTCCTCATGAAGGAATCGAATGCTGACTAAAGACATGTAAATGCATAGCCTTCAGTTTGGCTGGATACTAAAGCATACTGGCACTCCAAGTGTTAATCTTCGGTCTTCTGGCTCTGGCTTTTAGAGATACTTTTAGGCTACAGCAGAGCAGAATAATATCATTCTTCTTAAATCATCCCACTAAATAGACTGCTGGATCTAACTGGAACCCTCCAACAACAGGGCCAGAGGGCAAAAGCCACATTTCTTCCTGTTCCTCACTCTAAACTCCTGTAAAGCTGAACCAGCTTCACCTGGTGCTTTAATGTCAGTCAAAATCCACTGCACTGCACGGGCACCCATTGCATCCTGCAAACCCTGAGCACAGCACAAGGCATGCATATGGGAGCTGATTTTTTTTTTGCAAGAGCTAAATTTCAAGGCTGGGAAGCTTCAAGTGAAAAGGCAGCCACAACATGGGAAATGGCATTTTGGGATCCAGCCTACGGTTCTTCCTTGTAGGCTTTCCATGTTCGCAATCCCCAGGGCTCTGTAAAAAGTTACAATCCAAAAAAGGAAACCTAGGATTCTTCTTCTTTCCTTTTCTTTTTTTTTTTTCCCCTTCTTTTGTCATCTCTTTGTTGTAATTCTCTAGAAGAGGTTTGCCTTGTTGCAGGGGTGTTCTCAGTTCATGGTCAATAAACTTTTTTTGCCACCTGGATGATCTTCCTTCATACCCTGACCAGGACTGCATTTAAGCCTGGAGGGACACTGTAGCACAGCTTACCAATAAAAAGAGAAGTTTTACCCTGGAATATCTTCCCTGGTGGGAGTACCAGCCATACACACGTAGTCAAGCCCATTTCTAATTTTTGAAGTGTACAATTAAACTTCATGCAGTGGTTGCTTACCTCTTGCTGTCACCTGCTAAGAATCCCCAGCTGCTACATTGTCCTCTCTGTGACTTGCAAATACACATATTCCAATTTCAGAACATTTTTCAAGATTCTTCACACATGAGCTGCTGCACACATGGTTTTCTTTCAAAATACTTCACAAAAATGTTGGCTAACAAATGGTCTGAAGAATCTGGCAATCGCCTTGTGGTTAATTTTTAGAAAGAAAAAGCAGTGGAATAAAACCATATTTTGGGGCCAATTTTTTTTTTAAATTTATTTTTTAAAATTTTTACTGACCCTCACTGGCTTCCTTCCTCCCCCTCAATGCTGCCTTTGCTGGCTTATTTTTGTCTCTGGGCTTGGACGTAGCAGTGGGCATGGCCCAAAAGCAGAGCCTACTTTTGCAAGAAGGGTTTTGGGGTCCGTAACTCCTGCACCACCCTGCCAAGCCCTGGATGCTGTGCCAGGCTGGACCAGTGCTGTGGGAATGACCCTGCTGCCTTGCCCTCACCCACTCCTGCAGCGACCTCGGGGCTCAGCGCAGGCAGAGGGGACTGCAGACGTGCTGTGAACAGGACTGAACAAAGGTTTGTGATTACCTGGGCTCTCAGAGGGAGACAAGTGAGCAGAGGGAAATGCAGTGACTCACTGGAAACACTTTGGGGATGGAAATGACATCAGAAACCAGGCTGAGCTTCACAAAGCCCTGCACTTACAGACCCTTACTGAGCCCAGAGCTAGCTATGCTGAATGGTGTAAATTGACCCAAAACAAGCAGTTTAGGAGGTAATGTGGGAAGGGGTGGAATTGCTGACACTTTTGCTGAAGGAACTGAGCAAATCTCTTTGCACATACATTTTGTACCAAACTCAAGCAACATGTGGCCCTACATGAACATGTGGCCCTTTGAGAACTGAGCGCATGCAGGACATTCATACAACAGCACAAGCATCGATGGCTTCCAAATGAGGACTGTCCCCAGGTGCCAGCTCCTGATGGCAGCAAAGGGAAACCAAGTTGTGTCCAGGGATGCTGCAGGACATCCTGTATTACCAAGACTGGGCACCTCCCTTGGCTGAGAGGCACAATTTCTTGCATCTTGTTTTTTTCTCACTGAAGTGCACTAATGCTTTCACAGCATGTGAACCCTTCTCAGGGAATGCTTGTCAGAGTGCCAGGAGAGTGTTTTCACCATAAATGGTTAATCAGGCTTAAATATTGTGTCTGTTTGTACTTGGCAACAAGGGGCCCAACCAAAGACAGAGCACTAAAACACTAAAAAGGCAGGGTGGAGGGAAGGGCATTTATCAACAGAGCTGACTAAAGCTAGTGATGCTCTGAGCATTATCTCACACATTTGTCCCATTCTAGCTGCAGAGAGCAGCATAAGACACAGACCAGAGGGTGGCCACACGCTGAGCAATTCTAGGGGTTACAGGCAGCATGTCAGCCCACCACGGAAAGAGAAACAGAACAGGACTGAGACTAGTAGCCCATCTTCTCCAACTTCTCAGCTTCAAGCAGGGTGGAAATTTCTGGCAAATGGAGCTATTCTATGGAACATTGGAACAGGCTGCCCAGGGAAAACACTGTCACCATCCCTGGAGGGATTTAAAAGACGCTGAGGTGTAGAGCTGGCACTGAGGGACATGGTTTAGTGGTGGACTTGGCAGTGCTGGGTTAATGATTGGACTCGATGATCGTAAAGGTCTTTTTCAACTTAAACAATTCTATGATTCTATGATCATGACCTGTGGAAAACCCCATGTTTATGGCTTTCCATCAGAACAATGTTCTGCTCAAGTCTGCTTCCGTGTTAATGTTCTCTGCTGTATAAAAAACCAAAAAGAAGTGACAGCTATGCCCCCTCCTTCCCTTCCACAAAGCTTTCCCTTCCATATGAGACACGTTACCTTCTGTAGTGGGTCCTAATGCGTCAATTGCCTCTTGTGAGACTTGAGGCAGGGCAGCAGTGGTGGTGGCAAGCAGATGGGGATTGTCTGGAGCAACAGCTGTCTCCGTCTCTTGTTCTGATGCCGCAGGAGGGGAAGGCTCTATTTCAAGCTGAGCCTCTTCAGGGTTCCTGAGTCCTTGTGTTGGTTCAACATCTGGAGTCCTGGTACTAATTACAATGTCTGGGACAGAGGTTTCCCCTGAAATGCCTGAGATAGAGTGTGTCACAGCTCCAGATGTTGCGTCAGGAATCTCCCTCTGCTCAGGAGTACCAAAGAGCTCCCCACTGGCCAAAGACGTGGCAGCTGTTTCGATGTTAGCAGCAGGCAATGCAGATGCTTCCCCGCTGGTTTCACGGACCGTGGATGCTTCTGTGCTGATCTCAGGAAATGTTTCACCTCGGGCTTCTTGACTTGTGGGTGTTCCTATTCTAATTTCAGGAAACGCAGAAGTTTCCCCACTGACTTCTTGAACTGTGGATGTTTCTATGAAAATTTCAGGATAGGCAGATGTTTCACCCCTGGCTTCTTGACTTGTTGGTGTTTCTATGCTAAACTCAGGGAATGCAGATGTCTCCCCACTGATATCATGGACTGTAGAAGTTTCTATGCTAATCTCAGGAAATGCAGATGTTTCACCTCGTGCTTCTTCACCTGTGGATGTTTCTATTCTGATTTCAGGAAATACAGATATTTCACCACTAGTTTCATGGATTGTCGAAGTTTCTATGCTAATTTCAGGAAAGGAGGACATTTCTCCACTGATTTCATGGACCGTTGAAGTTTCTATGCTGATTTCAGGAAACGCAGAAGTTTCCCCACTGGTTTCATGGACCGTTGAAGTTTCTATGCTAATTTCTGGGTAGGCAGATGTTTCACCCCTGGCTTCTTGATTTGTGTATGTTTCTATTCTAATTTCAGGAAATGCAGAACTTTCTCCACTAATTTCATGCACTGTGGAAGTTTCTATGCTGATTTCAGGAAAGGCAGATGTTTCTCCACTGGTTTCGTGGACCGTCGACGTTTCTATGCTAATTTCAGGATAGCCAGATATTTCACCCCTGGCCTCTTGGCTTGTGAATGTTTCTATTCTAATTTCAGGAAACGCAGACGTTTCCCCACTGATGTCTTGACTTGTGGATGTCTCTATTCTAATTTCAGGAAATGCAGATGTTTCCCCACTGATTTCTTGTATTGTGGACGTTTCTGTGCTACTTTCAGGAAATGCAGAGGTTTCCCCACTTACTTCTTGACCTGTGGATGCTTCTATGATAATTTCAGGATACCTAGATGTTTCACCCCTGGCTTCCTGACTTGTGGATGTTTCTGTGAAAATTTCAGGAAACGCAGAGGTTTCCCCACTGATTTCTTGAATTGTTGATGTTTCTGCGTTAAATTCGGGAAATGCAGATGTCTCCCCACTGATTTCATGAATTGTGGATGTTTCTATGCCAGTTTCAGGAAATGCAGATATCTCACCACTGATTTCATAAGCTGTTGATGTTTCTAGAGCACTTTCTGGCAGTGCAGATGTTTCCCCACTTAGTTCGCCAGATGCAGAGGCTTCACCACTTGGCCCCAAACCGTAGGGAAATGTGACAGTTTCCCCACCCAGTTCCTGTGATACCATTGGTCTTGTCACCACTTCCACTAAATCAGAAGTGACTAAAGTGATTCCTGGATGCCCTGAGGCCTCCCCACTGGTATCAGTCCCTGCTGAAGACTGTCCACTTAGATCTGTAGCTCCAGAAAAGTCTCCGCTGATGTATGGGATTCCAGATGGCTCTCCACTCAAGTCTTCTGCCCCTGAAGGAAACCCACTAGTCTCCACAGCTCCAGACCCTTCTCCAGATAGTCCTCTGTCTCCAGAAGTAAATCCACTGATTTCTATCATCCCAGATGGTCCTTCTCCCACTTCTTGTGCCACTGATGTCTGCGTTACAACTTCCACCAAAGTAGTATCCACAAGAGAGACAGTGGGAAAGCCAGAGGTGAGTCCACTTTCCTCTCCAGACAGCAGACCACTGGTGACATCAATTCCAGAGATGTCTCCGCTGCTGTCTGTCACGCCACTGGGATATCCGCTCGTCTCCAGCACTCCAGAAACACTCCCACCAAAGTCTACATGCCCAGAAGGCTCACCACTGATGTCTAAACTCCCAGATACCATGCTTGATGCATCTTCACCTCCTGAAGGCAATCCACTGGTTTCCAAAGTCTCTTTTGCTTCTGCTCCTGTAATTGGTGGGGCTGTTGTCACTTCCTCCAAAGCGGCATCGACAAAGGTAATGCCGGAGGCCTCGCTGCTTCCATCAACACCAGAGGTAAGGCCACTTAGGTCCACCAGGCCACTGATATCGTGTGTTCCAGACGTTTCTCCACTGGCATCCAGTCCTGAGGGCAACCCGCTAAGTTCAGACCCTCCCGAGGGCAGCCCGCTGAGCTCGGGTACCCCAGAGGGCTCCCCGCTGGGCTCAGCTCCTGAGGGTAAGCCTTGGATTCCACCACTGCTGTCCCACTCAGAGGATGGGAACCCTGACAGATCTCCTTCACCGCTGACTCCAATGGACCCTTTTCCCTCCTCTCGGCGTTCTGGCACTGTTGTTACAACTTCCACTAACGTGGTATCCACAAGAGAGACGGTAGGAAAACCAGAGGCAAGTCCACTTTCCTCTCCAGATGACACGCCACTGACTAGCTCAGTGCCAGAGATTTCTCCACTCACTCCAAAAGGCAGCCCACTGCTTTCCACTTCAGATGGCATCCCACTAATTTCTGGTATCCTTGAAACAGACACCGATGTCTCCTCCTCCACAGAAGGCAGGCCACTGATATCAGCTACTCCAGAAGGCACACCACTCAGGTCTCCTGAGGGCAGCCCACTTTCTCCAGGTGGGAAGCCACTGGCATGCAGGTCTACCGACGGTAATCCGCTCTCTCCAATCCCCGAGTGTTCTCCACTAAGTTCAAAAACTCCAGAAGTTGGTTCTCCGCTTGTATCTGGAACTCCAGGTACCCACCCGGATGCCGAAGATTCACCACTGACTTGATGCTCTCCAGATTCAGTCACCTCCCCTGACACTTCGCTGACATTGGTACTTGTTTCCTCTGGTACAATGGTAGCTGGAGGAAAAGCAGATGGACTCACTGGAAAAGAAAGATCAAACAAAGAGAAGGAGTTGGGAAAATTATTTATATTTTAGGAGTGCCCCAACCCTACACCACCAGCCCAGCATGACACAGGCTACAAGGAAGCTCTGAACGCACCTGAGAGCAGTGACACATCGGTCGGAAAGACCTCTGTCCCCCAGGCCGTCTGATTCTCAAGTTGAGTGGCAGACTCTGTCTCCGTGGTCACCTCCTCCCCAGAGGGCACCCCCTCCACTCCAGGGATCACTTGTGTTGCCAGCACATCTTCAAAGAACGGGGTGACCCCCTCCTCCTCCACAGGAGGCAGAGCTGGAACAAAAAGGCATTGGAGGGAGTTTCCAAAAATTCACAATCCAAGATGCCGATGAAGTGCCTCACCCAAACCGGCACCCCAACATGCCCAGCCTCCCTCTTGAAATCCCTTGCCCTGAGGAGACAGGTTTCTGCACCCTGCAGGGGATGGGAGGGTACCTCTGAAGCAGAAGGCGTGGTGCCGGGACAGCGGGTCGGGAAAGCCCGTCTGGTTGTGGTGCTGGTACACGGTCCTGACGCCCGGCGCGTCCCCGCCGCAGGCGGGGCGGGGGCTCACGATGGGGTAGCGCAGGCTGCCGTCCGCCAACCAGCCCGCGTAGCACCTGTCGAGGCCCTGCTTCCAGGCGGCGTGGAGCTGGCCAACAGAGGCCAGCGTGGCGTTCTGGCTCTCACAGTACTGCTGCGCTTCTGGGAAGGTGAACTGCTCTGGCTGAGTTGCGAAGAACACATCGCCTGAGGGATGGGAGGGAAAACACGGGTGAATCCCTGCATCCCAGACATCTACAGACAGAGGTGGAGGTGTGGAGCACATTTTTGCTCTACAGCAGTGCCCAGGGGACAGGGGAGGATGTACCCTTGAGCCTGTCTATGTAGCAGTACACGTCGTAGGTCTCCGAGGCCGGGCGCATGCCGTATGACCGCACGCCTGGAGTGTTCTCTTTGTCTCCTACGCAGTTATTTCGGGGATTCACAATGGGATACCTACCAAAAAAAGGAAGAGAGTTGGTAACCCGAGGTCAGCCTTATGTAGCCAGGACTGAAGAACCTCGGTGTGCTTGGGAGCAGGACATGAGCTCTCCACCGTTTGAGCTGCTCAGAGCCCTCAGTGTGACTTGGAGACAAATCCACTTACAGCTCGAGGCAATAAATACAAATTTCCTGCTACTCTTCCTACACAGCAGGAGGGCTCACTGGTGCAAGATGTGTACACAGGTTAGGAAATGAGGAAAGGAAGTGGACAAGAACACGTCTACTGGCCACTAAATATCATGGGCTGGAGATGATCTTGGGTCAGCAAAGCTTTCAATGCTGATGAGGAGAGCAGCAGGACAGACCAGAGTAAAGCGTCAATTTCATGGCTGGATAGTCATTTTGAGGGGTGTCTTCCCCAAGTCAGTGTAACTTTACCTGACTGTCTGGTCCCGCAGCCAGCCAGCATCACACTGGTCGAAGCCAGCCTCGTAGGCAGCCTGGAGCTGCTGGGGGGTGGCGATCACGGCACTGTTCTCCAGGCAGGCCTTCTGGGCTTGGACGAAGGAGAAGGCGTATCTGCTGGTGGCTGCACGGTAGTGAAACACCACACCTGGGGGAAGAGAAGCTGTGGTGAGACAGCAGGTACAGGACCCCCCTGCACTGAGATGCGTGACCAGAAAGGGTCTTCCAAAAACAGTGCAAGGCCCAGGCCCTCTCAAAGTCCCTGTGATGGAGATGCCTCATTTGTGGAGCTCTGCTGCCATTGAGGATGATGTTCTGGGGACCTATCTAGCCCTCCTTTAAGGTCTTCTTGCCTTGACTTTCCCCTTCCCTGGAGTCAGCTGCACAGAGAAGAGCAGAATGTGTCCACTGCAGCCCAAGCATCAGCCAGCTGAGCCCTGGTCAGCACATGATGGGGTGGCCCACAGCCTTCTCCTCTCCCCTCCTGCCCTACTGTGGTGGAGGTGATCAGCCTGTCCCTGACCCCACATAGGTTTGTGCACCTCCAGGGACCTGGATGCCCTCTATGATGGCAGAAACTCAGGCTGTTTTCAGCTGAATGGTTACCTCTAGAATGAACTGACCTTCAGGCTTCTCGGAGTCCTGGTGACTTACCTGTGGGGGAGATGGGCTGCTCAGGAAGGTGACCGGCACCGGGGGCAGCAGTCACTTGCACAAGCTGATCTTCCACTGTGAACACCGAGGCAGACTCCAGTCCTGGTGTGGCAGTCACCCCCATGACCTCTTCCACTGAGCTCACCTCTGCCATCTCAGTTGTGACAGCAGTGCCTAAGGCTATGGTGGTGATGGCAGTGCCTAAATCTACGGTGGTGGCCTCTTCAGGTACAGTCCACACTGCTGTGACATCCTCCCTGGTCACATTTTCCTCCTCTGTGGCAGCTGTCTCTACTGTGACAGCGGTGGTGAAGAGATCGGGCAGGGCAGTGAAGCCCTCGTACAGCCTGGTGGCGGTGGGGGTGATCTCAATGGGCTCCAGGGTGGCGATGCTGCCGCGGGCCTCCTCCTCCGTGGCATTGCGTGACAGAGGCAGCTCCACCTCGGTCTGGGTGACAGTCTGGACAGTGAAAGCGCTGCCCAGCTCGCTCCCTATCTCGTCGATGAACTGCCCTGGGACCAGGCTCTCAATGTCATCCCCTGCATCAGGACACAAAGCAGCAATCAGAGAGGATAATGTCAGTCTGATGAGGTGAACTGCACTGGTGCTGCCTCCAAGAAGCAGCTGGGTATCTGCTGGCTCTGAGAGGATTAGGGAAATCGTGACAGTTTGGTTAAAGAAATGGTTTTCCTTCCTCCGCTGTGACTCTGTACAACGCCTCAGCACGGAGGGCATGGTCAGGAGGCACTGAGCCACCTCATGCTCCAAATCTGGTTAATCAGCGGGGACATTCCCCGCTCTCCTGCCAGCTCTCCTTCCCGGGAACACCTTGCCCATATCCGAGTCTGTACTGACCTCTAGTGCCTGCTGCAAGGAAGTTAAGGTGGACGGAGGGAAGTCGGGGAGCTTGGATAACCTCCACGGCAGATCTGTCTGAGCCGTGGGAGAAAGACAGCTGGATCCTCACACTTAGTGCGTGATGCCTGGCCAGGATCACGATCTCCTTCTGCTTTGCCCAGGCGATGACTTGAGAGCTCATCCGGTACAAGCATCCTAACCCATTGCCAGGACAGCCAAGGCCACTTGCTGTACCAAATACATTCAAACAGCTCCCACCTTTCTCCTTCCAAATCACTTTCCTGCTTAAGTCACATCCCTTGGGTCTGGGAGAACGGGCTTAGCAGGGAACTGAGCAGCTCAGCTGACAAGGACAGTGTTTTACAGAGCAGCATGAAACAGAACTGTGAGGGCGGGTAAGGGAGGGATGGATCACATCTTGGATGTGCAGCAAGGCAGGTCTTGGCTGGGGAGGTAAAAGCTATGAGGCAATGCCTGGGTTTTCCTCTAATACTGCTTTCCCTGCTCTATTTCCAATTCCATTTTACTGCTAGTTCATTTTAGCCGGTACCTTTCAGATCTCAAGGGATTCAGAGATTTCTATAAAGATCCTCAGACAAAGACTGCCCATATGCAACAGTTTCAGAGGCAAACTCTGAGATAACCAGAAGGCTATGGCTTGGTGGCCCAGTCTTTAGCTTGGCCACATAACTGGGTACCTCCAAGGGTCTGGGAGATGTATCTGGGCACAACAGATCTGATCAGGAGGGTTTCAACATGTATTTAAAAATATTGTTATTTTTCTACCCGTGGCAGTCCTGTTTTAATGTTGGCCTCTGGTTGCCCTGAATAGACCATATATGACTGTGTTTCCCCCTCTTCTTGCTGCAGGGAGAAATGTGCAGTTAGAAGAAAGGGGGAGTAGCTGGGATGCTCTTCACTTCCTAGGTGCAATTTTGGTCCACGATTCCCAGAGACTGCGTCAGGCTCAGATTTATCCCAGCACAGAAACACAGTCACGCATCTGTACCACATCACATCACTACACACATCTTCAGGGTCAGACCTGTTCTCTTTCTCCTTCACTTCCTTCTCCAGCATTCAAAGTCTTGTATGTGAAGCACCTGAGCTCTGCTTCGTGTCTCCAGGAGAGCAATAAAAGCAGAAAGGTGTGGGAGGACTGGAGAGAAGCGGACTGTGTTACACCCACCTCCACAGAGCCCCCCATGTACAGGTCAAGCAGCCTTTCTGGATCTGCCTTCTACCTCAACACGAGCGGAGGACTTAGTCCTTTGCCAAACCTGCTTTCTCCCCCTCTCTTTTTTTAAAAAAACCCAGCAACAAAGAAGCAAGAGGTTGTCTCCGGCCAGGGAGCTCCTGCCTGCTGGTGGGCAGAGGCATCGCTCAGTCCCACAGCCCCGAGGCACTCACCGCTGTAGCAGATGGCATCGTAGCGGGAGTCGGGGTGCGGGTAGCCCGTCTGGTTGACGTACAGGTACACCGTCCTCACGCCCACCAGGTTGCCCCCGCAGTTGGGCCGCGCTCTGGAGATGGGGTAGCGGACGCTGCGGTCGGCCAGCCAGCCTGCACTGCACATGTCCATGCCGTCCTTCCAGGCCAGGTACAGCTCTCCCGTGGTGGCCAAGCGCGCTCCCAAACTGCGGCATTTGTCAAAAGCTTCTTGGAAGGTGAACTTCTCTGGGGCGGTGGCATAGAAGACTTTGCCTGCAATCACACCATCCATTAGCACAGGAATTACCTGGAGATTTTAATCCAAATTCCCTTTCTGTCCCCTTACCACTCCTAAGAGTTTGGATAAGATGAAGAACCCTATGTATTAGAGGTAAAATGCAGCTTCATGTTGGTAACTTTGTAAAGACCAGAAGAAAGTGAGTCTTACAGACCAAATGGAGACTGGAGCAAAACACACCACACCAGATGGAGCCACAGGGCAAGAGGGAGATAAAGGACAGTTCTGTTGTGCTGAATATTTCAATGGATCCCTGTCATAAGCATGAGTGATTGACACATCTGAATGTCACACACTCAAATGGCTGAGCACGCAGGATGGCGTGGACTGTGGAGGTTAGACAGACTCCACCCTCTGTACTGCATTAGTCATTTGACATTAAAATTGTCCAAGGTCTAATAAAAACACTATAGAGAACATCTGGGCTGGCCAGGGTATGTGCTTTTCCAGCTTTAACCTGTCTTTTCTCTAGGCCCTTTGCCTCTGTATTTGCTGTTGTCCAGTCTAGGCATGATCAAGGCTTTGGCTGCTTCTGTATCTAGTAACAATAAAAGCCCCAAATCACCTTGCATTTGCTCTGCATAGCAGTAAACATCATAGGTTTCATCTGGCTCACGGACACCGTACGTCCTCACTCCTGGAAATTCATCCTTGTCGCCATAGCAGCGCTCCCGGGGCCAGTGGATGGGGTACCTGAGGGAGAGATTGTGGATGAAGAGTGGGGGGCAGGACCCTGGCAGCCACGGGAGGCTGGGAGGGAGCTGCAGAGCACTGCCCAGTGTGGTGATTTATGACTTTTCCCGGGGTTATGGGGAAGGGGAAGGATGATCTGTTGTCCTGCCCTCGCTCTGATGGTCCTTGGAGCACTGACCAAAGGCATCAGGACAAGGTGCCTCTCCAGTGAGGGATGCACAGCTCAGTCTGGTTGAGCCAAATTTGTGCATCTTGGCATAGCATTGGTTTTCTTCAGGTAAGATGAAGGATCAGGATGAAGCCATTGTCCACTCAGTTGTCACCACCAGCGAGGAGGACAGTGGTCACTCTGATTTCCTACTACAGATCCCCCTCTGGCAGAGAATGGCTTACAATCCACCACCTCCCTCTGCTCACCAGCAGTTACAACAGCTGCGATTTAGCAACCATTTTCCGTTGGTGGCTTCATTACAGAAGTCCTTCCCCAACGACTCTGCTGTGGCTTTCCCTTCCCCTGCATGGCTTCTCACCTGACAGTCTGATCAGCCAGCCAGCCAGCATCACACTGCTCGTACCCATCCTCATAGGCAGCCTGCAGCTGCTCGGGGGTAGCAATGACAGCACTGTTCTGGATACAGGCCTGCTTTGCCTTCTCAAAGTTCAGGGTGTACCTTGTGGAGATTGCTCTGTAGTGGAATACGATGCCTGGAACAGACAATGGCCATCACTCACAATCACCAGCCCCTTACCTTCCAGAGAAGGCACAAGAAAAAGGCAAAAATAAACCTCATCCTGTACAGTCCGGCTGCAGTGGAAGCTGTCTCCCTGTCTTATGCAGAAAGCAAAAACCACAAAAAAGAGATGGATTGTACAAAACTTTCGTTATTTTATCCACCTATTATTAGGATAGGCTTTGTAATACGGCAGTGGAAGTTTTTCCAGAACAGCCCAATTCTCCAGATGAGGGCATCCCATCTCCTAAAATGTTTGGAAAAAATTAAAGTTTTGATAAGGGCCCTGTTCCAGCTTTACCCACTTGAGTAATAGCCCAGTGTATCCTGTACCACCTCCTGCCAAGGATCTCGTCTTGCTGTCTCTGTAACTCACCTTATGCCAGAAGAGTAATTTTCTTCCCATATTCTGCCATGAGTCATTTTACTGGTTTGTTTAGTCTGGTCCTAGCCTGCTAAAATAAATGCTTGGCCCATGGCTTCTGCTCACCCACCCATCATCACCTAATTGGTGACCTGAGAGAAAGGGCTTATTCCAATGAGGAGAACACTGCATCCTCTGCCCGCGTACCTCTTCCTCCCCTCCACCCAGGCCAAGCAGCAAGACGCTGAGAGAAAAGAGCAAGGGCAGGATCCCACCTTTCACTAGGACCTCTATTGTGTCTTGTCTGTCCTCAATCCCGTACATCACTTCGCAGCGATAAATCCCAGTGTGGTTGGATCTCAGCGCCTTGATCTCCAGCGTGGCATCGGTGGGGATGGCGGGGTAGTTGGGCAGGGAGATCGCCTCCCTGTACTCGCTGTTGAGCCGGATCTTCCCACCGGTGGCCACCAGCAAGACAACTTCGGTCCCGTTGGAGAGCTTGCTCCATTTGATCCGTGGGGTCAGCATGACACTGGTGTCCTGCTCCTCTGGGATGTTGAAGTAACACGGGATGTTCAGGGAGCTTCCCAGGATAACACGCAGGGGAGACTGCTCAGGTATCTTGACTTCCAGGCCATCACTACTGTCTGCCAGTTCCCAAACAGAGCAACGGTTACATCAATAGCACATGTAATACAAAATATCCCGTGTTTCTGTGTGATCCAGTGCCTATAGCTGCTGTGCAAACCTGTACCCACGTATTCAGACATGACCTTTTCGGTCTAGTCTAGAAAGGCAAGTTATGGCAATGACCACTGCACCATGGCTGCTTTTGAGATTTGGACCAGTGCTGGATATGGGAATGAAGGGAACAAAGGGCTCTGCTGCAGCATAGCTGCTGCCCACACTACAAGATCACACCTGATAATATTTCAAAAGGGAAATGCTGAAATTCTTTTAGTTTCCCCACAAATCTGCCTTTGCCTGCAGCTATCTCCCTGGCTTCCCAAACACCAGAGCAGTGAGAGGCTGTGGCACAGCAGCCATCTGAACAGAGGAGCCTTGTGTGTGCACAGCACAGATCTTGGGCACACTTATTTCTGGGGGCTGCCTGTCCTCAGGGGTGGGACCAGCGTGCAGCACATGGCTCAGTCCTGCTTTCCCATGCCCTGGACACATACCTGAGAGCTCCACAGAGTCGGCTGCAGCGATGACTTGCAAACACACAAACACTAATAGTAAAGTGGTCATAATTTACCTGCAAGAAACAACACAGGGAGAAAGGATTTGTATACGTTCACAGGGAGCTGAGTGCTGTGGATGCTGCTGCAGGGCAGTGCAATGCTTTCAGCTGCCCCTAAAGCCTCCTTCACTCCTCACACCAGCAGGGAAAGCCTGTCCTTGGGGAAGGATTCTGCCTCAAAGTGCTGCTTGCTTCAGGAAATCAGTCCATGAGACAAATAAATAAGATGCTCTGCTATGTACAACAGTGTGAAGTGTTATTATACATCACTTATTATATTGCTTTCCCACTCTCTCTCTTGTGATTCAGTCTTACCTATGCAGCAGAAAGACAATTTTACAACTGTTTTTCACACACCTATTATGCATTTACTCAGGAGAGACCATCACAACCACTAAGCCTTTGTCTCAGAACAGGAGCTGTCCCTCTCTGGGCATCCCAAACCAAGCCAGCACTGGCTCTCAGGCCAGATGGTTGGAAGCATTTCGTATTCCTTAAAATGCTCTGAAGGGAAATTTGCCCTCTGTATGGTGGGAAAGTCAAATGCTACAACTCTTTGGTCCAACACTCCTGCACTGAGAGCTGGCATATCCTTAAGTGCAAATGGATCTGGAACTGATACAAGAAATCCACAGGGTATGATTCTGGGCATCTTAAATCCACCCTAAAAATATCTTCTTGGGATCCCTCAGTTAGCCAGAGCAACCTGCTTCTTCTGAAGTCTTCAGGAAAAGAAAGGAGCATCCTGCTGACATTGAGTGGCAGAAGCAATATAGGGAGGCCAGCTAATTTAATCCTAACTGGATTACCATCCAGTGTAATATCATGTCATGTTAAATCGCCACAAAGACTCAAGTTGATTTCAATATTCCCAATAAAAACCAGGTCCTCTGGCAACCTAGCACAGTTTGGCATCACATTTCAGCCCTGACTCAGAAGGAAGGACCACACCTACTGAATCACTGGTGTTTCCTTTGAGATCAAAATATTGGCTGTTTCACTCCTGTGGTGTAGAAAGATTCCAGCTGACTTCAGCTGACAGGTAACACTCCAGGTATATGCCAATTGGACTTGTAGAAAACTCCATTACATATCCTCACTGGCACAAGAAAAGGTCAAAAATAAACCCCATCCTGTACGGTTCAGCATTAACCATTCACTTCGGAAAAAACTGACCTCCATGCACTCATTCATTTGAACCTGACACACCGCAAAACCTTATCTTTAGTGGATAGAGACAGCTCTACTGGCAGAAAATAGGAGAAAACAGGGATGAAACACACTGGCAGAGGAGTGTGGAGACTTCAGTTTGCAGCTGTATGGCTGATAAAGATCAGATGGATATATCCCATTTTCTGCTGTGCATGGGAATAAAATTTCAGGTAAGTGTTAACCTCAGGGAGAACTCTGTGAGCTGTACATGTGTTTGGGTGTCTCTCTGGTGAGGGGTGATGTCTGCACAAACAATGTATTACAAAGCTCTTCTGCAGATGACAGTTGACTTCACCATTTCCCTCCAGGGACGGGCAGTGCGGAGCCGACTGCCCCGCTGCAGAGGAGGTCAAAGAGTCTGGCAGTCAGCACGGGGTCAGTGGGAGGGGGCCGTGCCCACAGGATGGGCTGTGGGGGGCAATGAAGTGCCTTCTGCTCCTCAGTAAAGCGAGGGGAATTGGAAACACCATCTGCTACTGACAAACAGCCTGAAATCAGCTTGGCCAAGCAGCCGTACCCAGGAGTCCTTAAGGAGCTGGCTGAGTGAGCTGCTGGCCCACTGGTTCGTTCATGATCTGTGCTGGAGCGCTGGGGCAGGTCCCAAGTACTGAAGCACTGTGTCCACAGTCAGCCAAGATACACAATGATGAGCCTCATAAATACGTGCTAGTTTGATTGACATAAATTCCAGGCAAAATAATGGAAAATCTGATACAGAGTTCAGTTCATTAAGCACTGAAGAATAGATGTAATACTAATCTTAGTTAAGGCACTTGTGTATAAAACAGGTCCTTCCAAACTTTTATTATGTGGCATGATTCTAAGCTTGTTTGATAAAGCCGCCTGCATGGCTGCAACACAATGTAATTAGATTTTGATAAGGTTTGAATTTTTCAGGCTTCTATGATATGAAGATGTGTAACGTCAGTAGTACATCCATTAAAACGGCTTGGCAGAAGCCAGGCTGCTGGGTCTCTAATGGGATCCGTCTGAGGGACCTTCAGGGAAATATTTCTAATGGGCATCTATGGGGGTCGGTATTAGATCCAATGGGTTTCCAAACAGACTGTATTTTAACAGAAGCAAATATAAAATCATACAAGAGGTACATGCCTCACAATGGGATGTTGAGTCCTAGAAAGAAGTCACTCAGGAGAGTTACTGCTATTATCCAGCATTAAACCAAACAGGAATTCCTCTTTGTGCATTAGAGGTGAACAATGGGAATACTTTGCACATCTCTGGGCTGTCATGAAGCTATCAGAAAAAGGTGGCAAAGAAATATCCACTAGAAAGAATCGGAGGGCTGGACAGAATGCTTTATGGGGGAAGACTAGAAAGTAGGAAGTTTGAACCTAATTATTGTAACAAATAAAAAAAGAAAAACTGAGAAGTTGACAACTGTGCACAAACACTGTTTCAAGCAGAGACTGCTGGTGCTAAAGGGCTCTTTAATCTAGCAGGAATTCATGACCAGAACTAATAGCTGGGAGACATATGCTGAGTAAACTCAAATGGGAAACAAAGCCCACATTCTGCACAGTGGATGATGGATCACTGAAACTGATACCAAGGGAAGCAATGGAGTTTCTGTCAGGGTGGATCCCGCAGGGCAGAAGGGATTTCGGTAGAGGACGCTCTCCCAACCACTAGTAAGATACCTGTTTGAGTATTAAATAAAAACTCTTACTTCTCTTGACTGCTTAGATGAGGTACCTTTCACAGGCTTGCATTTTGCCAGAATCCAAGTAAGCTGAATAGCCCTGAGTGTCATGAGATAAACTCAGCCAAGAGAGGCAGGCAGCTTTAGACCTGGGTTACCTACTAAAGAATAGAAACATCCTAGAGCATGGAGACTGAGCTGTTTAAATATAACAGGAGTTGGCTGCTGAAAAGACTTATAGGGTCTGTGGCTACAGCAAACTGGTATTGTTCTGAGTTGATATTTCTGTGGATAGCAGGAGAGCAGGTTCGTGTGCCCATCAGGTAGACATCACAGAACGGAATGCCCTAAACAGAAGCAAATTCCTTTGTCCCAAAAGCTAAGACAAGCTCTTGTACTCTTAGTCTTATTCAAGCTTTATGCTGATCTTCCACAAGGAAAAACAGCCTTATATGACAACAGCTGGGACTAGCAGTATCTTTGCAGTTTGGTTTAGCTATGGAGGAAAAAAACCCAACCTCCTCTTACCCCACAGAAGCCCAGAGGAAACGGATTTTCCTTGTGAGCAGCGGTTAACAAATCAGAATAACAATGTTTTGGGTGTATTCCGCGAAAGTGTTGAGTCCCTGCCAGTAAGAAACCCAGCCTACTCCTCAGGGTGCTGTTTGCAATGTTGATCTTCATTTTTCATTCCCCTGAAGCATGCCAAGGAGATCCAACCCTGAGTCTGCACGCAGCTCTGGTTGGGATTCACTTTGCTGGGAATGCCTTTGATCAATGTCCCGTTGTTACAGCAGTGGTTCCATGCTGCAACACTTCTACTCCGTGTCGTCTCTAGTGGGATGTCCAGGCACATGCTAACGAGTGAACAGCTGCTTGAAGAAGCAGTTCTGGAAGCAAGCGAGTAAAGAGGGAGGTCTGTGTGAGCAGACGTGGATGGCACTGATGATGGAGACCTGGTCTGTCTCGGCAAGGGAACTGGGGAGGTTGTTCCTGCCATTCTAAGGCAACATCTAAAAAGACTTATAGCTGGGGCAGAGAAGGGTGACTAGCTCATGTGTGGATGCTGTCTCTTACAGAGGTGTAGGTTCAGACTGAGTGGCCTGTGCCCAAGGAGCAGGAAGGTACAGTTCAGCGTGTGGGAGGATCAGTGTGTGCTCGCTGAGATGGGATCCGGCACAGAGGAAGAGTGCTCAAGGATAAGTGGCTGAGCTGCACGGCTGAGTAAAGGCTCAGTGCAGTCTGGAGCAGGCTAAGCAGTGGCAGGAACATCCCCTGCTCAAGATCTTACTGGTTGGCCCCCAGCTGTAGCTGAATGGCTAAGGAGAGAAGTGGACCTTGGAAACACGCTGGGAATACAGGCAATGCCCCTGCCATACGTGTCATAAATAACACAGGCCTCTGCACATAACCTCCTTTGACTACTTTTTTGAAAATCACGGAGATATTCTGGCTATTAGAAAAATGTGAGCTCCTGAACCCACAGGAACTACCAGATCACTGCTGGCAAACTCCAATTCAGTTACAGGGTCCTTCTCTTCCGGCAGAAGTCACCCTGAAGAGAAGGTGTTCTGCACACCCTTTGGTGGAGCCGAAAAGGGAGGTTTGTCCAGGCTCTAGTGGGGAGCACTGTGAGGGGTAATTCTTGCAGCACAGAGCCCTCCAGACAGGCAGCAATGATGACACAATGCTTTCTGCTAAGTCCATGCTACAAAAACACCTCCCATCCCTGCAGATTGCTCTCCTGCAAAACTCCATTTGCACTTTCTGGGAGAGCAGCTGGAGCAGGCAGATTTTGTGGTGAGAAGAGAGGAGGAGGCAGGACGAGTCACACAAGGTCACGACTGTGCCTCTGCACCAGGATCACTGTCCCTGTGTGGGGTACCGAGCAGTCTGGAGGAACAAGAATCCAACCAAACTGCCGCAAAAATTCCGGCCATCCTACCATCTCTAACCAGTGCCCAAGACAGAAACAAGGCCCTCTCCAATTCAGCCTGGGCCAGGAAGAATTCAAGAAAAAGCTCTTGCCTTTCTGAAAAGGATAGGGTTGGGAATTGCTGGTAGGCCAAGGAGCTGCCCACGCCAGAGAACAACTATCCCTTTCACTGAAGTTTATGCCACTCTGTTTTACTCCTAAGACTGTGCTTCTGTATCAGGTTATATGCAGTGTCCTAAACTGGCTGCATATAAATATGTTTATTCGAGAATCTAAGTGTGTGTGGAGGGAAGCGTGTACCTATGTGCAGACAGGTTTAATCCCTTGCTCTTCCAACCACATCCCCAGCTTTTCAAAGGGCTGAAGAGTGTGGAGGGAGCAAGAAAAGGAGAAGTCACTACAGTGGAAGTTCAGCAAAGTACCTCCACAGTCAGACTGTACAGTGGAAAATAGCCAGATGGCCTGTTTGCAGCACAGCCGAAGATGTTTGCTTGCTGGAAAGCATTTTCTGTTCTAGTCTATTTTAATTGAGTCCCATCTGCAGTTTTTCCTGTGGCCTTTGCTTGCTCCAGACCATGTTAATCACCCTTGTTGCTATTGTTGTCCTCTTTTCTTTTATTTATATATATTTTTTAAGGTAGGGGCAGATGGGTCATTTTAAGCATCCTTCTTTCTCAGTTTTGGAAAGCCTTTAGTACACTTACATTTTGCTTCTGGCAGCTAATAAAATGTCACTCACGACCTAGAAGATATGCCTGGACATAAAGGCATGTCCAAAGACAATATTTCTTCTAAAATTATGGATATAAAGTGGCTCCTCAGCAAGAGTTAAGTTCAGCTCTGTTTATTTAGCCTTGGATTCTCTTTCTTCAGCTGGTTTTCCATCCCCAGTTTATTCCCCATCAGGGAATGGACCTTAGTTTCTCTAGGACATGTGGTCACCTCCATCCAGCCTTATCTCAGCTTTATTATTTTCAGGCACCAGCACTTGAGACCAGGGGTTTGATGGGGTCTGAGGAGACCCCATCACCCAGCAGGGGCATCAGGAGAGCACATCCTATGCCCTTATAGGCTTCGGAGTCAAATGGTGGTTTCTCCTCTCCTCTGTAAATCTACAGACTGTTCCTCTATGATGTCTACAAACAAACACTTCATTGTCCCTCTGTGTGTTCCCAGCCTCTGTGCTGGACTCAGGGTTTTTCAGTTAAAAACCTCAGGTCCAGGAATTGGGAGGGAAGGAACGGGGGGGTGGAAGGGGAAGTGAGTGAGGTGGGTAAAACTGGTTTTATTTCTTCTTTTTCTTCTCTTTTTAAATAAGACAAACTTTGGAACAGAAATATGGCAATAAATGCACTCATGTGATTTTTCATGTTTTTTCAGCTGCAAAGAAAACAGGAGAAATATTCCATTCTGTCTGGCTTCCTAACCATTCTGTAAGGTCTTTATGTGCAGAGCAGCTTGGATGCTGCTCCTGCCTGCTCGGTTTCTGAAACCATCCCTGCAACAATAAAGTCTCTCCCCCCCCACCCCAATCAGAAAGACACATGGCAGCAACTGCTCAGATATTTTGTCATCGAGGGCTGTGGTCCTGACAGCCCTGCAGCACTGGCTGCCTGGATTGCTGCAGGGGATGGAAAACTGGTGGCACTGAGGCACTTCTAGTGCATAAGGCACAAAACAGAGAACATTTATTGAAGATTAGGGATAATGTGAGGTTTCACCTCAAGCCTCAGCTGGCTCCTGTCCTCAAGCACCCCTTGCCACTGCAGGTGTGGACATGGTCAGACACAGCTCTGTTGATGCACCCTGGTGATGCTACCAGGGTGCTTTTAGCCATGACATGAGCTCCAGAGCTCCTCTCTGACACAGAGGCCCAAAGTTGGTGCCATGCTCTACCCTTTTCAGTGTCTTTATGACTTCTCTTCCAATACAACAGTTGCAGTCTGTTACAGTCTGACTGTTTTTCTGATTTTATTGCACACACGCTACAGGAAAAGCCAAAATTCTCAAGGTTGTAGGCTCATGCTTTCAATGAGCAAGATGCCAGAGGAAATCTTAACAAAACCTAAAGAGTCCTGTGCTAGGTTCAGTTAGTGATCCAAGCTCAGACACATGGTCTGGAACAAAACTCCTACTGAACGCAAAAAGTTTCCCAAGCATTTATCTCTTCTCTGATACCTGCCACAGAACAGCTCTCACCTTCCCCTGATTTACATTGGTTCTACATTATATCTCCATTGACTCAGCAACAAGTTAAACACACAGGCTCCAGGGCAGCAAAAGACCATACCACCAGCCATTCCAAAACTATCTGTCTTGCAGGAAAACCAGAACTGGCTGCCACTAGCAACACCCACCACAGTAATTTTTCTGTCCTTCAAGGACAGAGAAGTTGCAAAATACCCACTATGGCAAGCAGATGACAGCTGGAGCCTTTCAGGCAAGGTGTGGGATCAGCACCAAGCCCTGGGCTGCCACGGCTCCAAGTGTCTGTTTGATATGGAAAGCCAGAGCTACCCTCAAACAGGCACTGGAGCCTCTGAATTCAAGTGAACAATGAGCCTTTGAGACTGGTCGAAGCTCACGCTCAAAATCCTCTCTAGTCCAAGAGGAGGAACTGAAACTTCTAAAGAGCAGTTAATCTCCTCATAAAATAGATGTCTCAGCTGAGAACCTTTAAAGAGGGGTTCAGCCTTTTCCGTCAGCTAGCAAGGGAGCCTGGAGCACTGTTAGACTATTTGTTAGACTGTTAGACTATAAACTATCTAATTTTTAGAGGTTGGTGGGTGATTATGCCCTTGATAAAGTCTCCTTATATCCTGTACACTTTTTTTCTGGAGCTGCTGTCAGCCTTAAGTGAAACTCCCCCAGACATGGGAAGCAAAACCAGCACAACACAAAAGAAGAGAAACCAGATCCTCCCCAGATGTTAGGTGTGAAGATGGCAGCTTGGGCCATGATCCAAGGAAGTCAATAGCAAGTTCTTGAACTGACAACTTTTTCCATCCAGATGCACTGGCTCACTAGAAATCCCATGAAAACCACAAAAGCTGTTGTTTCTGTGCACCTAGGATCCGAGCTACCAAAGCCCAGTATGGAGGAGGAGGAAGAAAAGATTGAGGGACCTGGAAAACCCTCTGAGAGAGCTTGTGTAGGACAGGTAACGCTCATCTGAGTGGCAGCATCCACTTGCCCCCACCACAGGATGTCCAATTGCTCTGCTGGAGCATGTGGGTGACGCACAGGCTCCACTGGAGATTTTCCCTCATGCAGAATTTGACTTCTCACTTGTTTCAGGAGAAGGCTGAAACCCCATTTATGCAAAGATGTAGCCCTAACAAGGAGAAATCATCCCTCTCTGGCTACAGAACAAGATGTGAATGTGACTGCAGAACAGCAAACCTCTGCAGGGCTTCTACGCTGGCAGAAGATTCCAAAGAACTATGAAATGGTTTGGGTTGGAACAGACCTTGAAGAATTAATGGACAACCTTTCTGCTCTGACCCAGCTCAGCCCTTCAGAAGGATGGCTTTCCAGAAGGCAATAACATATTTGAAACAATGTTTTATTACACAATCTGTAGGCGTGGAGACCTAAATCGTCATAGACTCTGCTTGTTACTGCCCAGATCTGATAACTGTTAATACTCTGCTACCCAAAATCACCTTGAATGCAACACATGTGCTCCTAAGAAATATCACGTGGAAATTCACCTAACAGGGCACTGGGTGGCACTGGAAGAGACATTGCAAAGCTGGCTCCTGCCAACTTCACAAGGATTTTTCCAGGTAGACAGAAAACATCACGCTAGCTTGGAATGACAACAACCTTGTGACACTCAAGGTGAGAGCCACAGGACCATGTGCGTGGCTGTAGGGTCTCTGTAATGACCACACACTGGATCACACTAAGGACATGTTGTGACCACATGGCCCCGTTGCATTAATGACCCTTCATGGGAATGGGCACCTCTCACAAGATACAAAACTGCAGGAACCTCTTGCTAAGGACACCTTCTACTGATGTGCTACAGGCATCAGACTCCACCATGATCTTTGGTGAGGCTGTCCATGCTGGGAATACACACAGCTGGTGATATTAAACCTCCTCATAGTGTCACATCTCGGACACGAAAGAGATAGGTGCGCAATCATATCCTATCCTGGCCTTGCCTTAGAGAGTACAGCATGCTGCTGGTGCTTAACAGCAGTAAAAGCAACCTTTCATCCAACTGGGAGGAAGAGCTTCCAGCTTCATCACAGTCTCAGTATCTGCCTCTTTTTGCTCCCCAATTTCTCTTTCCAAAGTTGGCACCTGAAAGTTTTCTCTGCATTAATTCCAGACATTGTGTAAACACTGTGCTTAGATTTACTTAAATGAGGCTGTTTCAGCCCCAGCTTTCCTCCCAAGTAGATTTCCTGTCTCATAAATTCAAGACATGAACAGTTTAGTTTTGCTAGGAAGGTGGAATCTCAAACTGATCCTCCCTTTGGGATGACCTGGAAGACAAAAGGGCAAATGGCATGGGAGAGAGCCTGGGGTTTTCTCGTTACTGGCTGGGAGCCATCCTGCCATGTGCTGTTCAGGAGGTAGTGCCAGTGCTCCAAGACTGTTACTCTTTGCCATAAATAATCTGCAAGTTTTGAAATCTACCGATTTCTTGGCATTTTATTTTTTCTTCATAACTCCAGAAGATGGAGAACAATTTTTCTTACTGAGCAGATCACTGGCATTTTCATTGGAGAAGCAAGGGATTACTATTTTCTCCTGCATCTAGATCCTCAAAGTATTTGTGACTCCTTAGAGAGGCACATGCATATCAAATGTTCACACACACTCTTTGTGCAAGGCAAGCAGAGAAAGTCCTAGGAGTAAAAAAGCTTTTCCTCTCAGCCTCTACTCACTGGGACTTCAGATTTCTCTGGCAGCAACGTGAACCCTCAGCCACAATGCAAGTGTGGGTTTTGCTGCTGCTGCTGCTGAAGGATCTCACACACTCTGGTGTCAGAAGGGTCTTTACCAGAGCGTTGAGGTGGGTTTTCACCAAAGTGGTCTGCTGCCTATGAATTATAAGATCACCCTCAGTTCTGAAGGCACTGGGCTCACTTTGCCTTCCAGCTTATGGAGAGGGCACACAGTATAAAGAGACCACAAGCTTCACATTTAGACTGTAAATGAGGGTTTTGCTGCTTTGGCTGTGTTGAACAAGACTCTCCTACTTCTCCATTTCCTCTGCCAGCAAACGTCTGACAACTAAATTGAGCACAAAACAGCCATGCCAGCTTGTACTTCTCTAGGAGGTTGAATGGTACAGGAAGGATTAAGGAAGAGAAGCAGCTTTTCACTCCCATCTCTGGTTCTAGAAAACTTAATCAATGGCTGGGCATTGCACCCCCTGAAACTGCCTCATGCATGACAGCAGGAGAATGGTTCACTGTCTCCTCTCATTTCCTTCTTGACCAGCTCTCCCAGACCACTTTGTCCCCTTCTTGACAGCTTTAGCAGTGGTGAAAGATTTTGTGGAGCATGGACAAAGCGCTCCCTCTTGGTCCCTTCCAGGGATAGAGCCAAGCAGCCGGCGGCTGCTGAGCAGGGGCAGTGCCCGAGGCTGCTGTCTGGCTGTACAAACCAGGGGCTTTCCTGTAAGTGTGTGGATGGCTTAAGGCCCTTTTGAAATCTCACCAGACAATCTCTTCTTTCATGTTCTCCCTTTACGTTCATCCCCAGTCGCTCCCCCAGCCATTGCCATCTCATGGCGCATGGTAGTCACAGAATCATAGAATGGTTTGAGCTTGATGGGATGTTAAAGATCATCCAGTGCTAACCCCTCTGCTGTGGACAGGGACACCTTTTACTAGGCTGAATTGCTCGAGGCCCTGTCCAACCTGGCCTTGAGCACTTCCAGCAATGGGGAATCCACAGCTGCTCTGGGCAACTTGTGCTGATGTCTCACCACCCTCACAGGAAAGAATTTCTTCCTCATGTCTAATCTAAACTGCCCCCTGTCAGTTTGAGTCCATTTCCTCTTGTCCTGTCACTACATGTTCCTGTTCCAAGTCCCTCTCCAGCTCTCTTGTAGCCCCTTTAGGGCCTGGAAGGTGCTCTAAGGTCTTCCTGGAGACTTCTCCAGGCTGAACAATCCCAGCTTTCCCAGCCAGTCTCTAAAGAAGTGCTCCAGACCTCTGAGCATCTTCATAGCACTGCATCCCTGTACAGTTCCTTCCTTTTTTTGTGTGCTCAAACTGTTCCTGCACCAGGAACACGTTCTGGTGTGCAGTGCTCTCTTCACTCTTAACTAAGACACACTGTGTGTGTTTAACTTAATTTAACTGGCTCAGTCAATAAGTTCTCTGTTTAATTTAGTACTGCTCCATTCCTTTTGGGGAACAGGGTGCAGTCAACTGTCCTGTCCTGCACCAGGTCATTCCAGGGGGATTTCACTGTGCAGAGAACACCAAGGGATGCGCAGCTCTCCGTGCTAGGGGGACTTCCATTGGGCACTCACCCACTACTCCTATTCACTTGTCAGCTCACTTTGTCCAAACAGTAATTCCTGCCTTTGGTTCAGACTGTCCTTTTCTTCTTGGGAAGAACCCAACAGGGACTCCAGGCAGAAAATAAATCCCTCTCTTGTGTTTTCCTACTATAGTGATGCTTTAGGACCAAGCCAAATTGTACAGCAGAGAACAAAACACGACAAGAAAGAAGATAACAACAAAATGGTTCACGGCCAAACAAGCTTGTTTTGGGGCTGCCACAGAGAAGGACCATCCATCAGAGACCTCGAAAGATTTAAGTCCTATTTTATGAGAGTGGCAGGGAGATAGAAAGAAAGGAGCAAGGTGATGGGAAAGATGCCTAAGAAATTGTCCTTTCTCAGCCTCTGACCCCTCTCTGCAGTGGATGTTGTTCTCTGGGTGATGTATTCACCAGGAGGAAATGTAATGGGACTCCTCATCATAAAAGAAAGAATAAGTGGCAGAAGAGTTTCAGTTCCTTCCTTGAGATTTCCATCTTGGCTCAGGCCAAAACTTCTCCAAGAAAACCCTTCAACTAAACACTTCCTGAAAAAAGCAACAAAGGTAAAAGGATAAATTTTTAATCATATGGGACCCGTTGCTCAGTCCAAACCTTAGACATAGTCTTTTCCTTTTTTTCCAAAGGAGGTCTCAGTGTCTTCTCGAAACTCTGCCCACACTGAAAGGTCTGTTCCCTTCAAACACATGGTGAAACTACCCTAAAGAACAGAGACACTGCACTGGAAATACAGCCAAACTCTGTGACCTGAATGTATATTGTGTATATAAAGCTTCTTTTCTCCACATATACGTGATTTTATAAATGGGCTTAGGTATGGTATAAACTTAGGAGAAAACTGTGTGGATGTGACAGTGAAAGAGAGAGCAAGAGGAAGACAATTACCCTCTCCAAAACGGGTTTCAGTCTAG
The DNA here is from genome assembly GCA_013397755.1 of Cnemophilus loriae. NCBI lineage: Eukaryota > Metazoa > Chordata > Aves > Passeriformes > Corvidae > Cnemophilus > Cnemophilus loriae. Next base: position 71,009 of record VZTF01000420.1, read on the forward strand.
GATCAGTGAATGAATATCAATAATCTTTTCATTACAGCTCACATCTGAGGGCTCCACTGAATTACCCCAGCACGGGCAGACGACAATCTCTGCCTTAGAGACCTTGGAATCTAGAAAGTGTGCTGCGGGCCAAACCTAAAGAGCCCAAATGTGAATTTGGGGAGACCACGGGAATCCTGAATAAAAGCAAGGCTCTTACATGAAATATAAAATTATTCTGTAAGGTGTACACTATGAAGGGAAAGAAATGCAATCGTAACATAAGCCACAGACATTTGGAGAGCTGCTGCTACTAAGCCCAAATTTGCAGTTTGCTAAGCAAAGTCCACATGTCATACCTTCAAAAAGAGAAAGTGAGGTATGGAGGAAACACAAACAGCAATTAGATGGGAAAAACAAGTTTTCTGAGAGGTAAATAAATTCCTGTGTATGAGATGTGGTTGAGGGAGAGCTCCAAAACGTTGTCCAGTGTTTGGTGAAGTGTTCTGTAAGGGCAACAGAAAATGTTGTTTTTCCAGAGATATGTGGAACACCCTAAAACCAACAGTGCCCACATTTTGAGGAACAGAAAGGCACCAACACAGATCCCCTTGTAGGCAGAATAACGGCCTAGCAAAGTGTTTAAAATCTGCAGATATGGTCCAGCATTGAAGGAGGAGATGTGGGCTTTAAAATGGATCCTGGAGCACATTATGCTGGTATTTTAATTCAAATATGCAACAATGCCAAGGGAAACTGTATAAAAGTAAAATTTGTTTTATACTATTGGCATAAAAGACCAATTCAAAGGCAAGTAATAATTATGATTTATTTTAACCTATCTTGTCATTCTTCCAATAAGATGGGCAGGTAAATTATCTGGTGGCCAGATCCAGTTACCACTGGAATCAGTAGTAAAAGTGTCATTTTACCTCTGAGGTTGGGAACATTAATCCCAAATTCCTCTATTAAAACCTAGTCTAGACAGGTAACTGCTTGCAAGTCCTGAAAAGACAGCAGGGAGAGCCCTCAAAAGGATGTCTAAATCCCCACAAGTTGGCGCAGAGCACACTGCTTTCAGACAGAAGAAGAATTGATTCCTTAAGACAATATAGCAAGGAAAATGCTCTATGGCTTTTACACACACTGTGAGAACTGGATCAAACCATACATAACATTTGGGCACTGTCACAGAGCAGCCTGCAGATCATGGAAATTCCACAGCTGCAACTGAAGAGCCATCACAGCATTAGTGGGCATTGATGCACCACTGAAATAAACCACACAACAGGAGAGATGTTCAGGAAAATAGCCAGCAGCTAAATGTTCAAACCAAAAATATTCTCTAACACTTAGGATGAGCATTCCTGCAAACATGGTTGAACGAGTCATGCTTTAAGTTAATGATCTTTAATGGCAGTATAATGGGAAGGTGAGGGGCTACAGTGATATTAATTTTGGCCCTGAAAGTTTGGACCATACGGACTCCAGCCTTGTCCAGCCAATATCTGGAGTCTCTCGAGCCTCCTGTGGGCATTGGGGATGTAAAAAAATCCATGCTGGACATCCTCTCCCCTTAGGCTGTGAGCTCTGTGCTTGCTCTCTGCATGTGAATTGCCTTCCCACCATAAGGATGTTTGAATAGGGAATGAAAACTAAAAGCAAGTATTTTGGAAAGCAAGAGACACCAGACCCACCGGTCATTAACAAATTTAACTGATTGCTTCTAAACGGAGCTTTCAAGGATCTTGACTACAAGTTTTGGCACGACAGCAAAGGATATAGTGCTGTCTTGTGAGATGCCATGAGATTTCTGGAAATGTCAAAATTTTGTAGCAAAACTCTGATGGTCTGCCAAATTTTGCATGCTATTTCAGAATTTAGAGATGTAAATGGATGAGCAAGGCACATAATGGAATTTGCAGAACTGCTTCTCTCTGTCTTTGGGTACTCTGCTGTAAAACTGGCTTTGAATCCCTAAAGCAACTTCTGGAAAAGGACTGATTTTATAAGGGAGATAAATCCAATCAGCTATCTGAGCATCTAATGACCCTCGTACCCAACCAGTTTAGTAACATTATTGTTTAATTATACCCAACAGCACAGAAGAGAGAGACATCTCTGATGGGTGAGGTACTGCATGTAGATTTACGGAAAACCAGTCAGCTGCACTTGAAGTTACAGAACAGAAAGAAATCCAGTTGGTCAGTAGAAGAAACTGGAAATGAACTTTGCCAGGGTTGAAGAGAAGGTGCCAACCAATGTATTTATCTTCACTTTTGCCAGTACACATAATGGAGAAATGAGTAAAGCTTCAGTGTTAATCTGAGACTGCAGTTGAGAAAGTTTCCATTTCAAGCATAAACCCCCCTAAACTTCCTGTCTTTTCTGCTAGACTATGATTCTGAAGTTGCCAAAACACCCTCTCTCCATCAATACCTGAACAGATGAGATGCCATGGCGTATACAGGAGGAGTGGAGAACCTTAGCATCTAGGAAAGAAAGGGCTGAGCATAACATTCATAAAGTACACGTGTTTATGTCAGTTTGATGTGCTTATTCAAATAGGAGGCCAATGGCAATTGTATGAAAATGACCCAAACAAGGGCAGAAGTGAGGTATCCTGTGTGGATTTAAAAGCTGGAAAAGGGAAGTGTGATATTCAGCAGAGGCCAGCTCACTTGAGAACTTATTTCTCAGGAAGGTTTTGTAGCCCACACTGAACTTAATGCTGTATTTCTCAGAGGGGTGATGGTGTCTGGATGAGATAATTCAGGTATGTTGTATGTGCCAGTGAGAGCTGGAAGCACAGCATTGAAGGTGAACGGAAATGAAGATCTTGGTTGACTCTGAGTTCTTCATGTCTGTAACCCACATTCCTACCTGGATATGGCAAAGGAATGGCCAAAATGGTCCAAAATACATTCATGTGCTGATGGGCACAAAAGAAGGTGCATGTGCCTGTTGCTGTGCTGATACATGGATGATTTTGCAGATGAAATGGGTGCAGCAGTGCAGAGGGGATCAAGGGCATGCTGGGGTTGGTCTGGGGCACTTCAAAATGCTGGACAGATTCAGAGCTGAACAATAAGAGCAATGAAGACCCTTCTGTCCTCTGCTAAACACATCTCAACACTATTTGAGGTGCTGAATCCTTTCATGTCTCCTGTAACAGGCAGGAAGCCACACAACAGGACTGGCAGGTGATCTCTGCTGGAAGTAGCATCAAGAGGTTTTTTCAGGAGACAAACTGCAGGGAATCTGGGAATTATGAAGGCACAAGGATTTTTCCCGGAGTCTGGAAAAATGGCTCCTGGTCTTGAAGGGCACGAGGAAGGGCCACAATCCCATGGGCTAGCTGGCTAAGCAAAGGGGTGATCCCTTTTCCTGCTGACACACAGCGGTGGTTGCAGGGTAGCATTAGCTTTGTGGCCACTGACCACCCTGTTTTTTGAGAGAAGACCCAAGTATCAGTGGTGAAGGGCTAAGCTGGGAGCCCAGTGTCGCTCTCTGCACAGCGCTGGTGTAGTAGGCAGTATTAGCAGAGTAAGAACCCTGCAGCCTGATGGGATCACTTACATATCAATTACTGCGAGGCAGCAGGGTATTATTTATACAATAAGTGCTATACAAAACAGCAGAGCAATATTTAGAGGGCAAGTACTATGGACAGGAAAGCTACAATTTGTTCTGCAGCAGCAGGATGTTCTGTGCACTCCAAAGTGCCAGGCAGGATGAGGGTGATGCTTACATGCCAACTACTCTATGAGGACAGGTTATTATTTAAACCCCAGATACAGTGGTAGGCAAAGAGTGTTATTTACTAACCAGACCGAATGCAATAGCGGCAGTGGCAGTAACTGCATGGTATAATTTACAGCAGAGGGAAAGACATCATTTGCAGACCGGTTATTATAGAATGGGAGGGTGTTTGTTGTGGTAGAGCATTGAAGTACTGCTTTGAAGCTGAGCATTGTAGAGGTACAGGGTATTATTTATACACCAAACACCAGAGAAACTATTTTTTTGGGGTAAGTAACACTGACAGTTAATCATTTATATGAAAGCCATTCTGTAATTTCCAATATGTAACCTACATGATTATTTCAGCCTTGAAACTGTGGTACAGATGATGTAATGTTAATTATACTGAGATCTACAGCTGCTCTACCACAGGACTGCTAAACTGGAATAATCCTCTGCAGTCAGTAGATTTATGCCAGCAAAACTACTGAATCTGCCCTGCCCTGTGCAAAGCCTGTGGTGCCTGGGGATTTCCAGGGTGTTTATCCCCGACCCTGTGCAGGATCCCAGCAGGAGCCGCAGGTTTTGCTGTGGATTACAGGTCATTCAATCACCAGCACAGTGACTGCTCTCTCAGCAGAGGTGCAAATGATGGATGGGAGCTCCAGCTAGAAGGGATCAGCAACATTTTCATCTTTTTATCAGCTGCTGGCCTTTGCATTTTTTTTTCGCACACCTTTCTCATCCAGTCTGTGATCTAACCTCAGGCAGAAGATGTTCCTTGGTTATTTCCTTTTAGTTTCCCCTACAGATTTTTGTGTCCTGTCAAATTATTCCTTTTAAGTCAAATCTGTATGTCCTGCAGCCATGACAAATGATTCCTTTTGTCTTTCAGTGGTTGTCTACACTACTAAATAAATAAATAATAAAGTGTCCAAGTCTTCTGCCCATTGCTAAGGGCACTGGAGAAGCCAAAGGCACATGGAAATTGCCAGACCAGATGAAATCAATGGTGTGTGTTCAGACCAGTATCCTGTCTTAGACAAGACCTATATTACCAGCTTCAGAGCAAAGTTCTCATCCTTGAAAAATAGGGAGTAAATTGCTGAGGAGGAAATTTCTTTTTAACACGAGGCATTTAGTGGTTACCTTCTGCCTTGAAGCATGAGTATTTACATTCCATATTCTCCCGCTAATGTACACTAGGCTTATTTGGCATGGCTTAATAGACAATTTTACTCCTCTCAGGCCTAACTCATGAGCACTACTCTGCCAGAAGAAATTTCCTGTCCTGATCACTTCATCCCCGTGATGAGGTGGTTGCTTTTGCAGATGCCCTTTTGTCTCTTGTCACTTGATGCAGCCTCTGTTGAAGTGAGTCCCTTTCCTCCGGGACCTGCCCTACCCACTGCTGGGCACAGAGGAAGGCAGGATTCAGCTCCCCCACACCAAGGTGTGTCAGGAGATCCCTGGCTCCCAGGTAGTTCCCTGATAACTCCGTGGCAACCAGGACTATCCACGTGTTCAAGGCTCATGTGGTGCCTCACTAATCTCATAGCAAGCACATCTGCTGGGTCAAACTGCCCAGACCTGCCTCTCCTGGGAGGCCTCATAGCCCAAGTTCTTCAGAGCAATCACTGCTCCTTTCCATCATAAGCCTCCATGCAATTAGGACACAGTGACAACCCGGCAGGAACTGAGCAGTGAGGTAGGACTATTCATTCACCTGAGTTAATTTTGGGTCTTGCCCCAAGTTCTCCCTACTTCAACTGCCCCAGGTGCCCTCTGGCTCGCTGTGTAAACTGGGTTTTATGGAAAAGCCATGAGTTACTATGCCTTGGTTAACATAAAGAGGAACTACAAAGGTGAACACCTGGAGGATTATGCTTGTCAGAGATCTTTCATTACCCTACTTTCATCTCTGGCTCCCTTCTTGCAGCAGAACTCTTCCTGTGGCTGTCCTCCTGTCCAACTCCCCAGCACAGCAAGATTTCCCCCTCAGCCAGCCTCAGGAACTGGCAGAACTACGGAAACCTACAGGCAAAGCCAGCTTCCAGGCTGCTTCCATGCAGCGTGTACAGCAGGAATGGGGTCCTGGTGGCTTCTGGACCTCGCTGTGTGACCAACATGCTCAAGTCACAGCATCTCCCTTATCCTTGCTTGGTCAAAGCAGCAATGACACGGCTCCAGCTGTCTCCATCGGTGTGCTGGAGCCTTTGGGAGCATTAGATCACTACAGCTGATGGCACAGCAGTTGGGCTTGTAAAGCAGGGGAAGGAAGTGGGAGCAAGGCGGTCCATGGGGCTGCTACTTAACACCACAGGGCATTTCAACAGCTAAAGCACATGGAGGGTCTTGGGGTGCCCAAGCTGAATGATTCTGGTATTTCTCATCCTTCCCCCACCCTTCTGCTCTCTGGTCTGTATGGAGCAATCATCGGGGAGGGGGAATGTCATGCAAGGGAGACGTGGAAATTTTTCTCAAAAAAGGAAAGTCCAATGAAAAGCACACGGAGGAAAAAAATCTCGGTGTGAAGCGTCTCAGAAAAGGCTGCGCGGGTAGCGCGACAAAACCCCCTGCCTATTCATCAGGCCAACAAAAAGCTTCTTTAGATTTATACTGTGAGCCCATTGAGAGGGAGGGGAGGGAGGCAGCGCTCACACACCGCCCTTGTGCACACAGCAGAGCCCGCGGTCCTGCCCCGCACACACAGGCTGGGCTGTTCTGCCCGCTCACAAGGAAGCTCTGAGTTTTCAAAAGTAAACTGTAAGGTTTCCGTTGTTGCACTGGGCTCAAGTAATTTTTTTTTTTTTTTAAATATATAACAGCTCCCTCTCTTTGCTGTCCCTCTCTCTCCTTCACTCTTCAAACAGCCCCGGCTGCTCTGGGCTGCTCGGCAGCCGTCGTGCGCTGGCTCCCTATGTGGTCCAGACCCGCTATGAACACGGCTTTTGTTGCTGCTGCTGGGAAGCTGCCTGAGAGCGGCACACACAGCCCGGCTTGTTCCACACGTGGAGGCTGCAGAGGGCTCGGGAAGAGGGGGGGGAAAGGAGAAGGAGGCGGAGTAGGCGGAGGAGAGCAACTTGGGTTAGGCTGTCTTGTGGTAGAGCAGCCATCCCACCACTGGCAAGGGAAAGGGGGAAGCAAGGAGACGGAGGCGGGTGGTGGTGGAAAAGATGCCTCAGGCAGCTAAGAAAGGTCCCGTTGATTTTTAAAATGGGCCCAGCTGGCCCTCCACCAGCCCACGTTGCCGCCGGGTGTAAGTCAGCATGGGAAGGCAGTGAAGTCACTGGGTCTGTGCAAGTTACGCTTGCAGAGGATCTGTCCCTGAGAGGGAAGAGGAGAGTAAAGACCAATAATGGAGTGGATTTTGGCGTTCTGGGGTTCCTAATCATTATGTCCATCCCTAGGTGATAACAGAGCGCTGAACAACAATCTGATCTTTTTTTTTATGTACATTCATTCGTTTCTGTCTTTTAAGTGATACCATCCATCCTCTTTTCCTCTAAATCCCTTAATGTTCCTCACTTATTGGGCATATTTTACAGGGATGAGCTGCTGTTTGCTCTGATGGAATCTAAGTCTGCTGAGTTTTGTTTAGCGTCCTCTTTTCCTTAGTAAGTTTTTCCCTCCACCTCTTTCAGGCCCTCAGTTTCCTATCCTGTCTGCTCTCTTTGCCCATCCATCCTCCAGCCCTCGTGCTGCTGTCAGACCTGGCTACTGTACACGGAGGTGATTATACGAAACATTGAACAGCAGTTCAAGTGGAACAGATGGAGCTTCCCCCCAAAGACTGCTCAGGCTGCAGAAAGAGCTCAGCCTCTGCCCTGTCCAGTGATGGTGGGAGGTGATGCCCCCTCTTTTCTACTCTGACAACAACTTGAAATATCTCAGAAAGTGGCAATGTCCCCTTTGACCTGTCGGGCAGATACAGTCTCTTCAAGCCAGCAGGAAAATATAACATCAAACAACCAAAGCAAAGAAAGGAATAGTTCAGCTTCCAATAGTGCCTTTGCAGGATTTGAAACCCCACGAAATTCAGTCCCCAAACCACTGGCCCCTCTGCCCAGCCAACATCCTTTACCGGGAGCTTATAGATGAAAACCAAAGCAGTGAGGAATGCTAAGAAATTCCTCTCTCCCAACTATTTCATTGTGGGATGTTTCCCCCTTTCCACATCTGGCAAATCTATTTTAGAAACTAAGGAAAGCTTTTCAAACTGACGTTTTTTGGCTAAACAACTCAAAAGGGAAAGGTTAAAATGTACTCTTTCTTCTGTGCGCAGAGCACTACTGAGCACAAGATTTAAATGAAAAGTCTTAAAGAGTAGTAAATGAAAGGAAAGAAGTAATTTCTGATAGATATTCTGACAAATAAAACCTTTTTTTGCTCTCTCTACTTCTGGAGAAGAGCTCAGCTCCCTGAAAACTATTGCTAAAAATATCCTTCATCTGTGAATGGATTCGGAAAACGGGCAGGTACTGAGGAACACCCGGAGCAGCTCACTGGAAACAACCCAGGGGACTCTGCCAGCAACCGGTCCCTGACATCCTCACGCAAGGAGAGAGCTGTCAAACCCTCCAGCAGCCCGGTTCTTTTCATTCTCCTTCTGAATTTGTCAGCCCCTCCGGAGCTTAACACCCCTCCAGCTCAGGGGTCACCCTTTGCCTGCCCCGTGGCAGAGCAATGACACCGAGCAAAGACATGACCACAGGAAACCCCGGCGCTGGTTGGGACACACAAATCAGCAGGACAGCAGCCTCCATCCTCAGAGCCTGGGAACAGGATCAGACACATCATCTGCGCTCCAGCGGCAGCTGAAATTCATCACAAACAAACTCCGATGGGTCCGAGGGTCTGCTGGGGAGGGAGGATGGGGATACCCCTGTCCCTGCTCTCCCACCTCACGGTTCTGACTGTAGGATCTCTGAATCTGTCCTTGCTTTCCCTCCCTTCCCCAAGCCAACCAACACACTTGGCACACAGCTGTTGCCCCTGGCTATGGGTCTGCTCCCCATAACGGGTGGGAGGCTGGTGAAGACCCATCGTGCCGAGGTGAACCCCAGGCATCGGCTCCCCTCCACAGCAGCGCTGCTTGCAGGAGAGAAAAGCTCTGGCTCAATCAGTTTTACAACTTTTCTCACATTTCTCTGCTGGTTGCTCACCAGGGAAACCACCAATCCACTGACTGAGAGCCTGCTTCTGTAGAGCACTCAGGAAAGTTAAGGAAAAGACACCGAAGAGAGAGAAGGGAGGAAAGTGCAATACGTTACCTTTAACAGTTCAGTGCAGTGCTTCCAGAATCTAAGTCCCATACACCTGGCAGAGGAATGAGGTCTTTTTCGGTGCTCAAGAAGTAAAGAGCTTGCCACTTCTTGCTGTTACTGTATGTCTTCTTCACAATCTCCAGATGAGTTTTCCTGCGTTTTGGTTTTTTTTTTTTTTTTTTTTTTTTTGTTCCTTCCCCAGTTCCCCAGAAGAAATCGAAATTCCCTATATGGTATATTCAGGTCCTTTCAGGCAGTGGCAGCAGCAGCAGCAAGCTTGAAGAGTAAGTACTGTGTGTGAATGGCAAAAAAGAGAGAGAGGGTTTCAGACCACATTAGCTGCCACTGGCTGCAAAAGAGACCATCAAACTCCTGTCAGCCTCCTTAGATACCTCTTGAAGAGCTGGCACTCTAAGTGTATTGGATCCTCCTCTGGATTTTAGAGTAAAGGTAGGCAGGCATCCAGGGGGCAGGGGGAAATAGGAGGGCTTATGGACCGAAAAGGAAGCCCAGCCTCTTGGAAAGAAGGAAAAAAAAAAAAACCCAACAAAAAACAAACCAAACACCCAACCCAGAAAAGAAAAGAAAGGGGGAAAAAAAGCACTACCAAAAAAAATACTGTAAATGGAGAAAGCTGAATGGGGAGTGGGGGATTAAATTTAGCCCTCTGGTTTGGAAGCAAACTGGCTGGGGCACCACAAGTGGTTGAGAGAGAAGAAATAGTTTGTGTAATAAAAAGAGAACGTGGTTTATGCAAACTAAAATAAGATGAAGCTAATTAAGGAACCTGAGCAAAGTATGTGTGTCTGCAGTGCAGTCAATATCACTGCAGTCTGAGCAGAAAGGAGCAGATCCACTGGGAAGCCCAAAGACAGCAGCAAACAGGACAGTTTAGGGAACTCCTTCACGGCCCCACTTGCTGCTGAGGGAGGGAGGCAGGTGATGGAGGGAAGGAAGGGATGCTCAGCATTAGGAAAAGGGAAGCACCTCGAGCATCAGTAACTGATAAGTGAGGTAAAGGCAGAGAAAGGAGGCGTTTGGGAATGAGATTGCTTACAGGTTATTTGGGGTGAACTGGGGAGAAATGGAGAGCCTGTACACACACCTCGTAATGGTGGAGCCTGAAGAGACTACCCCAAAACTGAGGGGGATTCCATAACTGAGTCCTTGGCAGTAGTGAAATTGTGAGAAAGTGCTGAGAGGACTGTAATGTGTTTTTTTTTTTTTTTTTCTGTGGGGTTGCTGGTACCTTTGAGAAGGATAAAAAGCTGTGACTGGGGAGGAGGGAATGGGTCTGTGACTGCAGACCTACACCTTGGCTTGTGAAGGGGCCAGATGACAGCTGGGAGCAGGTGAGAAACTGCTGAGGGGTTCACAGTTGAGAAAAGCACTTTTGTTTGAAAAATCTGTTGTTTCTAACATGGAAGAGAGCACCACCAGTGTAAAGTAAAGGTAAAGTCTGATACTGAGCACAGGGAGGTCCCCCTGTGCCCTCCTTGCACCCAAACCACACGGCTGCCCTCAGCATCTCTCCTTCCATTTTTCTTTTAATATGATCTTTAATATCTGCACTTCCTGCTCTTTTCCCAAGATCCTGCTTTGCTGTCTGGTTTATGATATAATAGTTTCTCCTCTCTCCATAAATTATTTTGGTCCCATGCCTCACTTTGAAACTTGCTTCCTTGACTGCCTCACTTTTTAACCTGAGGCTCATAACCACCAGCCATGCATCCATCATGCTGACAGGTAATGCTCCCAGATCACAGAGCATGGAGCCTCACTTCTTCCTGCAAGTACCTTATTCCATCTCAGAGATTCAATACCAAATTTTGGTTGTGAATTTCCCTTTGGATTATCCCCCCCTACCTTTTTTTTTTCCAGTAGTGCAGCACTAGATATCAATTTCAAAACTTGCCAGGTGCCCATAAGTTAAAAGTCAAAAGGGCAGTGGGGGAAAGCTTTGTAAAGGACATTGGAAAGGACAGTGTCTTTGCCACCTGAAACACTGTCTTTGATGCAGCCCAGGACATGTTTGGCTTTCTGGGATGCAAATGCACCTGGTTGGGTCCTACTGAGCTTCTTATCCACCAACACCAAGTCCTGCTCCTCAGTGAGAGTCGGCTCTCAATCTGTTCTCTGCCCAGCCTGTATTTGTGCTTGCTTCCCCCACCTCACAAGCCTTTCAGTTTAGATGAGTGCTGTCTGTTCATATCAAATTTAATTCTTCATCTGCTGAGATAAACCAGGGCCCTTCCCACCAACTCAAAGGGCATTGGATCCATCGAAGGGCTGCCACCACCTGCAGGTGCTGGGTGGGCTGGGACAGACAGGGCTGTGCTGGAGCATCACCTGCCTCCCCCCGCCCCCCACTAGCTGGGGTGTTTTCTTATGGGCAGCACGGTGTAGCCATAGCAATGAAAGGAGACAGGCAAAACACACTGCAGATGGGGCATGACAGCTCATGCTCTAGGCAGGACTTGGTATTTCCAGCTGGGTATAAACGACACATAGACAGGATCTATAAAATGTGACCTGGCTGATTTTGCTCAGGCTCATGTACGTGAGACACTCCGAAACAGCTCATGCCTGACCACAGACCTTTCTCCCTGTAACATAAAGATCTTTTGGGAAATGTACATGTTTAGTTGTTTTGCTGTGGAATAACTGAGCCCTCTGTACCCTCTGCTGCCGTGTTTTGGCAAAGAAAACCTCATTTGAACCTTTGGTGAGCTTAAGCCAGGGAACAGAGAAAATTCCACTTCAGAGCTGACCAGCTAGGAAAATGTGATGCTCCTCACATAGTGGTTTCTTAGCAGCTTCAGGAAAGGGATAGAAACTGCTCAGTACCTGCTGGCTGTCCCAGTTTTTTGTCTGCATTGGGAACGATTGGAAAAACAGCTAAATATGTTCAGAGAAATTCTGATTCATAAACTGCTCTTGTGTTTGTTTGTTCTTTAAGCTGAGGAGTGGCCAGGTCAAAAAAAGTCACATAGATGACTTCTGTTTTTTGTTTGAAGAAGGAAAGCAACAGTTCATGGCTCTCTGAAATACAGGTAACACATTGCAAAAGTCCTTGCAGTTAGGTAAGATTTTTACATGTCATTATAAAGTTAAAAGGAGGCTTATGTCTATTCCCAGTCAAGTTTAGCCTTCAGGGAGCATGAATATTTGAACAGAGAACAAACCCTGTGGCCAAGGAAAAGTGGATAATAGCTTTTTTGTGAAAACTATTGAATATCCAGAATTTATATGGTGGAAGCAGTCACTGAATGAAAATGGCCAGAAAAGGGAAAAACACCAGACAGAATAAGGTTGTGTCAATTAAGGTGATAGTTTCAGTTTTTCAAAAGCAATGAAAGGTGGGTTTGGGTGGGTCTTCAGCCAAGAGAGAGAGAGAGAAAGAAAAAATAAATAGAACAACAGTAGAATAAAGAATAAACCTTTCAAACTGCTTTTAAAAAGTGTGCTAATTAAACCACTCATGGTTATGAACTGCTGCTCCTTCCCTACAACTACCAGAGCAGTTATCTCACAGCTCTCAGCTTGTCTTACTCACAGAATGAAAAGGAGGGTATTGTGTCCCTAAAACACTTATAATTTCTGGAATTATTGTGTTCTATTAAAAGCTAATTTGGCATTTTTGGAAAACCACTGGGGACATGAGAAGGGGCTGTGGGATCCCACCTGCTCTGTGCACAGATAGTTGAGTGGGGTGCACAATTTCAGTCTGTAAATAATTAATGCACAAATTCAGTCTGTGCACGATTTCAGTCTATGAACACTCTTCAGGTTCTGAAGATTTAGGGTCAATCCAGGACCTTTGGGCTTGTGTCCAAAAAGTATTGTTCATGCTTTTACAGTCAGTTGTCTGACATTGCAATGGACACTTCTTGATCAGCTGCCACAATTTCCTTCAGCAATCGATATTTGAGCTCTCCCTGCCCTGCGATGCTACTGAAGCTCTGACACCACGCTGAACTGAGGCACACAGAAGCAAAGTGCCTTGCTCAAGGCTATGGGTGAAGCCAGTGTTAGGGCCAGAACTTCTCCATTCGCAGCTCTCTCCCCTCTTTCAAAGCCAGCAAAGCCCTTATCCACTGCAGCAGTTCAGGAGTGTGTTTGCTGCTCTGCTAAGATGTTTTTCTGGGCAGTGATGCTCTGTAAGGGTGAAGCTGCTACCTCAAAATGTCAGCTTTGACCCTCACAATTGGGTTCTGCATTTCTCCAGGCCAAGATCCCGTGATGGGGAAGGCATGACGTTATATAGAAATGTCCATGTCATAGCTTTTGTCACTGGGTCCATGAGGGGGGGGTCATTGTATGGTCTCACTTTGGAGTCCCACTGGAGGGATGAAAAGGGACAGTGCTGACACTTCTCTAGCTAAAAATTAGGAGGGGCCTAAAACCTCCCAGGAGAGGCTTTGCCTACTGAAAATTTATCCTGAAAGCATAGAAGGGGACTGAAAAGAAATGAGTCAACATCTGAGGGTAAAAAGGACACAGATGAACCTCCCCACCAAACACAGCACCTGTGCTTCTTTATTCCAGTGTGAATATCAACCTTGTTGGTGCAGGTGGAAAACTCACCCCATATTTAAAAATCCAACCCCATACACACACACACACACACACACACACACACGCACACGCACACGCCCACACACACACACACACAGCTTCTCCCAGCCCTGTTTGCATCCCAGATTGGAAACGGTGCCCTTCCTGAACCTCCTGTGCTGGACAAAGTACCTATTGAACCTGCAGTGGCCAGGAGGCTCCGGCTCCTGCTGAATGAGCTGCCTTCTGCTCATAGCCCGTCCCAGCGCTGGCAGACGTAAACAGCGGGGCTCGCCCCCACCCCGATATTGTGGCTTGTTCATCCCCTGACAAAAATAGAATCCTGGGCTGGCGGGTGGGATGGTGCACACAGACCGAGGTTTGTTTGGCAGTGGATTTTTTAAAAAATATTTTCTTCTTTTTGCTTCTCTTGTCCCCTTGGTGTCTTTCCGATTGCGCAACAGGGCTGTATGAAGGGAGTGCGGATGGACAACTCTGGTCAAAGATTTGGCACTGGACAACACCGGATCACCAAGATGAGGCCTGTTATGCTTATCCTGGCTGCCTAGCATCTTGTCTTCATCCTTGGATGGCCAAAGGGAAGGTCTGGAGGTAATGGGCACCACCAGCTTAAAATATGTGGTGTCAGGGCTCACATCAGCATTTGGGCTGGGGCTTGGCACACAGAGGGGATGGTCAGTGTCCTGGAGCTGCTCATCCCTCTGCACTTCTGGAGAGCTCCTCAGGGATGCTTGTTCTTGTGTTTTGAGGTGCAGGGAATGGCTGACATCTCCTGGGTGAGGGGAGAGGGCAGTGGCGAGGTGGCAGCCTGGGGTGGCACAGGGCTGTTAATCGGATGAGACATGACTTCACAGTCCGTGGTGCACAAGGGACTTGCTGTCCCTCCCGCTGCCCAGCTCCATGCTCACAGTGTGTGACACGTGTCCAGCCTTCCTGGCCATCCCTGGGTGACAGTGAAACGGCTTTTGTACGGGAGGCACAGTGTGGATTGTTCTCTTGGCCAGGAGATGCTGTGCACAGCTCCCTGCCCTCACACACAGCTCACGGCTCTCCCTTTCTCCTTTTTTCCCCTTTTGCCACATTCATGCCCTCACCTCACCTTGTTAATCAGCTGCTTGGACTGAACCTAACTTCGCCCCCCTCCCAGCCTCCCTGATGGAGACTTGCAGGCTCAGCAAGGAAACGTGGGGGTGGGCACCACGCAGAATGTTTGTACAATGAATGAATGAAAACAGTGCTAATTTTATGTTCCTCCCAACTTGGGACGGAGCAACACAGGAATACAGCCCCTTTGTATGGGCATGGGACATCTCCTCTGTTTGCTTTTCTCCCAGAATGCCTCTTCTCGCCCTGCACAGTACAAACAGGTCGCTGTTGACCTTGGAAGCTGGCGGAGGGGTTACGTCAAGCCCAGCAGGTTTGCTGGGCTGGGTACTTACGGTCTCGCACCCTCTCGCTCTGGCAAGAGGTGACATACACTGAGCACTCCCAGCTCCCTGCCGGGCTCCCAAGAGGGGCTGGCCACCTCTGCCTGTGGCAGCAGGGAAGCCTCGAGGTCGCCCTGACCCCCAGTGAAATTTGCTGCTCAGGGGAAGTTCTGCAGAGAGTTTCTCCTGTTGCTTTCTTTGCTCTTTTTGTTGAACGAGGTTTTTTCTGGCATTTGTTTTGTTCCAGTGGAAGGTGTTTGCTTGTCTGAGGTCAGCGAGGAGGAGGCAGGGAGGGGATGTGGGAGTGCAAAGAGCAGGAAGCAAATAGGCTCTGGTAGCAGGTGTAGCTTCATCTGCCTGCTTCAAAAAACTTCTCTGGTCTTGGTGGGATGTGCCAGGTGCTTTGGAGGTGGGAGAGGTCACTGGAGAGGCTTTTGGCCTGAGCATACCAATGCCCCTCTGCAAGGAAATATTGAGCTGATTTGTTGATGATGAAAAGAAAGCTCAGCAGAAACACCAGCAGCAACCTGACCCATGGAAAGGGCTGCTCCGCAGCTCTGGGTATGGCTTGTCATCTGGCCAGGCTTTGGTGACAAACAGGAGGGATGAACTTGTGCATCTCAGTGCTGAGGGGTGAATGAGGTGCTCCTCAGCCAGAGTCACTTATTTCTGGAGGGGGAAAGGCTTCCTCCTGAGAGCTGAAAGGAACACCTTCTGCACTTCCCACCCTGAAGGTCGTGGCCACTGTGCTGGTAGCTTTAAAGCCCCTGCAGAGGACTAGGCCAAGGCACTTGGTGGCAAAGAGCTTTCCAGGAATCCTCCAGGCTGAGCAGCTTCAGCTAAGGAATAAAGGGATCGCAGGGAGACTTGGCTCTGCTGGCAAGCAACAGCCCAGAGGTCATTTTTTAAGCAGACTTTGAGCAGACTGTCCAAGAACATTCACAGCAGGCAGTGGGCTTTTCTTACAGTAGTTAACTGGTTTTCAGTCCTCAGCAAGAAGTGTATACTCATCTGTTGGGCACTCAGCCTCTTCTGTCATCCCATTAACACAAGAATCCCCTTGAGCCTCTTAACCCTCTCAGTCCTGCCCAGAATATTCATTTTCCCTTTCCCATTTATATCTCACTTCTTAATTTGCAAGTGAAAGAGGTTTCATTCCGGTAAACAAGAAAATGTTGTAAAAAAGTCAATCTCAAAACCAAAACCCCACTAAAAGCTTCACTCAGCTGGACAGTAATTACACAGACCCACATATAACAGATGTGGATGTAAGATCAGTGCTGGATGTTGCTATCTGCAACTGCTGGAGCCGTCAGAACTCAGTTGCAGACCTGTACAAATGGAAGAGTGTAGGGGGCTTCTTCAGGCATGACACATGGAAACCTCGATAAATTATCCAGCCTCAGGGCTGGCAGTGAGTAGGTAGCTTGTTCCTTCCACTTCTCTTATATTTGTTATTAGTTTTTCTCTTTCTTTTTCAGTTTAACTATGAAATCTCATCCTCTGGTTTCAGCATTTCACTCTTTGTTTTCCAGTCTTCAGCAAATGTGTCTTTGTTTGCTGCAGAAGAGAGGACATTTCTCTGTCTGGACTGTAGGCTGGGTAGGTGGAGCTGGAGTTTTGGGTCAGAAGGCCCAGAAATATCCTCAGGGTTACTCCTAATAGCCCATCTCTACTTTTTCTGCCAGTGGAATATATAACCTGCCTCACCTTTTAGCTCTGAGTACTCAGGGGGCAGATAAACCTTCCATTAAGAAGACCACGGTTAGAGAGGAGGTTGTGACCCTTCTATCCTTTCTCCAGCACTGGACTGGAGGTCTCAGAGAAGCATCCAGAGTTAGGGAGGTGCTCATATGGGTCTCCGTTATTAAACACAACTCCAGACAACCTCCTTCTTTTCCTTAGCTCGGTGCTGCTGGGCCCTTCCCACAGGCTGATGTCTCTTTCTGCCCTCTGCTGAGCTTCTAGGTGGATAAGATGAAAAATAGAGCCTGGGTTGAGGCACATGTGGTGTGGCTGGTACGAAAAACTTGCCTTGGCTTGTGCTTATGTTAGGAGAGAACATTTTGAACTGCCCCAGGTTTTTGCATCCGTGCTGGGATTAGATCTGCACTCACTGCCAAATACTGGACCGAGTAAGGCTGCAGGGGAGAAGTCCTCAGAACACCTTCCCAGCAATCCATACACTTCTACTTTACTGACTGCTGTTGCTTTCTTAAAAACCCAGCTGGGACCATGCTTGGAGCTCTAAACAGGTCTCTCTTTGACAACTGCTGCCTCCTGGCATCTGTACATTTTTGGGAAACATCCCCCACTGGCCTGCAAAGAGGTGGCTACAGCTCCAGGAGGCATTTCTGTGCCTCTCTCCAGAGGTTCTTGGTGCCTGAATCTGGGTCAGGGTTGGACATGTCCACCTGAGGGGTTGCTATGGTGGAGAGGAAAGCAAAGGACTAAAATCCAAATCCCCCCATCTTCATCAGAGCAGCTCTGCAAATCAAGGGCTCTTTGGAAATGTTATGCCTCGGCCGGGATGTTGAGATCCCAGTGTCAATATTTGTGAAGTAGGAAGGGCCCTGCCAGATGCAGCATTCCCAGAAACAAGCCTGTGTGCACAGGGCTGGGGGAGCTGCTGGGGCTCAGCCTGGGACACCCCACACTGCTGTGGAAGCCCCTGGCCAGTCCTGCCCTGTGGGGCTGGGGCAAGCAGAGGGATGGCTCTACTCACAGCCATAATCTGCCCCTTTGAGATTTGGGTGAGATTTGTCCTGTTTTTCAGAGAAGCGGACAGCAAGCATTGCTCTGATGCCATAGAGTTTCAGCAAAATTCACTAGTGAGTTGACTTTGATACTGCAGCAGAATTGTCTGAGGGCCTGGAGGCAAGAGCCTTGATGTCTGCTCAGGAATGCTGCTGCTCCAGCACAGTCACTGTGTCAAAACCCTGTCAAAACCGCTTCCTCTGAGGGACGAGTTAATGGTGGCTTGACTCTCACAGCCCTGAGACAGCTGAGAGTGGGCAAGAAGGTGAGGCTTGATGTAATGATGCTGATGTCAGGCTGCAAGGGTAATGTCACCGTCCCCAGGAGGGGACCTGCCACCTCAGAGAGGATGGGCTGGGAGCCCAAACCTGACGTAATGCCAGAACCCTTCAGGTGAGCGGGTAACAGACCCAGCGTAGTCCCAGCCTCAAGACTAGCTGCTCCCAGATCACTTCCTTCCTGCCTTCCTGCCTTCCT
>VZTF01000420.1:89254-140492 GCA_013397755.1 Cnemophilus loriae
CCCTTCTCTCCCTCCTTTCTCTCCCTCCCTTCCCTCCCGAAATATGGGGATAGCGTTCCCTTAAGTAAGTGCTCGGTATTGGTTTTGGGAAAAAAAAGATGTAAGAATACTTTCTTGCATCGAAGGAGTGGCAGCCATCTTGTGGGTCATTCACCTTCTGTCCCCTCTTTTCCCAACCACTATTAGAAAAGGCTGGATACATGTCCTGGGTGGCAAGGAAAATCCAGATCCTCTGCGTGGGAAAGTGGAACTGAACAGCAACTGAGGCTGCAAAGGTGGAAGCAGAATTAGCAGACCAAGGAAATCCCCACACTAGGGAGTGAGGGCTGTGGGGATGTGCTACCCTACCCCTTTTCCCTGCTTCCTTCAGCCCCCACACGTAGCACAAACATTGAGCAGACAGCCTGTCCTTTGGCTTGGGACTGCTCAGGTGGGAAATAGTCTTTCAGGGCTTTGTGATTTGTTTTACCCTTTCCTTTGTTGGGTCCTTTTACAGGAACCCAAAAGTAGCTGTTTTGAAAAGACAGCAGAGACTGTGTAGACCTTTGGTAACTTTTTTGACGACCGTGAGACCTGCCAAACAGCCAGAGAGAAAGGATCTTACTGTGTTGATTTGTTTTCTTTGGTTTATGGGGGAAAAAAATATTTCACACATAATTAGCGCAGCCACAGAGAGATTGTATTAAAGGCGCTTTACTGGAAATTTCAGGGACAGAACAAGGGAAACCTGTGTTAACACTAGCAGCCAGGAGAAGGACCTTGCCTGCAAAATGGTGGGGAAGGACAATGTGGAGTGTTCAAGCTGCAAGAAAGAAACTGTTCAGGAAGGCAGCGTGTGCATCAGGGGCTGGGATTAAACTAAGCTACTGCGGGCCATGATGCTCCTGCTTCCCTCCTCCAGCCCCCACCAGGGCTGCAGGCTGCCAGCCTGGGTGGTCAGCTCTGGGGGAGACTCCACTCCCATGAGGGAGGACAGCAAGGACTGAGAGCCCAACTTACTTTTCAGTATCAAAATCCTTGGTGTCTCCTTCAGCTAAAGCCATCAATTTCAGTTTTACCCCTGTGTCAGTGTATAAAACCAGCCAGTCCTTCTGTCTTGAAAACATCTCCAACATAAGAGCTCTCGCCTGCTTCTTCCATCTGCTGAACCCACTCCAAAGAGAACAGGAGTTCTTTTAATGCAAAAACTTCCAAGACAAACCCAAGTTGCTCAGCCTTGTCCATACTCTAGTGAAAAGCCCACCACAGGCCTCTCCCTCCCTGGGTGTTTCCATGAAACCAATCACTGGGGGCTTTGCTTCCCTGGAGTTCTGATTTCCTGGTGGACCTTGCTTACGTCCAAAAAGAGTGTTGTGTGAGTGAGGTATGATCCTATTCAGGTGGCATTTTTTGATCCGTGGGGCTCAGTGAGATCCCTGAAAATGAAGAACTTTAGTTTCTGTTTTACTCCAGTTTGAGGGACACTGATACAGGAGTAGAGGACTGCTGTGTCCATGAGACCCACACTGGTACCTTATCGCATGGCACCTACTGTTGAACTGTCTGAGCTCTCCACCCATGCTGAGGTGTCACTTTAACTTCAGACACACAGAAGTACTGTTATTTAAAAGCAGAGGTGTGAAGTGCACAGCCCTGCCCAGGGCCATGTTAAAAATCTCTGCTTTACATGTATTTAGCTGCCCACAAATCAAACTACAGTGCCCTGGTACACTTGTTCCCAGGCAGGGGAAGCAGCATTTACACTCTCCTGCTCGCAAATCCTGCTGCTTCCTATGAAAATCATGTGCTTGCTGCTGGCTGGTTTGTCTTCCTTATTGTTTCTGCTTGTTTGTTTTTTAAAGCTTACATCACTCTGTGGCCAGCAATGCCTTGGGTGTCATACAAGAGCCACTCTTTCCCAGGTTACCTGAGGGCAACGCCAGAACTGAACAGCAGCTCTGCAGAAGGCACAAATATACTGCGACCATTTATTTCCTGCTGTGCTTAGGAGAGGAGTGAGGCATATTTGTGGTGGTTGCTATTAGACTTCAGGGAGGAGCAGTGCCTGGTGGTTGGCAGAGGGACGGGCATGGGCTCCTGGGTTATATTCACAGCAATGCCACTGACTTTGAGGGGCAAAGTGACACGACCTGGGCTCCTCATCCTTGACAGGGACATCAGTATATTTAACTATTCCACAAGTGAGCTGGCAGCACCTGGATAATTCGGTAATTCAACAGCAGCTCAATTGTTTGTGTGTCAGCTCAGCTGCCACGGAGTGTTCTCTGGCTGGATGGTGGTGCTTGGCGTAGGACACACACTTAGGGGCGTTGAGCAGGGAGGGCTGTGGAAGTAAAGCAATGCAGAAAGCCACTCTACACTACATTCAATTTGTGCCTGTTCCTTTCTCTTAGGAGCTCATCTGTCCTCTTCTCCTTTTGGACTTTACACCTTTCCCTGTACAATTTTCCCAGCTGGGATATCTCTCGTGCGCTCCTGAAGCTTCTGACCTCTCTCCAGTCTGGAAGGTCGTTTCTTTGTGCACATGCCTGACTCCCAGCTCATGTTCCCTCTGTTTTTCCATGTGCCAGCTTTACAGCAGAAGGCACAAATATACTGTGGCTGTTTATTTCCTGCTGTGCTTAGGAGAGGAGTGAAGCCTGTTTGTGGTGGTTGCTATTAGCCTTTAGGGAGGAGCAGTGCCTGGTGGTTAGTGCAGGGACTGGAAAGGTACTCGGGCTTAGGCAGGAGGATCTGCCCAGGGAACCCACCTGTCACAGGTGAAGGTGCTGCGCTGGTGCTGCTGGGGCTGAAATGGACCTGAGGAGCATGGCATGCATCAAAGCCGTGCTGGCCAAGGAGAATCTGGGCACTGGGACTATGATTAAGCAAATGAGTGTTTATGCCCATTACTAAGCTGTTGCCTGTAACTCAGGATGCTGATTAATTGGGAAGCAGTACCAGGAGGGAGGGCAGGCCTTGGGACAGTGTTTATAGCACTCCTCCTTGGTACAGGGTGAGGGTGGCCAAGAATAACCCTCTGTTTAGCCACCAGCAAGGTGTGCTTAGTTGGATTTTTCCACTTGTCCTGTGTGTGGCTCTCGTCTTTGTCCCCTGAGTCATGCCAGCCCTGGAAAAGCCCTGGCTCCATTTGTCCCCAAACAGGCTTCTCTGTTTAACACTGCTCAGGTTGCGGGGAGGTGGTTGGGGTACAAGGAAGGACAGCACCCATCCCTGAGAGCCCCGGAGACACTCAGGCGGCGTCCGTCTCTGCGCTGCCACTCTTTATTTAAAGCCACACTGTTTATGCCCCAGTCCGGATGCAGAGGTGAAGGGCTGGCTCATGGTGTCCTCAGGGCAGGAGACAAAAGATGGAGGAGGGAAGCAGGGTTGATGGCAGAGCCAGCCAGGTCGGCAGGGATTTTCCTTTGATGTGTGTCTCTGGGCAGCACTATTCCATGCTGCCGCAGCCGCTGCAATTATGGCACTCTCTTCCCTGCCAATTTTCCATGTCCGTTAGTGCTGAGGTTGGTTTGTGACATTAATTCTTTCTCTGCTGACGTGGGCAAATAAGCTACTGGCGTGTCTCTGATTTAGGAAAGCCAGTGGTTCAGCACTTTTGCCACAGCCATGCAGAGTGTGGCACACCACATGCAGGAGAGAGCGGGCACCAGAGCAAAACAGGGCAGCACGAGTGGTGGGAAAGGGAGAGCTGGAAACGAAGTGCCCCAAAGCATCCTCCTTTCCCACTGCCTGGGGCTGGGGCTGCTCCACACCCCAGGGGTCCTTCCCACAAACCCCACAAACCACAGTACTGGTCTCAGGTGGCATTCCCTGCCTCCACGAATACCTGGGCCAGGTGCATGATCCCTGCCCCAGCACAAGGCAGGTAGTCCCTAACCACTCAGAGTAAGAGTCCAGCACACTCCCTGCCATTTATTCAAGTGGATGCTGAGAGCATCGCCTCCCTGCTGCCAAGCTCTCTCACTTTTGTCCTCTCTGACAGTCTCATAACAAAGACACCTTAATTTTATCTTCCCTACATCACTTCAGCCATAAAGGCAGCTTGAGCACAGGAGGAAAACCGCCCCCTTTCTATGTGACAAGGAGTGACTCAAGGACCCCTTCTGAAACCCAGCTTTGAGCAGGAATCTCATTTGAAAAACAGGGTATTCATTTGGCAAATGAATACAAGCATACAATATGAAACAATTCAATTATTTTAAGGTCCCTCGCAGCAGCAAGCCTGGAGAGAGTTGATGGGAAACTTCTGCCTCAAGATCAAAATCAGAGATCCAGGATCAGAACCCAGATGAGAGAATTTGGGTTGATTGGGAATAAATGGTCACTCTTCAGTACAGCAAGAGAAATGACATGAGATTTATGAGGCTGGATGAAGAAGAGATTGGTCTGGTATAAGAGCTTCTGGCTTTCTGGACAGCAATATATTGGCCTCCCCCACCTTGGATCCAACCTTTCCATGGGGCAGCTATGCTTAATGCAGGGAGCTCCTGCTGAGGGAATTCAGTGTGTAAAGATGGAGAAAGAGGTTTCCTCTCTAGGCATGATCATGAGCTGCAGGGGAGTGAAGGAACTGGTTAATAAGAGCTGAGGCCTCAATGGGACGCTTGACAGAGCTCAGAGCAAACTGACCTCAAACACACTCAGACATAATTTTCTGTCCTGGGGTGGTTGCTAGCGCTGTCTTCTGAGAAGCTGCCAACCTGCTGCCATTGGAGACTCACAGATTCTGACTGCAGGGCCTGTAGCTGCCTTCATATTTCGCTTCACACATCAGACATCTCTGCACAATCTCCAGCACCCAGTGGGACCAAAAAATACCAGCAGAGAGAAAGCAGGAGTAAGAGAAAAAGAGATTTTAAGATTTGATCAGAGATGTGTTTTCCCTCGCTGGGCTGGCTGGAGAAGCACCTGCCTGGCCAGGTGTATGTCTGGGATGAGGGGCTGGAGCTGCAGCAGGCAGCAGAGTTTGGGCAGGTCTGTATTACTGCACTCACACGTTAAATTGAGGTGGCCCTTAACTGAGGTGGCCCTGACTGTCAAAGCCCCAGACTGCAGTGATGTGAACTGTGTGCTGAGTGGTGTGGTGGGATGTCTCTCCTGGTGCACTGGGAGCCTCCCAACTCCCTGGGGTGAACCTGGATTCTGGCTCCTTGCTGGGGGGAGAGGGCTGAAACCACAGCACTGAAAGCAGGACACCTGGGGCTGGGCTCCTTCCAGCACTCGTGGTAACTCATTTAAAGCTGCCTGGGATAACTGAGCTTGGCTATGCTGCTGGCAGCGCACACACAGCCTGAGAGCAGCCTCTTTACAGAAACTCATGAAAAACTGACTCAATGGCTTTAAAGGATGGGACCAAAGCTGCAGACAGCCCAGGGGCTGAAAAGTAGGATTCTTGTTCCCAGTCCAGTGCTTAGTTCACTAACCAGTCCACTTCAGACTATTGAAAAGTCCCTCTTTGAGACCAAGGATTGCATTAGTGTCTCAGCAGAAAAGCCTGCTGAGCTCTAATCAGCTGTAGAGAGGGATTTTATGGAGGATGTCTTTTCTGCAGGCCCTGCTCCAGCTGCTAGGCATTTGTTCCAGCAACTCACCAGTGCATCTTCCTAAAAACATCAGTGGGTCTGTTATAACAGGCATCATGAAGTGTTCTGGCTGGAGAGGAGGTAAACTCCCCACCTTCAGAAAAGTCAGGAGCAGAACTTAAAGCAGTAGGGTGCTCTAGCGTGAAAATGGCCAAAGGTTCTGAAGCTCTTAACCAGAAATCTACAGGGGTTTTAGGGCAGTCTCCTTAAACAGTGCCTGTGTGGGGAAAGCAGCAGAAATAGTACGGGAATGAAAGAAGTGGCCCTAACACAGCTCTCATGGTTAGGGTTTGAAGGTACTGATGAGGACATAAACCCAGGGCCCCTGCCAGTGATGGCAGGATGAAGTCCTTTGGGAGAAGGTTAAGATTCATCAGTAAAACAGCATGAAAGTGCATGGAGATGGGTTTCTGGGGGCTAAAACTAAAACACGGAGGACTGCGTAGGCTTAGAGTAGAAACTGGATTAGCTCTGCCTGTTGGCCATGATTTTCTTTCAGGCCCTGGGTAGGAGGACAAGAATTTAACATGCCCTCTTGGTCTTAGTGGTAGCACAGAGAGCATTGCAAACTTCAGGTAAAAAAGAAAAAAAAGAGAGCTATGCTTAATTTAAAGCAGTTTGTTAAGCCAGTAAGCAATTTGCATAACTCTGTGATTTGAGGAGAGAAGACGCAGCTCTGGTCATCTTGTCCTGGCTGCCAGTGCCCTGGAGCTGGTGACCACAGGCATCTGGCAGGGAACAGCGACTGAAGACCTGGACTTCTGGAAGAACTGGAAGTCCTGCAGCTCTCCGTGCACAGAGCGCTCTTGTCTAGCAAGGCTCAGAGTGAGCCCTGCACTTTGCTGCATGCTCCTCAGCTTAGTTGGACAGCTGTTTTCTACCTGTCACCCTTCCTAAATCAACAGGCTCCTTTGCTTGCTGCTTTTGTATTTTTCCCCGTAGAACTCAACAGACACATGCTGTTCAATCCTTTAATGGAATTCAGTTAAACTGTTATCTGGGGTTAAGTGGTTATTTGTGTGGTCTGAGTGCAGCCTTGCACTTGGGCAGTGCAGAAGTCAGGCTGCAGCCGCCCACGACATCTAATGGAGACACCACTGCTTCTCCTGAGTTAGCAAAGCTGAAAGCTCTGTGAGGTGGTTGGAGGTGTAAGGAGTGTTGCTTTCTAATTCCCTCCCCTCCCATGTTACCGTGCCGGGATCTTCAGAGACAAGAGCAGGATCACTCATGGCATTGGGAGATCATAGAATCACAGAATCATTAAGGTTGGAAAGACCTCTAAGATGATCAAATCCAGCTGTTAACCCAGCACTGCCAAGTCCACCACTAAGCCATGTCCTTTAGTGCCTCATCTACATACTTTTAAATACCCCCAGGGATGGTGACTTAGCCACTTCCCTGGACAGCCTGTTCCAACGCTTGATAGTCCTTTTGGTGAAGAAATTTTTCCTGCTATCCAACACCACGACCCTGACTGACAGCAAATGGCCACTCACCCATAAATGACTCTAAGGATTGGTATGACTCAGATTGCAAGTTGCATTAAGTGCTTTGTACTTAGGGGCAGTTATAAATTGCAATGCTGTTCCCTCCATGGGTTACCTACACCCTGGTAGGAGGAAGGATGCTCTGTGTCATACTGTGTTGACCTGTTCAGTTCCCTGCATTGCTTCTGAGTGGACATTGTGGCCTCTGGCAAGTCTTGGCCTCTCAGTGACTGGATTTCCTATTACAAAAGAGGAGTGGCAGCACTGCCCTAGCACAGGTATGTGACGGTAATGCCTTTGAAGAGCAGAGCCACAGGAGTAATGAAAACTCAGGAATAAATTCAGAACTGACTACCTACTGTCCAGTGAAGCTGAACAGGGAACCAGGTTAATGATTTATCACTTGTGCAGCAATTCAGCACATTACCTTTCCCCTCCCCTTGCCCAGACAGAGGGGACACACTTTTCACAGTGTGTTTCTGTGACAGACAAGGGTGACTTGCACAGGTCCCAGGACTCCTTGATAGTTGCAGAGGCATGGAAGGGGTAGTTGTGACATTAAATGACAGGAAAATCATGAAGCTAAATATTCTTGATGGTGTTTTGAGTAGAGGACAGTGACACTTCCAGAATGTCCCTTGGAATTACATGATATCTCATCCACCTTACCAGAGAGTTTGTGGGACCCATTTCAGGTTGGGAGAAATGGCCATAAATAATGAGCTGAAAGAGCTAATTCAGATCCAAAGCATTAAAACTTCAAAGACTCCCTCTAAGGATGCTAAAAGGCAAGGAACTAGTGTGGCTGCATTCACTAGTGTGATTACCTGCAAATGAAGGCAGCAGCTCTGACTCATGTGCTTATGGAGGAGAATTATAAAGAGATCTGTATTCCCAATTATTCCCCAGGTTGGAGGACAGGAGCTGGGAGATAATGGGCAAATCAGACTCAGAGGTAGAGAAAAGCTGTTTCTCTTTCTCTGCATGGCTGCATGAAGCCCACAAACATGAGATTTGAATTTTCTTATCTCCTACATATCATCAGCTTAGGAAAATATGGGCATGACTCCACTGCCAATGTTCATACACATGTGCTGTCTTGGCAAGTTTTTGAACCATACCACACCACAAGCAGGGCTTAAGGCACTTGCTGCTGCTGGATCAGGGGACACCCTGATCTGAACCCTGATCTCAAAAACTATCCTCTCCCTGCTCAGCTGCTGAGCTGGGGAATAATTTTATAAATAAAGGCATATGAAATCTGGTTTCACACAATTCCCTCCAGTTTCTCTCCTGCTTGTTGACGGAGAGGAAATGCTTTTCAGATGCCAGCTGGTGACACTGCTTCATTATAAATTGCTCCTGTCCCGTTTTTAAATAGTAACTGCAAAATATTCATCCAGCTCTCAGGTCAGGCTGCCTGTCTTCTCTGGGGCATCCACTGCTTCTTGGGCTTGGAGTTTGGTAAGAGCAGTCTAAAGATTTAACACCTTTGCCTGCAGACAGACTTGGGAATCCTGAGACTGTCCAAGTGACTCCTCCATTGTCCTTGTAATGTACTGGATCAGCTGTGGGAATAGGACCAGCTGGAGACCTTTTTCTAATGCAGCTTTGCAAGGACCAGGTCACGCGTTCCCTGTGGTCTCCCTCCTCCCACTGCAGGGATGTGTGACCCCTCCAGGCCCGTGCCCTCTGAAAGCACCACAGTCCCACAGCCATGTGTTAAATACCACAGCAGGGGCCTGTGTATGCGGGGTGTCTGCAGAGCTCCCCACGGGAGGAGGAGGGCTGGGAGCGAGCACTCCCCAGTACTTTTCCATCCTCCTCCTCACAGGCTGCTGGCTACCTTGGTGGGGGCTGTTTGTAGGGCTGAAGCCAAGCAGTGCCCGTGACGTGGCAAACCCTCCTGTGCCAGAAGCCACCTTTTCGGAGCGTTTTCTCCCTCATAGTCATCTGTGTTTTCATTTCTCTCTCCCAGCTCTGCAGGGAAGGGAAGGCAGCCAGCAAGCTGGCGGGGATGGAGATGTCAACTGCATGGGGAGAGGCAGGAATTTAGCAGTCCCTGGGCAAACTCAGCACTTCTGATGGGCTGGCTGCCATTTGCACACCTCTGTGGATTCCAGCCCCTCAGAGGTGCTGCTGGTTTAACTCCTCCAGTGCCAGGCTACCACAGTCATAGGGGTGACTATGGTCTTTTCCCTCTGAAAAGGCATCTCCTTTCACCTGCTTGTGACACAAGGTTTAGAAAGATGGTGATCAAAGTAGGAGGTTGGGAAGTTCCCCAAGGGTGGGGACAAGCTCTGCAGCTCATTTCTGAGCCTTTCTGAGTGGCTCAGACAGTTTTTGGCCTGCATTTGGTCAGCACTTAGAAGCAATATGTGTCTTTGGTCAGAGGTGTTTTATTTCATAATGGAACCCTTCCATGCTGTAAAATCAATAGAAGTGAATAGTAAGTCACCTATCAAAGCAAAACTGAAAAGAGGTCTTGAGAAACCATGTTAGCCTTAAGACCTGGAGATTTTTAACCTAGTCCTGAGGACACTGGTGACATTATAAATGGGAGCACTGATGTTTGTGAAGATCATTATAGAATCCTGCTTGACAAAGTTGGCAGCGTCCCATAGCAGACATTTCACAAGCAATAGGTACTTCAAGGAGGAGAGAGGTAGGGATGTTACTTAATTCTTTAGCCAACTTCAGTGCACCTGTTAATTGCCATTGGGTTACGAGGTTTGTCCCAGTGCAGATGCAGGGCGTGATGCAGAGCGTGGTGTATGGATGGCCACTACTCCAGGGCTTTGCTCCTTC
This sequence comes from Cnemophilus loriae, assembly GCA_013397755.1. Taxonomy (NCBI): domain Eukaryota; kingdom Metazoa; phylum Chordata; class Aves; order Passeriformes; family Corvidae; genus Cnemophilus; species Cnemophilus loriae. The sequence goes on from VZTF01000420.1 coordinate 99,135, forward strand.
AAAGTTCCCTCACTGGCTTGCACAGCAATGAGTTTCTTGTCCCTGTGTGAGGACAGAGGCTGTGCTTGAGGCAAAGAGCTGGATCCTGTGCCCATCTTCACCCCAGTCCCTCTGTATGGTCTTGGGTACAACATCCCTTCTGTCCATCTCTGTAATGGCTTTTAGCACAGACACCATCACAACCTCTGCATTTACGTGATGAGGCAGAAGAGAGCGACAGGATCAGGCTGCCACCCTCTCCACATTTCCTGGAGGACAGCAAGCAAACTAAACCACCAATGTCTCGTTTTACCAGAGCATGCTGACACCAGCTTACGCACACACCGCAAGTGGCAATAAACAACAGGAAAAATACAGTCAAAACCAGTCCTGCATGAAAAATCCAACCATGAACAACACTGCATTTTGTATTCAGCTGACAGTTGTGATTTGCTGGGGTTTTTAATAAACATGATGTTCCTTTGGGTGGACAACAGAAAGCTGTTTGAGAAAAGTGGAGCTCACCCAGATCCACGAACCCCTAGGGCCAGCATCCCCATGACCCAGTCCCCTCCACTTGCCTTATACTTTATCTACCTGGGTCTGTCAGTCACTTCTTCTCTGTCATCATTTTCCTCCTCTTCACGACTCAGAACGCTCTGTGGTCTATGGCTCCAGCTGGAACAAGTGAGGACCTGTGTCTGCTCCAACTGGAGCCAATTGCTGTGTGTAAAGTGATTGAATACAAAAATTAGAAATGAAAAGGAGGTTGGGATGAGGCGGCCAAAGAAAACACACATTGCAAGCGCATGGGGAGAAGAAAAGCTTGTAAGATCCCTGAAACTGAGCAGCACTTGGAGTGTTGTGGTAGACACCAGGGAGACGCTGTGGCCTGGTTTTGCTCTTGGGGGGCCGTTCTGCAAGGCTCACCAGGACAAGGTCTGGTTACATCAGGGCAGGTAGCAGCACTCTTTGCTCCAGGGATGATTTGGCAAGCAAAGATGGGCTGGGGTGGTATTTATGATCAGTCTTCAGGGGATGGTGTAGCTCTGGGTGTTGCTGTGGGAGCAAAGAGCTGTGTCTTTCCCCTAGTGTGGTATATTGCGGAGCTTCTCCCCAGCTTACCGTTACTCCCTGTTTCCCATGCAAAATCTTGCACAAACCCAGCTTCAGTTTCTGGCTTCTTTGTCTCAGTCCACCTGGAGAGGAGATGCAGCTTGGGACTGAATTAATGGGACTGGCTGTTCAGCATCCTGGCATTCCTGTCACAAACCCTGACATGGGACCAGGCCCTCAGCATGTTCTCCTTCACGTTTTGAAGTTTTTGAATCACCCCAGCCAGCCCATGGGTAATCTGTGTGCTGCATCCTTCACTCACTTGGCATCTACATTTGGCAATTGTCCACCAGAGTCCAGCGTCCTGCTTGTATAAAGCAAGTTTTCAAAAACAGGACAATAGTGATGGGCTTCTCCATAGACATTTCCTTCACAGGTAGACCCTTTGTGCTGCTGTGTGTGCTGTCGTTGCACTCACAAATATTTCTGCAGGTTCCCAAAGGCTGGAAGAGTGTTTGTGTACAACAAACATGACCCTGAATCACAGCAAATTGACCCTGGTGCCTCTGGGGGGGAAGAGCTGTCTCCTGCTCAGCCAGCAGAAGTACTGGGAGAGGAACACAGCTTTTCTCTAGAGCAGCGTCCCCTGTTTTGACACTGGCTGTGTCCAAAAGCCATTATAATTTGGTAGTATTTTTGGTTGCAGGACTTGGGAAATCCCAATTTTAATCCCAGTGGCAACATGCTTAAGAACCAGCAGCTGTGGAGTTTGGTGTTGCCTGGCTTGGTGATTTGACAAAAGGATCAAGGTCACTCTGTGTGCTCCAGAGTTTTCCAGGTGCTTCTCCCACCAGGTTCAGCTTATCTTTGAACATACTGATCAGTGAAAAGCTTCCATCCCACTTCTGCCCGGACTACCTGCACTGATAACCAGAGGGTATCAATCCAAGAGTCTAAGAATGTCTTCAGTGAGTTGACATACGGTGAAGAGATTTCAAATTTCCTCTGAAAATCAGCTTCATAGCAATTATGGAGACACTGGAAATGTGTTCATACAAGCCTGTAGGTGACTGGAATTGAGAGGTGAATTGGCTGTGAAAAGCAAATCAGCCATGCTCCAGTAAGAAAGTGGAGCCACACTGTTTTGTCCTGGCTGAAGATCTGATCACTAGGACACGGTTAATATACTATAGAGAGCAAGAAATTCAGTTTCCAACAAGGGGAAAAAAAAAACCCACAAAGGAATCATATGCCCAAATCCACAACAGGGAAATGCACGTTTGTGTTTATTTTCCATTTTGCACTTATTGGTAGTGAACCAGCTACAAATATGTTTCAGGAGCAGAAACCAAGGACCACCTACATCAGTTTAGTGTAATCTCAGAAGTGGGGTCGTGGGAAGAAGGTGCTGCTTCCTCAGGCTTATGTGGATCCACAGAATTCAGCCAGCGTTTACATGGGCTGCAGCTCTGCTGCCTGGTTGCTGCTATGGTCTCTATTACAATGATTAGTAACAAAAGAGGAAAGGAGTAAAAAAAAAAAAAAAAAAGAAAAGAAAAAAAAGCCCACGGGAACACAGTCTGAGTGTGAGAAGTGAAAATGTTAACACAGGCCAAGAAAGCTTTTTCTCCCGCTGAAAATCTGTTGTGCTCACACTGGAGCAGGGAGCTGGCAGCAGGGCCGGAGCCGTGTTCGCGTCGCCGAGCCTCCCTGAATGGCCCTTTTCAGCCTGCAGTTTCTGAAGAAAAGTGGGAAGGAGCCAAATCCAGGGTGGAGGAACATATAAATACTATGTGTAAGCAATGATATTTTTTATTTGGAAGCCGACCAATACAGTTGAGACTCACCTTGGATAACTCGCAGTGGGGGTGGGAGAGCTCCTCCCACCTCCACCCACTACCAAAAAAAATTAGTTTTAGGAGGCTTCGGCTCCTTGCTGGCTTTTGGGAATTGTCTGTGCAGTGCAGAGATGCTTCCAGCAGCTCCTTTTGCTTCCAGGTGCTGGGGTGGGTTTTGCCATCTCTAGATGTGACAAACACGCTCCCAAACTTCCCATGGGTGAGGCTTGCAGGGAGTATTAATGAAATATATGAGGTGGGACTCACGTACAGCGTAGCAAGAACATCCAGCCAGGGAGCTGTCACATTGTCACAAAATACTGTTGTGCTGAATGTGGCTCTGCTGCAAGTCCCTGCTGGGGGCCTGCTCTAGTCTTGCAAGGGACACCTTAATCTGATGTCGCATGCAGAGAATATGACTTGGGTAAATAGAGAGAAAAAAGACTGAACCTTCAACCCTTCCCACCCCCAGCTGTTCTCGAGCCATTTCTTCCTAGAAAAATTATGAGCAGAGTGCTTAGTTATGAAATAACCAATTTATGTATTTATGCAGGATTTACATGCTTAAGCTCCACAGAAAGTCACAGGGAATTGTGCAGGAATAGAACAAACACAGCAAGTGTCATGTTATGAGTCCATAACAGTGGTGTTGTGTGCTGGAGGAGCTGTGCAAGGGAGCTGTGATGTTTTCCCACTGCATCCCAGACCCAAAATCCCACAGAGCTTTGCAGCGTCCAGTGTGAGGCTGTTCAGCTCAGTAGAGAGTGATATTAGTATTAGGGGTTTTTTTAATTTTCCCCCTGTGGAAAGGTCCATTCTTAATTCATTTGGGTATAATTTTTAACAAAAACCTTGGAAGGTCAATAATAGAAGAGATATTTTTCACATCGTGTCAGTATTTTGGGTTTATGTTCCTGTGACAAATATCTGAAGGTGGTGAAGCCAAATGAAAGACTTTGTTTGTTTTTAAATCTTCTTCTTTGGACCAAGGACTGTGTCTCAGTGTCAACATCTGCAGTGCAGCAGTGCAGGTGGCTGTCCCTCATCTCAGTGGAGAATGGCTCCTTCAGCAAGGCAATAGGGGGAAAAGAAGGGGAAAAATGGTGGAGTGGGCTCCTGTTATGCACTAGCAGATGGAGGAAAGGGAATAAACAGAAGCTGTTTGCTTTCCCTCAGCGGGAGAGCCTATCTGGGAAGGCAGGAAGGAGGGGATGGGAGGGACAGGCAGGAAGGCTGGCAGATGGTCAGTCTCGTGGAGGGGAGCGGGTGGCTCAGGCAAAGGAGGCTGGAGGGGCTGTGTCAGGCACAGGATGGAGTTCCCTGTTTGCTCAGGAAGTCTGCGGTGTGTGTCCCCTTCCTGCACTGAAGTGACACGTCCTGTCCGCAATGCCAGCAGCTAAGGGATTTCACCCATCCTCCTGAGGCTGCTCCTTGCCTCACTGGGGGATGGAGGTGCTGACGTGGGAAGGCAGAGCACTGGCATTTCTTGCTACAGAAGAGGTAGAAATAGCTCTAGTCACTGCAAGAAGCATTGCTGTGTCCTCCTGAAGCACACGACAACTTGAGTTGTTGTCTTACATACTGGTCCAAACTCTGTTCTCAGCTACCCCGTGAAAGAAACTCCTTCCTCCCTCCAGAAGAACCATGCAGTTGTGAGGAGGGGTTGCTCCTCTCCTGCTTTTCCGTCTGCTGTGGATCATGAGTCTTCCAGAAGGTGAAGACTTGCTGTGCCCCCATCCCCTTCTTTGAGAAGACCCTTGCTCTTCACCTGTTCTCAGTCCCACCTCTCACTGCCCCAGCATATCCATGATGGATCTACTGGAACGGGACCACCGTGTAAAGCTGCTTCACCCAACGGAGATGGTGGGTTTGGATCTTCCTGCCATTAACATCTGTGGGAAAAGCATTAGTGTATCACAGAGGGAAATGCTTCTGAAGTCAGTGGATGGAGCGGGGATAAAAGCTATAGAAACATCTGTACTGGCATGGAGCCTTACTAGTGAAAACACTTTAATCCAGCAGTACCCACAATTGCCTCAGACCTTTCAGAAGGAGAGGGACCATTGTGCTCTGGAATCTGTGGTTCCTTTGAGCTGCAAATGTCCAGTATTCAGGGAGAGGAACCTGTGAAGTTTCATCTAAAGGGATGGCTCCCCATGACACTTTTGTCATGGGATAGGATCACATTTAATTCACCACATCTGAAAGGTTGCATCATTTTCTTTCCTTGAAAACAGAAAGAAAATCCTGTTTTTTCCTTGCTGCCTCCTTTCCCCTTGACTTGCCTCACCCTGAGATGATGCTCTGCTACCCTAAGTCACCACATGAGAATCTCCCAGTGCAGGAGCATTCCTGGTTCAGGTTCATTCCCTGTATCCCACGGTCTAGGCAAGGGGAGTGGATCATGGAGCACCCCAGCGCACCAGTCGTCCTGACAGTGACAGCGTAAATCCCACAGCTGGATGCAAATGGGAGCAGCCCAGAGCCAGCAGCAGACTCTGTCTCACCCCCAGGCATGGCTGGAGCAGCACGAGCAACAAAGAGCATCGTGCCCAGCTGGGTGACGCAGGCAGGCCCGGGGCTGTTTCCCACTTAAGTATTCCATGTCAGGCTGGTCAGATCACCTCAGTGTGAAAATTATTCAGGGGGTTTTATAGCATTTTTCAAATAAACATGCAGTGCAGACTATTTTCATTACTTTCCCAGCCTCCTGTAAAATTTGTCAACAGAGTGCTTGGGGAAGAAATTAACTGTGTGTGTCTGGGGTGGAGAGCTCAGCAGTGAGAAGGTCTTCTGCCCCTCAGTGCCAGCACTGCTGCTGTACGGAGTCCCCATGCCCCTTTCTCAGTGCAGGAGCCAAGAAAATCCTCTAGGTCAGGCATTAACAGCCTCCTGAGTGCGGGGCTATCTGAGTATGTTAAAATATATCAATATCAGTGAGGCTAAGAGGGCTAGATTTTTCCATGGCTGATAGGAACGAGACAATGCTTCCCATGGGGACCTCCCTGAGGATGGAGATGAAACCCTCCCAGGAAGAAACTTCAGTCCTGTCCTCCTGGCCTTCAAAGGGAGCATTTCATCTTGGTGTGTGTCCACGGAGCACGCGGTTGAGTGGCCGGGTTTATGGCGGGTGAAATCATTAACACTCCGGGAGCATGAATGCCCCACTTCTGCAGGAGCAGCCGGTGGGCTCGGCAGGGCCGAGGTGCGAGCGAGCCAGCTGAGACCTGAAAAGGCTCAAACATCCCCCAGCACATCAGGGCAGCTCTTGCTCAAAGGAGACTTTATAAAACATTTTACGTAATGTTGAAAAACCCCCATTAATTAGCAACGCCTATTTCTCTTTGTCCCTTAGGTGACAGAGATGCAGTCTCAGGATCTTCCTTTTCATTTCTCCCCATTTCCTTTCCCAAGAACCCTTTCTTTTCATATGTTTTCATTGTTGCCAAAAACACCAACAATGCTTCTCTATGGGGCTAAATGTGGGGATAAAAGCTTGTGTCGTGGCTGCCATTCCTGGCATGTTGGGAGATGCTCCAGAAGCCTCCCTGGTGAGCTGGGACCTGCACTGATCTCCTGCAGCCAGCCAAAAAGACTGTTTAAAGCAGTGATGGCAGTACAGAAGAGTGCAGTCCCACAGCCATCCATGGCTGGGATCGACCCCTACAGCCTCCTTTTCCACACCAGCCAGCAGAACCACTCCAGAGCCATAGACTCTCAGGCTTTCCTTTAGCTGGAAAGTTTAGTTTTGATTTTGATCAAACCAAACCTCATTTCTAAAACTGTGAGTCTTCAACAAGAGCCTCAAAAGAGCTCTAGCAGGAACAAAGCAGACCTAATGGAGAATGGCTCTTGAAAGCCCTTCTATCACATATATGCTTTACTTTGCTGCTCTGAGTCAGCATTTGGCCTTACACCTCTGCTTTTCCCAGCCCAACCAGGAGAGTGGAAGAACTGGAGTTCCTGAGGATTTAGTAACTAATGTGACTAAGGAATAAAAACAATGATTCATGTATTTATTTCTGAGCTTGAGCTCTCTGTTTGAATTGCTGCTATTTACAGGTGGCGGAACGTTGTTTCTGGGTGAAAATATTTGCAAACCCCTGTATTCATTAAGCCTTACCCATCCTCTGCTCACATGTCCTCACCATAGAGGTGCTATTTTTTGCTGTTGCTCTTTTCAACTGATTTCCTGTTCTTCATTCAGAAAGGGGGAAAAACCAAAGTCAACACCCTCAAGAACAAAACCAAACCTAAACCAAAATCAAAACTTGGTACAATTCAGCTCCTGAGTGGCACAGCATAAGGAGCAAACAGGAAGGAGCCATAGGATACTTCTTAACCCAAAAATTGCTGAAGAGAGGTTCTTTTCTAGGTTCTTTGGAGTGGCAAATGTTCGTAAAGAAGTTGAGGTCACTTCACTAGCAAACTGATAAAAATGCCATGCTCCGGCACACAACGACGTAAAGAGGAGATTGTTGCTCCTGTGGGAATTCTCAGCAAATCAGACTCCAAACTTTTCCAGTAGTGAGATATTCCAATAACCAAATCTAGCCTTCCCTTTGTGACTGATATCTCATCCTTTTCCATGAGCACCTAACGTGGTGATAATCCTGAGCGCCTAATCCCTACCTCTGCTGTAACCCAGTCATTGCACTTTTTGGGCTACCCAGGTTAAAAAATAAAAAAAAGAAATACTGAACTGTGGCAATTCCAAATGTTTTTTTCCATTAAAGCTGCTTGGCACAGTGATTACCCTTCTGTCTCACCCTTTGGACAGCTGCCTCACACTTTATCCACATTTAGGTTCAGGACGTCGAGATGTCTGAGCCTAAGCGGTTTGGGAGTAAACAGGGCTAATGGAAATACCTCTGGACAATGCCTCTATATTTAAAAAGTAACTATATATATTGTGTGTACAGACTATTAATGGGGCTTTTGGCCACGCAAATGAGTTCAGTCACCGCGCTTGAGAGCACATTTGGTTATTAGTCATCTCCCTGACACGTCCGAGATGAATCCCGCTAGGAAGGGCTGTATGGGAGCTACAGCTTGTGTCCAAGAGGGCATAGACCTTAGCCAGATTAACCACAAACCCACTGGGATGGCTGGTTTAGACACAGGGCTGTTAAGGAAGAACAGATTAGTTCCAACTCCTTCCGACGTCACCACATAATTCTTGTCATTAGTTGACATGGATGCTACAGTCTGGGTGGGAAAAAAAATCAGATTTATTGAATCCTTTTGTCTCCTCTGATTTTACAGTTGTGCTTTTGTTCCTGTCTCTCTCATTGGTATTTCCTTGGCAGCTCATGAGGGATTTCTTTTTTTGAATGATTGAGCTCGTTTTGCGCCAAAAGAGAAAGGAGAGACAACCATTCTCCAAAGCTCAGGAAATGTGACATCACCCAAAATGCAGACCCAGCCTTTTGGCGGCCAGGTGGTAAAATGAAATATTCTCAGCCATCTCAGCATCTCCACTGCAAGGAAATTAGAAACAGAAACTTGGGATGACAGCCCTTGGCAGCTCTATTCAGCTCTGGTTTGGGACGCTAAAAAAGCCAGCTCGGTAAGGCTGCTAGAAAGAATAATAAAAGGGCCTAAATTTTGCCAGAACTGTGGATTTCTGCTTCGCCGCTGAGCAGAAGCTGAGTGGTGACTCACACGTCGCTTGACACAGTCTGGCACTGCTGGTACCTCGTGGGCCTGGGGAACCGTGGAGCTGCTGCTATCCCAGCCAAGCCCACCGCCTCATCTCGGCAGCTCTGGCATGGGAACGGCAGCGCTCGCACACACAGGGGCACGGGAAGCTGGCAGAAAAATGGGCATTTCACTCTGCATCCAGACAGGCTGCAGAGCATGGGAGCGAACACACGTCCAACAGTGAGAGCACAGTTGGGCTTTTTGGGAAATTTTGGGTGATTTTGAGAAGAGCATGTTTCCGTTTCAGCAATGGGCATCAGCAATGGTTCTCAACAGAACTTAACACTTTGGGAAAGCAAAATGTGACCAGAAGTCTTGCAGTGGGCCAACAGGCTGCTAGGGTTGTGAGAAGCAGAGCTTTGTCTCCAAAAGGTACATCTCTGCTCATTGATAGGAAGAACAATTTCTGCCCTTGTCAGTTGACATTTTATGGCCTGGGTCTGTTCAGGGAGGTCTGGCGAGGAAATCACCAGTTCTGGTCATAAAACCTTTGCCTCTGTGCTTTTCTAATGCCTTCATGCTTCAATTAGCTTGACACAAGCTCTTTATCTCAGGGGTGGATTTGACAGTTTTATGCTGCTGTGTGGTACCTGCCATGTGCAGAACAGGCAGGAAGCTTCCTGAGCTGATGTGTGACAGCAGAGTCCTGCAGGCTGAAATTTGTTCCAGATAAGGTGCCAAAGGCTGCTCCAAAAACCCCACATAACGGGTGCTCCACACCAGGGACAGCACAGATGGCCAAAGAAGGCAGTCACATGTCCTGTATACATGGTATAATTCTGTTGCAACCTCTGAACATTACAAACCCATCTTCTCAGAAAGGTTTCAGCTGCAGTTTTTCAAAGAGCTTTCATGACCTCCTAGCAGAGATATTAATATATCCCCTCCCAGCACAACAAGGGTCACCTTGAACTGGGAACCCAAACCAGCACAGAAATAAGAAATGAACCACATATACCTTAAGTGGGTTGAAGTCACCCAGCCCCTTCTCAAGGCTGCGTGCCAACTGGAGAAGAAAAGTCTTAGAAGGGAGGGATGGACCCAAGCATCGCTGATGGCAGCACCAGAAACAACCCCATGAGCACAGCGAATGTGCCACAGATCACTCTTATACAGTGGAGTAAATGTTCTTTGCTGCAGCAGCATCACAGAACAAAAGGCCAGAATATCAAAAGCCAAGTGTGTGGCCAGAGTAGGGCAGCTGGGTTGGCCACCAGTGCTAAAGACTCCTCTCCATCCACGGCTGGATGCAAGTGTAGAAAGAGTCTCAAAGCTGTTTGGAGCTTGCTGGGTACCAGACTCTGCCGAGCAGCAGCAGCTTGCAGACCTGCAGGCCAGGGTACCTGCTGAAGGACTGAGGCACGGTGCAAAGGGCTCATCTCCAGCTCCACAACTTCGGTATCGCTACACTGCACCCTATCGGGCTGTTTGGCTGAGTCCCTGCATGTGGGATTAATGGGAAAGTGGAAGGAACAGCCACTGGTCCTTGAGAGTGAGCTTCACTCCATGGTTAACCTGTAGTCACTAGTACTGCATCCTGCTGGTGCTGTGATGGCTGTTTGGTAAAGATGGCAAAGATGGTAGACATGAGGAGCAAATACCTTCTTTGTACTCCCAAGACATTGTCCCTTCAGCTCTTGTCTTTTTTTGCTTATTTTTACTTGATCTGCAGAGTAAATTTTTTTTCCCAGTAGTATCTGTGATTGCTTTCTTTAGAGTTAACCTGGGGGTGACTACTTTTGTTTGTTTTTAGAGGACAGCCTATATGGAAATGTCTTTTTCCTCCTCCACCCCAGGGCCAGGTTCAGCGATGGAGGAAAATACTGAGAAAAGCAAAGAGAGGGAGAAAATAAAAAGCCTGACTCTTAGCTCCCACACATGCGAGGAGACCCGAGAACCAGGTAGAGCCTTCTTGTGTTGAGTCCTTAAAAGCTTCATTGTGATGTCTTTGCAAGAACATATTTATTTTGTTTCCTGAGCCGTATGAGCAGGGCATTGTATCTGCTGGATTAAGGCAGCTCTGTGCTGCTCGGAGAACTATGAAATCCCTCCTCTGTCAGGCTGATGTGAAAGGATCCCATTCATCAGGGCACCCCCGCCCGGTGGGGTCTGCTTAGCATTCATCCCAAAGTGCGACAGAGCTCCTACTGCTGTCTCTGGCTCACGCCACTCCTTCCCTCCTCTCCCACATCCCCGCTGCCCCACATGTGCCGGCAGCCAAGAAAAGAGAATAGGGAACCTTTGCTCTGTGTCTGCTCACGGGCGGCTTTCTCCTCATTGCTATGCAGCAGGCATTTGCCCCAGTACCCTACTTCACACCAGTAAATGCTCCTGCCTCGCCGTGTGCCAGCGACGTGCGGCTCAGCAGAGCCAAGGGATGTGGGAGGGCAGCTGCCAGTGACGACACGTGAATCAGCAGCATCCCTGCCACGGCAGCCAGGGCACTGCTGGGAATGAGCGCTGCGGGCTGGGTGGGAAGGAGGAAAGGGAGCATGAGTGTGTGAGAGTGTGCGTGAGTGTGTCTGAGTGTGCGTGAGAGTCCCTGTGCTTGCACAGAGGTCAGCCTGTGCAGGGGATGTGGTGCCTGGAGCTGGAAGGGCCGGGAGGGGATGTGAATCACGGAAGCAGATTGGCGTTGCAGATGTGTGGAAGAGATTAAGGTCTTGGCCAGTTTCCACTTTCTTGTCCTATGTTTGCTTGAATGGCAACCAGACATTGAGTTTTGTTCATAGTTTGGATTCCTAATATGAAGACAGATACTATTTATTTGCTCCAACTTTTCTTTTCTAACATCTGTCTAGGGTCTGACTTTTTTTTTTTTTTTTTTTAATTTTTGGCAACAACTGGTCAAAGACAGTGTTGGGGGCAAATTCTGAAGAGAGCTCTTGAGAATTGCTCATTGTCCAAGCCAGACACTAAGCAATGGTTTCTTCCTTGCTTACACCTTATTCAGATGAAATTGGACCTTTGCTTGAACATCTGTGCCCAAAAAAGCTCCCCAAACACTTGTACCTGAGAGATAAGGATGACGCTAAGTCAGCCCAGCCCATGCAGTATGTGGGACTGAAAAGGCAGCTGATGCTCAGAGCTGTTTCTCCACACGAGGATGGTCATTTCTGTGTACTCATGAATTTACAGCCTTGCCCACTGAAATTTAGCATCAAGAAATGGGTTGGTCAGCTTGGACTGGACCTTTACACTTCAAGCAGGCTCTGCTCTTGCAGGTCAGCAGTGGCAGATGGAGTTGGAGGCACAAATTCCAGTCAGGCACTGGTGTCTCATCCTCTGCCCAGATCCTGGATGGGATGGGGTATAGAGCATCCTCCAATGGATTGTTCTGTCTCTATGTGTGGCCCTTGCAGCAGAAGGAAGTATCTAAAGTCTCCTTGGGAAACAAAGAGCCTACCGACAGCACAGGAAGCCTGCCAAGCCTCACAGTGTGTGGCCATATTGGACCTCAGCTTTGCCCATCAATAACACCATTTATTGTTTTTAGAGGGAAAAATATACGTTTGTGAGCACAAGATTTCCCAAGCTGACTGCTTCTTTGGAGAAGGGGAGAAAAGGGTCTCTGGAGTGGCTGGAAGGCATCGCTTTGCTGCCTTCTGGGCCCCTCCAGAGGCATCACATTTCACTCAGGTTGTCATTTCTGGTTACACTTCCAGCCCTTTCTATTAATGGTAGGCAAGAAACAAGCTCCCCTTTCTTCCCACCACAGGACTCGCATGGGTGTGCAGGGGGAAGCCAGCTGCTGAAGAAAGGACTACTGAGGAGGGACAATCCCGTTGCACCCTCCTGGTGATGGCTTGGCCACATCCTGCTCAGGGAGAGCGAGCTGGGAGTGGCAGAAACTCCGTGTCGATACCTGAGCGCTGACCTCACTGGAGACATGACGCAATCACAGAGCTCGAAAGAGAAAGCCCTGGGGACCGGCGGCTTAAACACTGCTGCCTTGTGCCTGGAACAACACTTCCAGTCTTTGAGCTTTAAGAAGCTCCAGTCTGTTGGGCAGGATGCTGCTCAGAGCTCGCCGGAGGCTGTGGGACTCAGGGAGGCTGAGCGCCGGCTCCGGTGGGAGCCCCAGACTCCACTGATGTCTCTGGGGACCTCCCCCAGTTGTCTCTTCAAAACAGTGAGCAGGGATTTCTGCTGTCCAGATATTTGGTGTTTCCAGTGGTGTGTTTTACAGGACCAGCTGCTGAATGCAGCAGAAGCAGTATCTGCCACTTCCACATGGTGTTGTGTCCCTCTTTGCTCCTTTGCTCCCCTATCCATCGCAGTTCCCCTACAATCAATGGAGTCACATCCAAGGAGCCAAGAGCAACCTGTGGGTGTTTGAACACATGCTTTATACACTGACGTGTGACTTCAGCATGTCACTGCTGGCTGTCACTGTATCACCCGGGGCCAGTGCACAACCACAGTGACACCGTCTCCTCTGAACCCCCATCACACTTTTTTGGTGACGCTCCATGGGTTCATATGAGTGGGAGCAGGTTCACTGGCAGGCCTGTCCAGCCCCCTGGGAAGGAGAATATAGCTTCTGATACAAAGATAGTGAATCTTTTTCTGAGGAGAAGATAAAACCTGTATATTCAAGAAGATTCCTTCCATAAAAAAGGAGGTCACGAAATAAAGGGCTTCATCATACTATAAAAGACAGCAGTCTCATGACAGCTCGTTTCATGTGGCATTTGCTAAATAGAAGCCAGCTCTCTCTAAGAATGGGTTTTCCTGAGAAATTCCTACGCTAATGTATGCAATCTGCCTGTGGAAGGGGTGTTACTCATCCTCTTGGGGCCTCATCCAGCATGGGTGTGAATCTGTCACTGTTCCCCGGGGCTCATCCGGGCTCATCATCTCCAGAAGGAAAAGTTCAGGCTTCTGCACGCTCTGCGCATCAGCTGGGCTGTGCTGGCCAAACTTCATACACGTATAGTGGAGAGCTAAGCATGCAAACCACACCAGATATATTTCCTGAGTGTAATTTGTGCTTAAAAATCATCAACCTTGCTTCTAAACCTTGCCAGACTCCTGTTTCTCCAGCCACACATGTGATCCAGCTAGAGAAGAGGTTTTAATGGCACCAAGTATAGAAGCCATGATCCAGCCAGCAGGACCAGCTCAGAGGTGAAGGCTGTGATGTGGCCCTAGTTCTAGTTTGGATCTTTGAGCTGCAGGCTGGGAGGATCAAAGAGTTTCAAGAGCACGGGCTTCTGGCTGTGTTAGTCAGCTCCAAGTCTATTGAGTGATCCAGTGCTTTAGCTGGCAGTTGTGAGCCCCAGCAGGGAACACCATGCCTGGGACTGACCACCCAGCCAGGATCAGGTGCAATGCAAATGCTGACTGGCATTGGAGGAGCAGGCTCCAGTGGAGATTCTTTAGTCATTGTATGATTCACACACTGGCAACTGTGAATCCGTCCTGCCTTGTGTGATCTGAGGCACTGCTGTCCCTTGTCATCACAGGAAAGATGGGCTGGGAGACAGACCAGCTCAGAAGGGGACTTAGAGACAGAAAGTCTTTGATGAGAGAAAAGAAGCATTCAAATGACACTTTTCTCAGTAATTTTTGCTAATTATAAAGCCATTGACTGCTATTCCCAAAGCCTCCCTGCGTGAGGGAGCTTAATCACCGATGACAATTTTTTGGCATTTTTCAGACTTGTCACTGACAAGAACGCACACCAGGCACTCCACCCAATGGCAACATCTGCCTCGACAAAATGAAATCTCCACATTAGTCTCAGCTCCACCACTCACTCTGTCAAATTCTCTATGTTTGCCCCACTAGTCACACCATGATGTTACCTCAAGGTAGCTACAGGTCTCAGTTGTTTACAGAGCATCCTTCTCACAAACAATACAAACATTTTCTCCTTCCAAAAGTCTCTTTGTGCCCTGAAGCATCCAGGAGAGGAACAGACAGAGCCCATTTGTGGGCTATGCTATACTGATTGGAGATTTGGATTTCTAAACTCCTCTGTTTTGTTCATGGAGCCTCCCGAACACTTTTGACACTGCTGGTTTGAATCTGGAGACTCCATAGACAACTTTAATCCCCAAAATAAAACCAGGAAAGAAACAGTGAACAGGGAAAAGAAGGAACCTCTTGCCCAGGGGCTGGCCTGTGGTAACCTGGGGTGAGCTGTGCCTCACCTTGCCAGACCTGGGCTCAGTTTAAAGCTTCACTTAAGTGTCACAGCCAGCCAGCCCTTTCACCCAGACATGGGAGAGGTCTCAGCTGTGAGCCAAGTCTCCTGTGCTGAACGTCCAAAGGTGCTGGCTAAGCCCCTTCCCTCTCCAGGCATAATCCTAATTGCCAATGCTTGGCAGCCACTCCGTCATGAGCAATAAGGGAAATTCATATTTTGTGTTTTAAATGTGTTTATTAGCCAAGAAGTTATCACCTGAAAGTGGACGCTAGGGCATGTCCAGAAACCTCTTTCCCTAAGGTTCCCACCAACAATGTAGGCACTGTGAGGCCTCATGGCAGCTTGGTACCAGCTTCACAGCCGCTGAAGCTGTGCAGGAGCCTAGCAAAATCCAAGGGTCTTTTTTTTCATGTCACAGAGCGACTTTTTGAATGACTAACTCAGAGGTAAAGTTTTTTGAAAAGCTTTACGGTCACTGGAGGAAATTTGTGAGTTGCAGTGTGTGGCTGTTTGATGATGGAGAGCACGTAAAACGTCCTCTTGGGACGAGGCTGGCACGCCGGCTCTTTATGCCTGTGACCCAGTGCACATTCACGCTCTGGTCTGGGAGTGTGAATATCCCACTCATCTGACTTCTCCACACCCCCAGCTAATTACAACTCTGCATTTCCTTAAAGAACCCCAGGTGCAAACATACAGATTAGAGGCGGTTACAGGAATAGGTTGGTTGGCTTGCAGAGCTAAAAGGTTATTGTTGTTTCCACGGGGGTTTTACACAGTGTGCATGTGTCTGTCCATACATATATTTATATTTCAATTATATTTATGTTATTATTTCAATTACAACCATCCATCCCTTCATAATGCCTGATTTCATTCTGCACCGGATTAAGCCCTGGTTGGATGCCAGCTCTGAAATGGCATGAATGAGTCCTCACAGCATGGGGAACCTTTCATCGTGAAGGTCTTGAAATAAATGTCACCACCACTCTCATCTCTTTCTCTGAAACCCTCTTTTGCCCCATCCCTCCTTCCTGCTCACTGAGGACACTATGGCAGTGTATAACTTGTGAAGAAAGAGACTCTTCTTTAGGTACCATACGTGCCCTTCAGCAGGAGGGAGGTTGGGAGCCATGGACAGTTTGCATTCATCTGCCCCTTGGGATGCTGTGACAAGGGTCTTGTCTTCCCTGACCAAATAAAAATAACTGAAAGCCATTATGCTCTTCAGCTCAGATGCAGGAGTGAAGAGGAAGCATTATGGGTTTTTTGCATGGCCAGTTTACCTGAGCCAATCCTTGGCACTATTCACATGTCCCACTTCCCTGGGATAAACACATGCTTTTAGTTAGAAAAGGCAAGATCCGTGACTGTCAGGATCATACCTGACCCATCACTGTGCAACCAGAGTGAAACCTCCATTAAATACCTATTTAATTCAAAAACAAAACCAGGCATCCATTTAGCCAACTGCAAACTGCTGAGGTGTCTTAAAGACTACACATGAAACCATCAGATCAGACCATTTTTGTGATCCAGAACAAGAATTTGGAAGGAAATATCTCTCAGCTTTCCTTGTGGCCTCTATTATCAATACTGCCCACAGCTTCTTGGGGGGCTTTTAGCTGCCATGAGAGGCTCTTGCAGGGTGCAGAGGGTGAGGGTGTCACAGCCCAATGCTTTTCCAATCTCATCTTGGGGCATTTTGTATTCTAGACATATGCTTAGGAAGAAGTGACATCAGGATGCCCAAATGAGGAGCGTGTGAATCATCGTGTGGAAAGCCACGTCTGAACAATAATCACATTCCTGAGGATTCCTATCTTCAGACCTCTCAGATGCACCCGTGCCAGGAGGAGGAAATGTAATTCAGAATGAGACAGTTTGAAGTCTGTTCTCTAAGGGTCTAGGAACCATTTTACAGCTTCAGTCATTCTCACATGCTGCAGTTATTGCCTTAGTAAATATATCGACAGGGAAGCATAAACTGCTTTAAAGTTAAGGAAATTCCAACAACTGGATGAGCTGCTGTGAGCACTGGTGGAATGAATTCCAGGCTCCTGAGGGCTAGGGTGATTCAGGCTTTGCATTCTCATGGTTTGTGATTCCACCAGATTTCCTTGATGCAATTATTTTCTTGCGACTCTGCAGTCTACAAATTCTAAATATAACCTTGCACATAAAATAATACCCTCATTTCTGAAACAGCCCCTTGCCAAAAGTCCTGCCAAACAGTTGCTTTTTATATTACATTAGTCATGAACTGTGGCTGACAACAAGTTCCTCTTTGCAGACCCCTCCCAGAAATCTTGTGGAAAAGTCCTTTTAAAAATTTTTTTTAAATAATTCCAGCCTAGCTGAGCATATCAGGCAGGAAAACATTAACATTTTCCAGAAGTAGATGATGTCTCATGCTCCCTTTAACAGTTGTTGCTGGTCCTTTAACAGATGTGTGGGAGAGATGCAAGTGACTGAGCTGGAAAGTGGTGTCATTGCTCAACACCAGTAAAGACACGAGGCCAAGCTTTGAAAATAGCTTTTATAGTCTAGGAAGGATGAGGGAGGGAACCTAGAGATCTTCTGTGTTAGTTAGTGGCGAGGTGCCATGCTGAATCTGAGGTTCAGGCTCCCACCATCTCATCCTTTATGTTTTCACAGCTCAGGTGCTGAGTGAGATGAAGGTTGTAAAACAATCACAAGAGTTCTTCAGGGCTCCCCCACCCAGGAATGGAAGAGACATTCAGTGCTGAGAGGTGGAAGAGCCAACCCTCTGCCATGGTCAGAGCTCTGGGTATCTGCTTAGGTCAGTGCTAGAGAAGCCTTCACCTTCATCACCTGGCTTCACCCATTCCTGCTCCTCAGGACGAGGCAGGAGCCATGACTCCAGCTATCTCTGCAATTATCAAAGGAAACAGGCATAGATGACTGGAATGGAATGGAATGGAATGGAATGGAATGGAATGGAATGGAATATTTCAGTTGAAAGGGACCTACGGTGATCATCTAGCCCAACTTCCTTCCGTGGAAAAAAAGCAAGCCCCTATCCCTTTGCCACGCCTGGAAAGGGACAACAGCTGCAGCCCTTAGGGTATCATTCCTCATGAGCTTGTGCCCTATAGGGACTCCAGGACCTTTCTGCCTCCCTGCCATTTAACACCGACCCAATGCCTCACATCATCTCAAAGCCAAGGCAGTGGGGTTTGGAGGCAAGCACAGAGTGGCACTGTGCAATAGGGCGTCCATTGCAAACCAGGCTGGAATTTGGTCTTTGTTCAAGCACCGTTAGGAGGAGGAGAAGGGAGAGGAGGTGCGGGGTGTGGTACCACTGCTATTTTCCTAGAGGCAAAGCCAGTTGAAGTTCATATCCCCCAGCTACTCCTTCCTCTCTGAAGTGAGGCAGCTGGCCACTCTGCTCCATTGTGCCAGCTGGTGTCTAACTGGGTCAGGCATCTGTGTTTAAAAATAGCCCTTAAGAACAAACACAAGCTTTCTTATGAACCTTGAAAATTTCACTGATTTTGAGCACAGAGCAGGTGCTCATCAACAGGAGTTTGAGAGAGGGAAGGAAAAAGCAGAGGGAGTAGAACCTCTCCTGTCTGGTTTTCCACCAAGACACGGATTCAAGCCCAGCACACGTGGGAGTCAGCAGGGACTCCGGAGGGGGCACTCGTGCTCCTGCAGGAAGCTAGTCCTACTAACAGGTAACCCGCCTTTTCTCAACAAACACACAGGGATCACCAAATCTCAGCCCTGCTCCTGTACCTTGTGCCTGAACTGCCTGCCAGGGTGTGTGGATGGTCAAAGTAGCCTACAAAGCAAGTGCTGGTGTCCTTCCACTGGCCAGCTGGGAGGGATGCAGCTCTCGTGCCGGGTGACGCTCTGCAGAGCCCATGGATAGCTGGTGGGATGCGTAGCCAGCGACATGGGCCCGCAGTTGCCGTCGCCATGGTTGCTCTTCAGGGACCCAAAGAGCACATGCCTCGTCCTTGAACTCCAAAGTGTGTCTATCTCAACCCCGCTCTCCATGGCAACAGGGACGAAGCAATGCCGTCTCTGCCTCACGTGCCCCCTTGTTCTCGTGAAGGGTTTGCTCAGAGCCGACCACCTGAACCAGTGGCTCGTAGCTAAGCCAAGCCGTTCCTGCCCTCTGCATCTCCTGGATGAAATTCTTTCCAGAACAGCTTGTTCCTTTTTTGGCCTCGGTATTAGAATTATTAAATCGAACTTGGATACAGCTCTCGAAACCTTCCCCCAAGATGCCTTTTAATTAAAGCAGTGGAAAGAAAAGACCGGTCTAAACATTGTAACATTTTTAATTAGTGAAACCTTTATTTTATTTGCTAAAAAACAAGATTACCTGTAAGTCCATTGAAATGAGTCCTTCATTTAAAGGCTTTACAGTGTGTGTGAAAGGGAGATTTAAAGGATATTAATAACGGCTTAAACATCTGAAACATGCTAAAACAATTGAAGAATGATATTTTTTAATGGAAGAACTTAAATAACCTTTTATTCCCGCCACAATGAGTGTGTATGTCTGTGTGCTGATGCCTTTGAAGTTCACTCGAACAAACATGCACCTGCTTTCATCCAGACCCACCCACTCATTTATCCCTTCTGCCGTGGGGAACTGTAGTCCTTTCCCAATAATTCCTGAATAAAAATGTGTTTCTCAGACGGAAATACATGCTGAAATCATAAACACTTCACCCGCAAGTCCTCTTGTTTATGGTCCCATGAGCCATTTATTGCAATGGAGGACACTCTCTCTCCTCTGAGATGTTTAGGAAAAGGATTTTATAATTTCTATAAAAATTACTTAACATTTTCAGAATCAATTACATTTTACAGATATCAGAGATATAAAAGTAACCAGGTCAATTCCTATAAGTCCAAGAGGGTGGCAAGTATTCCTTCTTGGACAGACCTTTGAGTGTTGTCTGCTAATGGGCCTCACTGGTCCTGACTTAGCACAGCAGAGAGTACTTACACGCTTTCTTCCTTGACAATCCACCCCAGGTTTTAATGAACAATGTTCACAGGCTCTTCTTAACCTGCTGACTGAGGGATCTGCTCTGAGAAGGCAGAGTTTGTGCTCACAGAGATGTAGCAAAGCTAACCTGCTGTACTTGCCTCACCACATGTGTCTCTCAGAAGCACCTAATTCTATCATAGCTCTGCCACTGTGGAGAGACCTATGAGTGTTAGCTGCTCACACACCTGGATGTTCTGTCCATGATGACCTGTTTTCTTCCTGTTTTTTACTTTTGCAGGCATTCTTTTATGGCCCCTTGTTAGTGCAAATGAAAGTGCAGAGACCTATGTGTTGTCTGTACATTACAATAAAGCAACAGAAGGCTAAAAGGGGTCTCAGGCACCCAGAATAGCCTTTTCATAGTCAGATGATCAAGAGGAAAGGATGCTGCTGGAAGTCCTGAGACTTTTGGCACTGTCAAAAGTTGCCTGTTCTTGGTCAAAACATTTGGCCTGATTTTAGGACTCTTGATCACATAACTCCATTTCCTGTCTTCTCTCAGAGACCATGTCCGTGGTCATCATCTACAGGAGGTTCTTTCAGCTTCAGATCATGTTCAAGCCAAAGCACTTTCCTGCTTTCCAAACCCGGCAGCAAAAGTCAAACCAAGCCAGGTTTAATCCGTGCAGCCTGGAAAAAGGGAACAGCAGTAGAGGGGTCCTGGAGCACACCCCTCAGCATGATACAGCTCTTTCCCTGCAGCCCTGCTGCAAAAAAATAACCCTTCCTCCCACCCATCAAAAGACCTATTCCTTGTGATAGTAAAAAAGCACTGATTACTATTAAAAACCCAAACCCTGCAGGAAAGCAGGGAGGGGGAGTTTATGGCCATTGACCTTTTAACTCAGGTAGGTTTATAAAGAGCTGTCTTTCTGTTGCACCACTGGGATTGTACAAGTTTCTTGGCCATGAATGGGAGCTTTGTAGGATTCTACTGTGTGGTCATTCACGGGCAATCTGTTGGTCTTTTTAGAGACATTTAATAAAAAAAGAAAACCTATCTAAAATACAGGAGGAGGGGGGTAGGCTGAGTATCAGCTAGCGGCCCAATCAATGAGAGAATGTGTTTGGGTCTCCTCCCGGAAGAGAAAGCTTGTTTTAGGAATTTAGCCTGGCACTCATGGGGTTCTGTTTGTATAGCCCTTTCATTTTAAAAAATACAGGCAGGCAAGTAAGAAGAGATGGCTTGGAGCAGGCGTGGGGAGAAGAGACAGGGAGGGAAGGGAAAGGGGAACCAAGGGGGGAAAAAAAGAACAACTGTTAGAATTGAGAAGAGGGCAGCAGTAAGGATGAAGGCAGAACCTATGGTATGTTCTCGTTCTGTGGGCACCAAACGATTCTCCCGCTGATGGAAAGTTGCTCCCTGGGATGGAGTAGTCACCCCCAGGGTTAGGAGAACTTGGGTCCATGTGTGGTGGTGCCAAGGTAACAACAGCTTAGGCTGAACATCCAGACACCAAAACTCCATCAATCAACATCCTTCATCAGGAATGGCATGATGTGGAGTAAAATTTGGGGGGTTTTTGCTGATTGTGTAAGAACAAAGCACAGTGGGGCACTGGGCAGGATTGGGATGACTGGACTCTAACACACTGTAGATACATGGGATGAATACCTTTCAAGTTTCCCCTGGTACCTGATGGAAGAAGGGCACTAACTCTGCACTAGCAGGCTCCAATAAACCTGCCTCACCAATCCGGCCAGCAGCTTTGCTTGGACACTTTGCTTGGACACTTTTCTTGGACACTGTACTTTCCCTTTCAAGCTGTTGCTATGAAAAACTAAAACAGCTCCCCCCATTTTTCAGTGGTGAGGGAAAACTGCTCTGGTGTAGCACAATAAACCACACTGAGCTTCTTATATGACAAAGACAATGTAAGTGCCAGGCTCAACCATTAGCTAAGCTCATTTTCTCCGTGTGTGTGTGCTTTTATACATATATAGTATGGATATATAAATCTTCACCTAACTCGTCAAAATGTTGGTCTGTGTAATTTTCACCTTGCAACACGCAGCTTGTTAAATTCTCTGCATCACCCTGTAGTGATCAAAAAAGGCTCTCACCTGTGCTCTCCCAGCTCTGCTTGTAGCCCTTGCTATCTATAATCTATTGGCCTTTCCTCCTCAAGGAAATTAAAGTGTTAATCTGTGAATAGTTACTCAGAACATTTAAGGATAAAATAAGTATGTAGCCTGGGGATAAGAAATGTTCACTGTTCTTCACTGGGGCTCTCAAAGAGCGTAAAGAAAATATCTCCCACCAGCTGGTCTACAAAGTGTGTGACTTGTACATTTGTAAACCTGGAAAGTCAACAACCATATATGATGTTAAGATTTGCCAGCCAGAACCCACAAGTCATCTACAGAGACCTTTGCTCTGTCCTTGCTAAGTTGAGGACTGGACTTTAGTTGTGACTGGCTGGGGGAAAAAAATTGCCTTGTGGAGGAAAACTTTCCATTAGCATAAAGCCAAAAGCATCAATCAGTGAACCAGCCTTTACTCCAGGGCACTTCAGGGGCACTCCTCAAGAAGGAGAGGACATGGATAAGTCCCACATCACATGCAGATAGTCCCTAAATTAGACCAGCCCATGGGCTGGAGATTAGTAGCTGTGAGGTCTCAGTACCCACAGTATTGAGAAAGTGATGTCTGCTTTGGGAAAGCAATGGCTCTTCACCCCCGAGGAGATCTGAGGAGGAACAGGGAGGAGATGAAGTCAAATCTTCTGGGTCCTGCTGCACTTCTAGGCCTGGGGCTGCATATCCCTCCTGAAATGCTTAATTCCTAGATATACATTGGGGAAATGCTGGTGTCTCTTTTTCAGGGTTTCTGAGGAGCTGAACTGGAGGGCAAAGCAAACCAGGGTTTGCTATCAATGACTCCATTGAGGCAGGCAGAGCACACAGCTGCAGGGCATGGATGCTGAAATAAGGGGGTCTGCCCAGTCTGTGGATCTGTAGGATAACAAAGTATTGGGAGGGAAGGATTTATTGGGAAGATTGGGAGGGAGGATGGGGGTGTGGAGAAGGATGGAGAGGTTGCCACTGAAAGTGTGGAAATTGCACAGATTCGGAGTTTCCACTCCGAAGTTCTTATAAGGTGCGAACTTTGGCAGAGCTTTGTGGCTCCCATGGTAACCTGAGGAGGTTGGAGCCAGGATGTCTGGGGAGAAAGATGTCAGTGGTGTGCTTTAGAGTCCCGGTAGCTGTCCCCTCGTTCATGAACTGGGAGTCTCTGGCATGATGCAGCACACAGGGAAACACCACAGACCCTGCCAAGATTGCCTGCCCCCAAGTCATGGATGGTTCAGCCCTGGGTGCAATGCTGCCTTCAGCATCACCTTTTACCCCTGCTCACAGAGTTCACCAGCAGAAACACCTCTGTGACCAGCCAACAACAGCTTCTGACAGCTGCACACACACACACGGAGGTCAGCACTTCATTCCTCTCCCGGTTGCCTGGCCTGGGCAGCGAAGCAGCAGGACAAAAGCAGAGGTAGGTGATTTAGGATATCAAACCCCTACTCCTCTCCTGCTTAGATAATGGCTCTGAAACTCATGTACATCAAATACTCATCTAAATATCCCAGCCTCAGACTTCCATGGTGCAGAATCTACCCTGACCCTCCAGCCAAGAGCTCTGTCCCCAGAGGAAGGGAAGACAGAGTTGTGCACAAGAGGTAGGAACAAGGTCCTGTCAGGTCAATGTGCCTGGCTGCAAGGATAAAAATTAAAGCAACAGGGATCTCTGGAGGAAGGGAGCCCAGCAGGATCATCCCTTCTGCAGACACAGGCTTCAGGCACCAGGTAGTCACATCTCCGCCGTGAGAACTGAACAAGCTCTTTGGCTTTTCCTCTGCTTCCCCCTCCCCACAAAAAAACCCAAAAAACCTAACAAAAAAGAGGACCGGGAGGAGATTGTACTTGATCTTGGGCAGGAAGAATAGTCTGGCCAGGACACAAGTACATATCCTGCACTAATGATCCATCCCCTAAAGACTGCTGGATGTGTTGTCCAGTGTGTCAAGGCTGGGGTGCTGCTCAGAGAACATCAGCACGTGCTGCACTGTAAAGGAAGCTCAGGGTCCTCTTCTCCAGCACCTTCTGGAGTTTATGCCTTTAAAAAGCATGATTGGACAGTTGTTTCTGAATGGCCAGAGCACTGAGACAGTTGTTGCTACAGACAGTGCGAACAGGTGAAGTGTGGGCCTGAGGGGCATTGCCCAGGCAAGAACACTCCAGCTTTCCCCAGCCCTGACACGATGGGACAGACCTGGAAACGGAAACATCCTCTCCATTTGTACTGGGGCTTGGAAAACGCTCATGCTACTTGAAGAGCAATCCCTCAGGGCTCTCTTGCTGCTCTCCTAGCAGCAGTGACACTGCCCAGGTTTCAGCCCTGTGTGTTGTCCTGCAGCTGGTTGGGTGGCGAGAGGAGTCTGTGCTGTGCAGACAAGCTCAGGCGTGCCTGGGAAAGGGACAGAGGGGCTCACATTGCTGGGACACACACGGCATGCTTTGGGACAGAGTACAGCCCAGGCCATGGCTCATCCCAGAGCTTGGCCAGCCCCATGAAAGCTGGAAAGAGCCCTGGGATGACAGAAGGAGTTCTCAACTCTTCTTCTGACTACGGCTTTTGTGAGTCAGGTTGTGTTTGCATAAACTGGACCTGGTTGCTAGCTGCAGGTTTTCCTGCCCATAACCACCGTGCCTTTAAAGACTTTCAGCCGTGCCATAATAGAAATTATTATGGTGACTCCATCTCTGCCTTACTGCAGACACATTCTGGATGGAGCAGTCAGTGTGTGATAACACTAAGGGAATACGATTATTTGGGCAATTTTTCTTCTTTTGACAGCACTTGAACTATGAGAGATTCCAGTAAGAGCAATTACTGGCAGAATGGACATGGAAAGGGTGATTTTTAAAAGCAAATATTGGAGAGCCTGTTTGGAGTGAGGGATTGAGAAAGAAATTTGACCTGTGTCCCATCAGAGCAAGCAATGCAGCTTTGTCACCACAGAGGTCCTACAGTCCAAAAGTTGGGGAGGGAAGGAGTTCAAGAACTCATTTCAAATAAACACAAGCTGTGCAGAAAGCTGTGTTTTCTTCTCAAGCAATTGGCAAGCAAAAAGGCAAAAGACTTCAGCAACCCACTGGCTGACAGGTTTCTCCCCATTTCGATTGAGTGAAGGGAAGATATTGGCCAACATGTCTTATCCAAACTGCGGGTGTGCCAGGCTGTTCTGAAGTTCTGTCCTTATTCATAGCCTGACTCATCCTGCAAGAGCTTGTTGGGTGGAAAATGCCCCTTCTGCAACCCCCATGTCAGAGCCAAGAGCTACAGGAGCCTTTGGGTAAGCCCATGGCAGGGACATTATGGAAGAATCCTTGACC
This sequence comes from Cnemophilus loriae, assembly GCA_013397755.1. Classification (NCBI taxonomy): domain Eukaryota; kingdom Metazoa; phylum Chordata; class Aves; order Passeriformes; family Corvidae; genus Cnemophilus; species Cnemophilus loriae. The sequence goes on from VZTF01000420.1 coordinate 124,297, forward strand.
TTCAAAGCCCACAGAAGGCAGAAGACAGAACACCTCATTCCACCCTGCCTTACTCACATCTTTGCCTTTCCCACGCAGTGGAGGTCAGAAGATGTGCCCTATATCCCCCCCTTCCCCATCAGAGCTGCAAGACTTGCTTTAGGGCATGTTGGCATTGCTGTGCCAGGTGCAGATTTTCTTATACAGCTCAGATTCACCTGCCAGACCTCCGCTGGGACAAATGACAATCTCTCCAGAGCCCAGCAGTAGCACAGGCTGGCACCTCACCCGCGTACAGTAGGAAAGCACAACTGCCAGAGGACTGAGTGCTGGGAAAGGCAGGACTGCCATGGAGAAAAAAAAAAAAAATAAAGCCATGTTGGACATTTATGGTTTTTGGAAAAGAAATGTCAGAGCAACAAAAGAAAATCCAGATGTGCTGCAGTAGCATGGTAACAGGCTAGTTGGAGACAGCCCCACCTGGTTTCTAGCAGCTTAGCATTTCTCTTGCAGTTTATTGACTCAGGATTTTCTCATTATTGGCGCATCTTTAGGAGAAAATACTATTCTTGCTTGGCATTTGATTTTCTTTCAGGAATACTGTTTTTATCACTATGCTTTCAGCAAGTTTTCCTAAGAAGAAAGTGGGGACCTTTAAGCTCAGCTGGAGTTTTGCCAAGGTTTTCTACAAGTACGCAATCCTGGTGTAATCCAAAGGGCTGAGAACAGGGCTGAAGGCAGCAGCATCTCTCTGCAGGTGCTCTCCTACACTGCAGCAGCTGTGATTAGAGCAGAGCAGAGTCACTGTCATGCTTACATCAAGCATTTGCATCTGTCATGAGAGGGCTGGAGGGGTAGTGGACCTCAAAGGCAGGCACGGGGTGTAGGATTAATCCAAAAACCCTCCTGGTAAAGGGCAGCAGAGAGAGAGAAGCCGCTCTGGGATGAGGAGCTCACCAAACAGGCAGATGTACCTTTCCCTGCTCGTGCATCTCTTAATAGAAACCTGTGGATTCCCAGTTTGTTTTAATGAGGTAGGTCCAGAGAGGCTTCCATGAAGCACCTAACAGCCAGTACACTTTGCAGCTGTCTGCCCCAGTGGGGATCTAGCCTCTTCCCAGTTAAACTCAGACACTCACACCTGGCAGGCCAAGGGATGCTGAGCTACAACTGCTGCTTTGTCAGCAAAAGCATTTCCACCCGTGTTCCTGCTGCCCCTGGGGCTGTTACACCAGGCAGGGCTTGGCCCCATGGAGACAGAAAACTTGCTGCTGATCTGAGCCAGAGGAAGGCACATGCATGCAAAGCCCGTGATTCCTCTCATTCCTGAAGCCTGCTTTTCTCCACTAAGCATAAACCCAGCCCAGCTTCCTGCCTGTGCAACGCCGAGGAAGGCTCATATCCAGCAGGACCAGTCTGGAGTGAAGTGGGGTTTCAGCAGCCCTCAGCATAAGCTGAGGAAACTGAATGAATTTCTGGAATTTCAACTACTTCATCAAGCAGCTGTGCCCTGCCACAGGTGCTCAGTTCTAAGGGCTGGCAGGAAGGACGCTGATAGCCCAGCACAGGGAGAAACAGAGGTGGAAAGGCCAAGGGCAGGCTGGTCCCATCCCAGTGCCAGCTGCAGCCTCCTGCCCATCTTACTGCCACCCTGCCAGCACCTCAGGGCTTCTGCCAGGTTCCTCTGAAACACTGAAGCGGACCAAGTAGGAAGAGACAATCTTTGTCCCCAGCTGATAACACAGCATTTCTCAGAGACCTCCCCACAGCCAAGCTTTAAATCTTGCACTTGGGGCCATCTGAGCCCAAGGCAGATGCTGGCTGGGAGACCCCCCCGGCAGACTGTCCTGGGACTGGAGCCACCTGTGTGTGTGACAGCAGGCACGAAAGCTTGGTAGCCCATCACAGGAGATATTTCTCTAAGGGGTAGAACAGGCAAAGAAACATTTAGATCAGCCCTCTTCGAGATTTTCAGTGGTGTAATAAAAGTCCCTGTGTCCTGGATGCCAGGGAGGTCTAGGGGAGGGGGAAGAGAGGGTGAAAGTGAATTAAATGGGCCTTTCAGAAGCAAAGAGAGCACTTAATCTTCTCTAGCCCATTGAGTGCAGATGCTGTTGAAGCCTCCCTGCCGTGATAGCCAGCAGAGCTCACCCATATTGTCTTTTGAGTGTCCCGGAGGGGGCTGAGCTGGCAGAGAGGAGCAGCGCAGGAGGGGAAGGGTGTGTGCTGGCTAGAGAAACAGCCACCAGTTCATACATGCAGGATGAAACCAGGAGCACGGTGTGTCCAGGAGCACTGGGATAGCGTGTACCTCACCTCGGGATGAAACACAGTGTTTATTTCAGCTTCACCCTCCTGTGAGAGACATCAGCTACAAGGTGGGGTGGTGGGGAGAGCATGAGGCTGTGAATTGAAAGCATCGAAAAGTCACCTTCACGTGTGGTCACCAGTGATGCCAGAAGGGAACCCAAGCCTGGGAGGTGAGTCAGGTTACTTCTGGGAGAAATAGGCAGATGCTTCTGCTCCATGGCAGTGCTCTGGGCAATGCCAGGAGGGATGAGGGGTGGGCTAGAGCTGCTGGCAGATCTCCAGCTCTGCCCCTGTCTCATAGAGGCAGGGGAATCCCCTGGTCACCACTACCTGCTTCCTCAGATTGAGCAAATCTGACCAGTAGGGTGAGGAAAACAACCCATCTCTCCTCCAGACACCCTAACATCCCACTTGTTCACTTGAAATAGCACTAGTGGCAGCTCCAGCTCTCTACAGGAGAGAGGACACAGGTGGGCAGAGCAGCCCTTACCCTGAGCCCTTACCTGAGCCTGCCCATCCCAGCACCAGGGCTCTATAGGGACAGGCTCATCGGGTGCCTCTTCCTTTTGTGTGAGGATTTAGGTGACAGGGGAGGGAAGAGAATTTTTGTCAGGCTGGCAGTACCTGTAGAGCCAGAGAACGTTGGGCTGAAGTGCTGTGGAGATGAGGAGGGTAATAGGAATAACTAAAAATAAAAGTCTTTGGATTCTAAGAACTTAAAAGAAAGATATTTTTTAAACACTTAGTAGCTGCAGCTGGGGGTCAGCAATGCTGCCTACCTGAGGCCGTGTGAACTAAGAACATTAATTGAGCCTCCTGGGCATGTAAGCCTCTTATCTACTTACACACAGTGCTTTATCTGGCAGGGGGAAAAAATGAGATTATTAGCTACTTTTAATGAACAGCAGTAGGATGTGCATGTTCACTACTCTTTGCTGGAAGATGCTCCCCTCTCTCTCTGTTTTTCTTTATGACTATTAGCTTTTTAGCATACGAGCCAGGACTTCAAAAGGGGTGTGGGTGTCAGAGGAAGGGAGATGGCTTCTATTCATCTTTTCGGGGCTGAAGGTGTTCTCAAAGCTTCTGCTCTGCTCCTTAATGCTACAGGTGCTTCTCAGTTTCTCAGATCTGATAACTCAAAGGTGTGGGGCTCTCCCTGCCTTGCTTAGGTGACTGCCTGTTTAGCAAGGCAGCCTTTGAAGCTGCTCTCCTCGGCACCTCATGGTGCCCGTGCTCTGTCTGGGGTGCACAGACAGTGTGGATGGGCCAGTGCCAGTGCGGTGGGCACAGAGACCAAGAACATGGATGGGGAGGGTGGAGGTTACACTTGGCGTAATTTAAATGCAACTTAGAGGCCGTGGAAGAGTCTCTACAAAACCCAGGTTTTTATGTTGGAGGATAGCAGACACTGGTCTGGGTTGTGCTCATGGCTTGGGGGGTCAGGCTTGGCTGCAGGGGCCTGGCTGGGAGTTACCCACAGTTTTGCTCCGTTTTTAGGGAGTGTAGGAGACAAATCAGTGTGAAATCAGCACCATGCTGGTGCCAGCCCCCTGCTGCCCTCTGCCTCCTGCCACCAACAGAGCGGGAGGACATGCTGGCTCACAATTCCCAAGGGCCTTGTGCCTGGAGAAGGAAGCTGATACGGCAGAGCCTATCTGCAGGAGCAGGAGATTAAACCCTCGGCATGGAGTTTCCCAAGGCAGACTGACTCCAGCAAGGGGCTCGAGGGAGCCCTGCCTTCCCTCCTGTCGCCAGCCCTGCCTGTCACCCTGCCACTGCTGTGCCTCCTGACGTGATCCCTGCTCTGCGTGTCCTCCTGATCTGAGGGTGACTTCCACCAGCTGCTGCCTTTTTCTTTAATGTCTCAGAGAGCTGTGTTTGCTTTTCAGATTCCCTTTCCTGATTGTTTTGAAAGACAGATGCCCTCTGCCCCTGCTCCCTTTAAAAGCCGTGGCTTTTCTTGCTTCTAGTGGGCTGTAAACATCTTTCCTGTTACAAACGTGCCCTTTCAGTTGCTCTCTGGCTCTAAGCAGTGTTGTTTTTCTCTTTCTCTTTGTAAGCTGATTCTCGTTTATTACCCTCTTATCCATAAGCTGCTAAGGCGGGCAAGCAGAGATGGGGTAATTTCCCCTCTTCTAAGCTACACTTCCCAACTAAATTACACCTGGGTCTACCATTAACATTAAGGATGCTGTACTTGAGAGAGGATTCAGGCCAGCATGAGGGTTTGAGAGCGCTGCAGGGCTTTCTCCTTGCCCTCCTGTTGTGTTTGTACCTGGAGGCTATCGAGAACTTCAGCTGTGGGGAACCCACAGTGGTCTGTGGCCTGGCCCAAATGATTTCTAAGCAAGGGCAGGGTGAGAGGCAGGAGCAAAGCAGGTCCCAAAACAGGGTTTTACAATTCTCCCTCCTCACATCTAGACTGAATCCAATGAACTGCTCAGCCCCTCTCCCTGCAGGAACCAAGCACACCATAAAGATGGAGCTTGAGGCAGGGGCAGGCACCTTGCAGCTCTGATTCCTTGCCCTGATCCTGCCTGAAGAGGCTGATTCTTCTCCAAATGCTTCCACGAACTTTCAGCTCCGTTCTCAGCTTGAGTTTTCAAAACTGCCTCCCCCACTGCACCTGAGGGCTCATCTAACATCCTCCTTGCACATCTCATTTCTTGCCCCAGCTTAGCTGCTTCTGCCCATAGGAAGCAGGGGTGGGCGAAAAAAACCCTGTAATTGAGAATCTCAAAGTGGTTTGCAAAGCCCTTCTCTCCCTACTGTGATGCTGCTCGTTCTGGTGGTGGGAAAACTGAGTCAGGGAGCAGTGATGGGGTCATGCGTACTTCAGGCAGCAAGTGCCTGGGAGCACCAGAGCAGAACCGCTTTGCAGGATCCCCAGTGCACAGCCCACTCTTCCCACTTCCCTGCTTCACCCCACTAACCAGCCCCTGCAGTATAAAACAGGCTGTGGTTGGCAGTGGTTGCTTTGTACTGGAGTCCAACAGTGCCAGCCCCGGGATGGTGACGATGGTTCAGGTGTTGGGGGGGGCCATGAAGCGGAGAGGGAGCTTTTAAAATGCTGCAGGGCTTGGCATGAGGCAAAGAAATGCAGCAGGGAGAAGGCTCTCTTCTAAACTTATACACATTATTTAAAAAAAAAAAAAAAGGAAAAAAAGGAGGAAAAAAACCCCAAAAGCTGGAGCTAAAAAGGCAGCTTGAGGAACGAAGCTGCTGGAGTTTTCCGAGAAGGCTCCCAAGATGCACAATGGGAACATCTGTACCTCGGCTGGCGCCTTGGAAGGGTCTCAGGCCGCAGAGTGGGGCTGGCGTCAGCCGGCTGCAGCCCTGCCTTGATGCCTCCCTCTCCCCAAAGCTTTGCCTCGGCTCCTCCCGCTGCCCCACTTGCCTCACAGCGAGCCGTAAATCCCCTTTCCCACCTCTCCTCCTTCGCCACGGGCTCTGCGGGTTTTGAGCAGCCCAGTATCCCGCAGCAGGAGCAGGGGAGAAGGAGGTTTGGCCCTGGGAACAACTGTCCTCTGTGCTGCCCGTGAAAGGCAGTTTCATAAGACTCTTGCTCAAAACGTCCTGTTATTGGGACCTGCCGAGAGAGTCAGCCCCGCTCTGGGGACAGAGACACAGCCCAAACTGCACACACACACAGTGTCTTGGCCTTGGCAGTGTTGTCCTCCTGCTTTGGGGGGTGCAGGCAGCCAGGATTGATCCTGATCCTGCCTGGTAAGGCTGTTGGGGGGCTGGGGGTGCAGTCAGTTCTCTCTGCCTTCATGCCTTGTGCCTGCTGCTGGTGAGAGAGTGAGTAAGCGCCCAGAACCCTTGCTGGAGGCTGGCAGAGCCCCATAGGCTCCCAGTGCAGCAATTCCCATGAACAGAGCTTTTGGGAAGTGAAATGGGTCCCCTGGGGGAGGCAACGGTGGCCCGAGATGATGAGAGGCAAGTCCGAGGGGAAAACTCCCTCCCCTTAAATTCCCATCAGCTGCTCCATCTTTCTCTCTCCTCACAACTACTGCCCTTGTCCCCTCCTGGTGGTCCCCTCCAAGCTCAGTGGTTGCCTGGTGCCAGCAAAGGAGGTTTGAGAGGAGACAGAGCCCACCAGAGACTTGGTTCTCTGCAGGAAGTTTTCTCTCCTGAGTGAGAAGTAAATGCGGAAAATGCATCTATGTTCAATGTAGCATGGGATACAAAGCACTTCCCTCGCAAGGGGGTATTCTGAGCTTACACAGACATAAATTATGGAGATGACAGGGGTGTGTAGCTTTACTGAGGTGTTTTTCCTGACACTGGACTTAAGTGCAAAATTGGGGTTTTATCTGCAGGGTTGGAGGCAGTGGGTTGCCAGGTCTCCAGCCAGAAAGGGTGAAGGTGAAGGTTTCTGAGGGTGGGATTCACCAGGGAGGAAGGTGCCGTTCCTAGATGTGACATGAACCTGCATCTGTCTGAGGCAGGAGCATCATTTTGTTGTTGGGGGGCAGCCCCCAGGGAGGAGCGTGGGACTGAATTCCCAGTTTAATGGGCTGGTTTGGCCAAGCTTTCTTCCACTGAGGGGGGCCTAGAAGACCAAAAGGAGGCTCTGCAGGCAGTTGTTTTGTTCATGTGCTCATTCTCTACATTCATCCCCAAAATGAGAGATGCTAAGGAGGCCTCTGAGTGCTGTTTTGCCCTGTTTTTATAGCAGTCACTGACACTAGAGGCCAAGAGGACCATTCCTGCCTCCTGCTGACATTAGCTCCTCAAGACTCACTCATTGGCAAGGTATCTCCCTCCAGGACATTTAGGCTGCTGATGCTGAAGGCAAACATAATTTCTTCTCCATTATTTCCAGATTGATCTGTCCAGCATCAAAAAACACCCCTAACCCTAAAAAACAACAATATAAAAATAACAATAAAAACTTGGCACAGTTCCTGGCCTTCCTTGCTCTGATCCTGATGTCTGGATGGCTCTGCAGGACCTGGAGCAGTGTGAGTCCCTGTGTATGGACAGCACTCAGGGTTTTCCTGGGGCAGGGCAGAGATGAGCAAAGATGAGAAACCATTTCTGGAGAAAATTTTTTACCCTAAACCGCACGTTAATGCCATCTTAAAATGACAACAACTGCTGCTCTGCGTAGCTCTGACTTTGATCCTTTCCATCACTCTGCTGTTTTAAGAGACCAGAAGATTAAGGGGGACTCCAACATGTCCCACAGTGCCACCACAGAGTGGCCTTGTGTGACTTGGCCCCTGGAGGCTGCCACTCATGGCTGGGATCCCCATCTTATTAAGGCAGGAGTGGTTTCCAATTAAAGGGAAAAAATCTCCATCCTGGCCAGGTGAAGGCCAAATGCAAACAGACCCCAGTGCTGCCTGGGAGCATCTCTGGCTGTTCCTGCCCTGGGCCCGTGGGTGGTCCTGTACCCACAGGATGCCCTGCATCCCTGTCCCACCGCATCCTCCTGCCCATGGCAGGGCTCTTTCCTAACAGACACAGCTAATGTTACTTAATGTCCCTGGTTTTACATTCCTAAATGAATTCCTACCCTCTGAGTAACACTAATGGGTGTTAGCTTGTCTTCCTCCTCTTTCCCCCTTCCTGGTGCTCAGGAACTACAGCTGTACATATTTTTTGGTGACAGTTAATGGATGGTTAGTCGCTATTTTACGCAAACGCATTCACGATGGAATTGCCTCTTTGCCCATTTTCTCCTCCTGTTTTGGGGCTGTCGCCATCATAGCAGTAGAATTTTAAAATACTAATGGCTTCAGGAAGACCTGGGATATGGGAGAGAGGCCAGTGCTTGCAGTGCATTATCAGACCTCAGAGACCCCAAAACACGCAGGGATTTAACTGGGCGATGTCAGTGGCCTTCACGCTGCTTTTGTGCTTGCGAGCTTCCTAAATACATCCTGGGAACCCGGGGCAGAGCCGGGCCCCCTCCCACCCCATCCCAGACTGTGAGGGGATAATTCAGGAACCAGCAGCCCGAGGGCACCATCTAGTGAACAGCTGCGACTGAAAGAACCTGAAATGGGCAGAAATTGAGTGAAAATTGGAACTGGGGGCTCCCTGGGGGGTCAGCTCAGGGGACTGAGGAGTCACGCTTTGTGCTTTCCCTCTACTCCTGCTATTTTTAAATTTTCTCCATCAGGTTCTCCCAGAGAAGAGCCTTCACCACACTGCACCCTGTGTGGCAGGGATATTGGCCTGGAGCACACAACACCACACTTGCTGCTCTGCTCTGGCCAGTGGCGTTGGAAAGATGATGGCATTAAGTTTTCTTGTTTGGGCGGGGAGGGGAGAAGGGTTATTTCTAATGCTTTGTGAGGGGACACAGGTGTGCAGGAGTGGAGTGGGGGAGGCAGCTCTGTTGTGGGGCGGGTCTGAGCTGGAGGCATGGGCTGTTCTTTCAGCTGAGATGAAACCTCCCTTTAAGTGGAAAATTTAAAAAGCACCACAGGTGCTCCAACTTCTCCCTATCATTCCCAGGGTGAGCTGAGAGGGCAAAAGCAGAGGCTGGAAGACCACAGATTTGGTGCAGAGATTTAAGGTCCCTGAAATGATGCAGCAAGGGGGGATGAAGGAAACACCACACCACACCGCTGCTGTCCCCAGTGCCAGTGGGCTGAGCTGGTCTTCTCCCCATGTTGCCTTAATGGGAATTGCACACCTTTCCAGAAGAAAGCTGCCCTATAACTTGCTGTTCCCCAAAGAAAATGGGTTTCTGCAGTCTAAAAGCGATTCTCTGCCTTGATATCCTTTGCCATTGTTGCCAGCCTGACTCCTTCAACATGTCCCTGCTCTCTCTGATTCCAGGGCCAACCCCAGTCCCCCCATCCATAAGATCAGTGGTTATTTTGTTATCTGGCTTGCAGAGAGGCTGTGGTTAAGGCATGGGCTTATGCTCATGCATTCAACCCCACTGTCCTCAGAGTCCTTTTCTCAGGCAGGTGCTAGAGCAGAGAATCCCAGGGCAGGAACAAGGAAAGGTGACATCCCCAAGCAAGAACACAGCAGTGGCCAACTCCTCAGCTCCTCCTGTTCCTGGTGGTGCTGGGGAACACCCCACATTCTCGCAGTGCTGCACCCCACAAGTCCCTCCTGATCGAAAGGTGGCACCTTCAGCAGCTCGTGGCTGCCGTGACCTGCTGGCATCCAGCCCCCAGCTCACCCCGTGAGTGCAGAGCTGTGGGGTGCCTGTGGTGAGGTGAGCCATTCTGGGGGTGGCTGCCTGCACAGAGAATGGAGGCGGCTTCTCCCTGCGGGCTTCTTTGTGTTTTGCTGCAGCAACTCTTCCCATGCACCGGGAGCATTCGTGGAGCAGGGACTGAGGGGTACAGGGGTAGTCAGGTCAGGCCACCCCAGCTGTCCAGCTCATCCTTTGCAGCCCCCTTTGGGGTCAGCTCTCTGGGGAGGACGGAGCTGCTGGGAACTGTGCCTTTCCCTCTCATATGCACACAGTCACGATGGTTAGTTAAGTGGCTTGTTTTTCATTAGGAAAAGACTGTTGCTAGGCCACCCTGTTCCCCGGCGTTGGTCGGGAAGGGGTTTTGCAGCCAATCCGGGAGGCTGTGCTGGGGTTTGCACACGCACACATCACGCACACCCCTCCTGCAGCCCAGGTGCTAAGCGGCTGCCAGATGTGCCTATTCATTTCCACATCACACCTATCCGCTTCTTCCGCCCAAGCCGATTATTAAGGCTCCTGAGATTTTAATTTAGAGTTGGCTGAGAGCTTTCAGCCTTCTAATTTACCCTCGGGAGGTAGAGGAGAGGGGAGGGTGGGGGTGCCGATGGGCGGGGGTGCAGGGAACATGGGTCCTCCCTCTGCTGTGACTGGTTTGGTCTCTGGTGAAATGCCCGAATGAAGCCTCTGCTCTCCGACTGCAAACAGGGTGAATTGTCCCTCTGAATCCCCACAGCGAGGGGACAGACTGCCTCAGGTTAGGGGCTTGTTCCGGGCTGTTAGTAGGTACCAGCATTGCTCCACCCCGAGACATTCATGTTGTGATTTTTAGGGATGTCCTGTCCAGCACCAGGTGCTGGTGGGCTCCTTCCATCTCTGTGATTCTGTGATTCGGGTTTTACGTGGCATTTCAACCTTATGTACCATGATAACCACAGCCAGCAGCAAATCAAGCCAGGTGTTTGATCAGGGGATGCTGCTCCCAGCTGTGCTCCCCATGCAAACAGTTCCTGGCAGCTGGGAGAGGTGCTGGACCACGGTCAGGTGCTGGGGATGCAGGGCAGGAGGGTCAGACACATCCCTGGCACAGGGCTCCTGGTACAGCTGCTGTTCTGCCATGGTGCTATTCCAAGTACCCTCTGGGTGTCCAACACCCACCCAGCAGAATCTCTAGAGCATAGACAAGGGAGGGAGCGAGCAGAGCCCAGGATGTGAGCAGGATGGAGCCTTTCGCAGCTGCAAAGCTCTCACCACGGCAGGAAAGGAATAGACACCAAAACATGCAGGAAAAGGTGGACGATCCACCCAAGCCTCAGTTTTTGAGTGACCCCCGTGAAAACTCCGATGTAGCAGGAGGAAAGCTCAATAAAAGCAAGAGAAAGCATTGAATTGTGCCTGCTGCTCAAGGAGAAGCTGTTGCTAGACAGAAGTAAAAGCCGTCACCATCGGCTCCCATTGGCTCAGCCCCACTCCAATGACGGCCTTATCGGTTACCTGCATTCGCAGCTGGCTGGAAAAAACTCATTTGACAATGTTTTCCCTCTGATAAAAAAGCCCAGTGCTGGATTCATGGGTTTGGGTTAATCATTGTTCAGGGGTTGTTGAGATAACAGCTGAGTTTTCTGCAGATTCTTCAATTATCACAAAATTTAGCGTAAATGGTGAGCCAGCCCAGCTCTCCTTCTCCCGCCTAAAGATGCTCAGCCTCCCGACACGAGCTCCAGCAGGCTGCTCGTGAGACGAGCCCGAGCGTGTGATGAGCTGGAGTTTGTTCAGCCATGGCAACTCCGAGCTGGCATGGAGGTGAATATTCACAAACACCTGTGAAAATCCCGATTAGCTCTCAGAGGGTGAAAATGGGGTGAATGTTGCCATTTAGATTATTCAGAGCAAACATTGTTGGCAGGGAGCGGATTGCCACCACCTCTAATCATCCATGTGGGGTTTGCTCAGCAGCAGCCCTATTTTGGGGGGCTGCAGTATACAGTGTTGGGGTTTTCCAAGCCCTTCAAATCTGATGCAGATAGGGATTAACCCTCAAATTTGTTTCTCACCTTTCCCAAGAGCTGGAGATCATGGCATAGAAGCAAAGCTTGCAAGGCATGACAGCACCAAAGAGCAGCTGGCCTTTGGCTGCCTGGCTGCCTCCAAATTTGCCCCCAAGGCAGGGAGGGTACTTCAGCAGGAGGGTTAAATCAGTGAGGTGCCAATGGGGGGGGCGGGCAAGCTCTGAGAGTCCGCTCGGGAGTTTCCCAGGGTCTCATGCCACAGTGCAAGCCCTGTGCTGCCAGGAGGGCAGGCGGGGAAGAAGCAGCCCTGGAACACAGCAAGTGAGTGCTTAGAGAAATCTGTCCCTTGCCTGGAGCCCAACCCAGCCTTACTGCTGGAAGCGGGTCTCACTGAAGTGTTTGGATGGTCAAGATTTCGGAAAGGCTTTTTTTCCTTAATTATGCCTTAGGCTGACGGCAAGGCAGGCTGAGTCACAGGCTGATAAAGCCTTCTCCAGGTTCACCCCAGCGCACCCGTGTCTCACATCGACCATCACAGGGCTTAGAGCAAGGCAGCGAGACAGAGGGGCTGGAGGGGCAACAGCTTGGGGCTCAGGTGGACAAATAATTTGGGAGCCATGAGGTGCCCCGTACAAGCTCTCCACAAACTCACGTACACCCCAAGGGGATATGGTTACACGGGCCAGGTTATATGGCCATGAGCACAGCTCTGCTCTGTCCTTCCTCCAGGTCTGCTTTCCCAGGAGCAAAGACAGCACTGCTGCATCACTTTTGGAATGCCACCATCTACTGACAACGGGATGCAGAGCTTTCACCTTTCCTACAGCTTTGCTTCCCTCCTGCCACCCCGGGAGAGGTGGAGATGGCAGAGGGGAGGAAACAGACCTGCACCAGCTGTGCTCCTCCTGCACCCCTCTGTGTGCCCCGTGGGGTTCAGGTCCTGCTGACATTGCACAGCTCAGCTGAGCTGCACCCTGAGGCTGGCACAGAGGGTGGTGCTGGCCCTGTTTTACAGCTTGCTGGATCAGGAACACACGTGGGGCAAACTGGAACAAGCAAGATTTAAAAGCCTACCATAGGGCCATGTTTCCTTTCCTGTCCAGACCACGAGTTCGTGGCAGAGCCCAGGGTATCTGTTGAAGGATGGTTGTGTTTGGGCCACTGTGAAGACAAAGATTTTTAGACATGTCTAGCACATTTCAAAGCATTTCTGAGCTGTTCCTCGCTTCCTCTGCCAGGCAGGGAGGAGTTAAGATGGGAAGTGCAAGATGTGTCTGGTAATGGCACTGATGCGTGCGTCAGGTGTGTCTACGTCACCTGGCTGCCTTAGCGGCTTCCCAAGGCTGGGGCTGAGCTCTCCTCACCTTCCACTGGCTGCTGGGAAAGGCCTGGGATGGTCTAGCCTGGCTGACAGGGACTCCATTCCAGTACTGGCTGTTGTACCCACTGTGCTGCACCAGGCTCCCCAAAGCCCCCAGGGTGCTGGCAGCCCTCCAGCTCCCTCTGGCACCTCCCATCTCACAGCCCAGGCAGTGGGACTGCGCTAAAGGGATGCCCCCCAGGGCTGCCCTTGAGGCACATGGCAAAAAAATATCAATTTTCTCTAACCACGGCTGTTCAGTTCCCTGCGGAAACAGGTACCTCCCTGTGTCCAGCCCCAAACCTCTCTCTGGTGCTCACACACCCAGCTGGGGCACATCTCTGCAGCCACAGGTCACCTACAGGCAGAGTCACTGCAGATTCACCCTGTCCCCACACCGTGACAGCAGCCCACCCCACAGCTCACCAACATTCCCACCGTGCTCTCACTCCCAGACCCTGGGCTCTGGCTGAGCCCATCCCCTGCTCCTCCTGCCCTCACATAGGTGCCCCCAGAGCAGAGGTGACAAGCCTGTACCCCAAGGAGCTGCTTACTCCAACCACTCAAAGCACCTTTTCCAGTTGCAGGTGGGCTTTAAACCCTAGAACACGGCATGGTACTTGGGCAGCTGTTTGCCAACCTCATCCCTGCCCTCTCACTCCTGGAGAACTGCCAGATCAAATCATGCAGAATATACACAAGGGTTTTAGCCAGAACAGTTTTTAATTCAGAATTGAACAATTATGTGAATAATTTATTTAAAATGAAGTGCATTCTATGCTCTTGTCCAGGCTGGACATTGATTAGAGACAGACTTTCCTCTTGAACTTCATTGTGCAGGTGGATCCCTATCAATCTATGGGGCCTGATGGGATTCATCCAAGACTCCTCAAAGAGCTGCTGATGTCATTACAGAGTCACTCAACTATTTCTGAGCAGTCTTGGGAATCAGAAAGGTCCCAGCTGACTGAAAGCTGGCAAATGTTGCCCCGACTTTAAAGAAAGGCAAGAAGGACCCTGAAAACTACAGCCTGTCAGTCTCACTTCACTGAGAGGTAAAATCATGGAAAATACTTTTCTGGGAGGTATCGAAAAACACCTGGAGCACAATGCAGTCACTGGTCACAGAGAGCATGGCTTCGTGAGGGCAAAGGCCTGCTTGTTGAACCTGATTTCCTTCTACTACAGGGCACCCACCCAGCTGATCAAGAGACACCAGGTGACGTAATCTTTTTGGATTCAAGCAAAGCTTTTGATACCGTCTCTCACAGTACCCTTCTGGACAAAATGTTCAGCACACAGCTGGAGCTGAGCACTGGAACAGGCTCCCCAGGGAAGTGATCACAGCACCAAGCCAGTCGGAGTTCAAGGAGTGTTTGGACAAAGCTCTCAGGCACATGGTGGGATTCTTTGGGTGTCCTGTGCAGGGCCAGGTGGTGGACTCAATGATCCTAATGGACCTCTTCCAACTCAGCATATTCTATGATTCTATGAAAAGAAAGTGAGGAGCAAACTGGTTGTTTACTGGCCCCAGTAACACCAAAACACCTCAGTCCCTCCACAGGAAAACTTGCCCCTGGCTGTCTGGGAGGAGGACAACCCCACAGAAGGCATGCAGGGTGCTGTGGTGGCCCCCACTACATGCCATGGGGACTCCTCCAGGCTGACACAGAACCCTGCTCACCCCCAAGTGACAAATGAGCACGGTGCAGTCACAGCCCTTATTTCTGTGCGACAGCTCGAGGCTGCGGACAGCATTTCTGGGAGATTGCTCATGTCCAGGTGTCACCATGTCTCCATCCCTGAGCAGGGCTGGGTACCGGACACAAGCCCCAGGGGACGAGGTCAGCAGTCACCTCCACCTTTAACAGCTGAAGGCACCAGGATGGCCTGAGACACGTGGAGGAGATGCTGTCCCCCATCACAGGCCGCTTGCCATCAGGTCTGTGGGCCAGTACTGGTCATCCAGGTACTGGCTGCTGTCTGCAGTGGGGTCTGTGACAGGGCTGGGGGGCCGGGGGGGCAGGCTGTGGGCCAGCTCCTTCTCCCACTGCACCTCCACCAGTCTGTACAGCTCCATGGCTGTCTGAGCGTCCTCCACCGATGAGTGTCCTTTGCAGCCAACCTGAGAAAAGGGGGAAAAGCCTCGTTAGATAAAAGGGGCAGCAAAAATCCCACGGGTCGTGTTGTCTGCTTGCTTGGAAGGACACAAGTGCTGTGGGTTTTGGAGACCGCAAAGGTTTGATGTAGCCAAGGCCATATAGGTATCTCTTCCACACTTTTTGGACAGCACAGATCCTGTCCCCATTTTACTGAGATGCTTAATGGTCAGCTTGCGAGGTCCTGGGCCCTCCCAGCTTATTTATAGCCAGGAGCACTGGGTGAACAAGGTTCATCTCCACCTCACAGAGAAAACACATGGAGGTGGGAGGACCAGGCTGACCACACAGGTTCATAGCTAACCCAGGGTTGTTTCCCATCTCAGGGTTCCTGGTGCTTACCTGGATCTTTTTATGGAGAAGGTGCCTGGCCAAATTCTTGAGGGAGACATTGGCTCTGACAGGCAGCCCTGCCCTCTTCTTCAGCACAGGGCTCTGGCTGGTGTCTCGAGTCCTGTCTTTCGGGTGGAAGTACTTCAGGGCTTGGAAGTCATTGTGGATGGCGTGTCCTACCACAATCTTGTCTTTCAAGATCTTCAGGATCTGGAAGAGTCAGAGAGGGTTAGACAGACACTGCAGCGAAAGAAACACCAATTAAGCATAAAATAAACCATTTTATATTAAATTCAGCTCTTTGACTTCCAGTTTTTAGGTTCCCAGAAGGAAGAACAAGGAAGCAAACTAACCCACTGCACAGCTTCAGAGGCTCCCCATCTTGTGCTCTGTTTCTGCCTCACAGCAGCCTAGCACAGGCCTCCAAGAATCCCAATTTGTGTCTGACAGATAATATAGAGACTTTTTGGCTTTTTTTTTTTAATTTCTGTTTTTTCCTCACCTCCGCCTGGGCAGCCTTGAAGGGAATTGCATTCTTCATGTGCCGCTTGGTGATGCCGCTCCAGCGCGTCCGGTAGTCCACGATGGGGAGCTCGGGCTGGACATACTTGTCATAGATGACATCCCCCTCGTAGTTCACCACGGAGCATCGTGCCAGCTCGCTCAGCCTGCCCTGAGGACCGGTGCCAACCATCTCACAGTCGATGGCCACGTACTTGCCCGGGCGCAGGACTAGGGAGGACGTCCGCACCCTCTTGGAGCTGCCATTCCCCTGGGACAGCAGCACGGAGTGGTGCCTGGCTATGCTGTCTGGAGAGGCAGATGGAGACAGGGATGCAGACACGATCCGTTTGGGCTTGGGGACGTTGTCACAGCGC
>VZTF01000420.1:142953-255849 GCA_013397755.1 Cnemophilus loriae
TGTGGCCACCCCCGGCCCCCCGGTGTCCCCGGTGTCCCCGCTGCTGACCGGTCCCGGCGCGGCTCACACGTGTCCGGCCCGGAAGCCGCCGCGCGCACATGCCCGGGCAAGTCCCGCCGTGGCCACGCCTCCTGCTTTCCCCATTGGCTGCGCTGTGTTGTTAATTTACATATAGGGCGGGGCCTCTGCCGTCCCGAGGGCGGAGGGTTTGGGGTTTTTGTGGGAATCCTGGAGCCTCGCATCTGGAGCTTCCAGCTCACACTGAGTGATGCTCAGGGCTGCAAGCCTGTCCCACCTGTGCCCCTGGCAGAAAGGGACTCTTCGTGGTGGTGGGTTTGGGCTGGGATGCACGCTGTGGTGCCCAGCTCCACGCCCTGGAGCGCAGCCTGGCACCGGGATGCTGCAGTTTTCCTGCGTGTTTCCTGACCTTGTGGGCATCCCTTTGTCCTGCAGGTGGGGTGGGCTGGAGCACGGCAGCTTGAGGTTTGCATTTTCCAGGCTCTCCTAGGGTTCTCCCCGGGGTTGTGGGGGGCAGCTCCGGCTGGGGCATGGTTGAAGGTGGGGTTTCAGACCGGCCTCTCGTTGCTTCACTCTCAAGGCTCACGAAAGCAATGTCCGAGGTGGTCAGAAGAGAAGGGCTGCAGGCAGCCCCAGCCACCAGCTTGTCCCCATGCATTCAGCATCGCTGCAGACGCCGTGTGCCCTAGGGCAGACTGTGACTTGTTGTGGTGGGATGAACCATACAACAACAAAATCACTAGTCTTCCACAGGGAACCAGGCACCGTGTCCATCCTCATCCCTCTGGGCCTTGCTGGGAGCATTCCCTCTCCCTGCTACCGATGAGGCTCACAGGGATGCAGGACAAGTGTTTTCACACTCTACTGTTCTCCCTTTCCACCACCCATTAGCTTCTCTAGCCTGGTCAGAAAGGAAAGGTTAAGATTACCCTGTGATTTATTTTTTCATATTTCTTTTCTGTTTTTCTTTTGGTCAGTAAAGAATTTACTCTTCATTAAATCAGTTGCTCCATGTTTTGCATTTCTTGCTTCCATTCCTGCTGTTCAGCTACTTAATCTCCTTTTAATGAGAGTCATTCAAGTGTCTCACAATATCTTGCTAGGGAGTCCTGTCAGGTCCTCATGTAGAAATTTATACTCTTTTCTGGTGTTTTTGGTGAAACTGTGCACTACAGCTCTTGGGGATGGTTCATGTGGTATTCCTGGGCCTCTTCACCCTGTTCTTCTCCCCCTAAATGAGGTGTGAGCTGACCATCACCACACAAGTGGGAGCCTTGCTGTGAGGGACATGGGCTTGCATTTCTCCTCCAGCTCTGGGTGGATAAGGAGATGTTGTCACTGGCTGCCCTTCTTCCTCACACCCTGCATTGTGATGAGAGATTCAAGTGCCTGGCTGAGAGCTTATCCCTGAACACATTGCTGTTCCACTCATGGGGCTGATCGCTCTTGGCTTGTCCACAACAAACCCATCCATCTTCCTTCCTTTCCTCCCAGGATGTATAGTTTGCATTCTCTTTTAGAGTGCAAAGTTTTAGCTGTACCCTCATGATTACAAAGAACTCTAAACAGAAGAAATTATGGCACGTGGGGAGGAAGGAAAAAGCTTTTTCCTGTTTTCCAAAGTGACCAGGGCTTGGGAAACCAGATAGTCCAGGATGCAAGGGAACAGTGCTATCATTTTTTCCCCCTACCCCATATACAAAGATGGAGGTGAATAAAAGTCAAAATAACCTTGAAAGTGTGCTGTGGCCTCCTGTGATCCCACTGACCCCTGGGTCCTCAGTAGATGGTTCTCCCGTGGTAGATGGTTCTCCTTTTGGTAAAAACTGTGTGCTGAATAGGGATGCTACTCACCTCCCCAAGGTTCTGGGGCCATGCTGGAGATGGAGGGTTGGGCACCAGATGGTAGAAATTGCGTTTCAGATGTGGCAGATGAGCTGAGATAAAGGCAGAGCGCGCCAGAGCCCGGGAGAGGTTTCTGCGGTGTTTGCACAATTTGAAATAATAACGAAATCTGTAAAACTCTGGGTAGAGCACGACTAGAATAACAGGCTAAATTTGTCAGATGAATAATTTACTAGAAGTGATTGGCCGTGCTCCAAGTGAGATGAGCACCAGCTTAGTTTCTGGCTGAGCAGCTTGGGTGTCTCTGTCCTCAGCTGGGAGTTGGTCCCTCTCCTGCCACCTGGTCTTTGCTCTGCCATAAAAGCTGGTCTCTAGACAAGGTGCCCTTCCCCAGATCATCACCGCTCAAGCCTGCAGGGATTCCCGCAGAGCTCCCGGTGCCCTCCAGAAGCTGTCTGCTCTTTATTTTCAAGGCGCTGCTTTGCAGAGCGGAGGTGGTGGAAGTGGGTGTCTGTCTCTGGCTCCAGGCTCGTGGACTCGCCCATCCTCTGCCTCTTTCCCTCCTCCAACCACTTCTCTGTCCTAGGCCATGGTGCCGAGCGGATGGAAGAACAGACACATCTTGACATTTGGGATGGGAAGGGAGATGAAGTCTCAGCGCTGAGAGGAGATGGTGACTGCAGCCTCAGCAACCAATTAACGTGATCATGTTTATGAATGACGATCAGTAATTCCAGGTAAACTCCCCAAGAGCAGTGCTGCAGGCGAATAAAGCCTCCTGCCCACCCAGGAGCCTGCCAGCGGGCCCTGCCAGTGCCAGCACATTCCTGCTGTGACTCTAAACTGCTTCATTTCCTTGTGCCAGCCTGGACACGCATTGTTTTGTCTCCTATTACCTCGATGCCAGAGCTCCTCTTTGCAGCGTTGGTTGCACTATGTCCTCCTGGACCTCTCTGTTCCCTCCCTGCCAAGGGGGATGACTGGTGGGAATGGGATAGGTTAACTCAGAGAAGGCAGCAAGGACCCAGCTTTGCCTCCAGGGGTGATGAGAGATCACTTCATCATCCTGGGCTCTGCAGGCTGCCTGGTGCCTCCCCGTCACCCACCTGTGGTTGGGGAACCTCACCAGTTGGTGAGGTTGGGCTCCCTGAGCTGCTCCCGTCACTCTGAGTAGGCTTGTGGCACGGCTGGTTTGTGCCCACCAGCATCCAGAAGATCAAACAGAAGCTGGGAAGCTCAGAAATAGGTTGGGGCAAGGATCAATTGCTGGACCTGATTTCCTTCACAGAAAGTCTCATCATGATGGAGTACCTGGAATTACCAGCACCATCCTTTGGTGCAAGGGACCAGCAGGGGCAGCTGGTGCCGTCTGGCTGAGATGTCACCAGCCAGCAGTCTGAGGCCACCAGCACGAGGATGTCAGAACAGACAGGCACCTTGTCCACCTGGCTTTTGCCGTGATGGGTCTCGGAGCGCTGCAGCCCTCTTGGTCCGTAGCAGAGGCCCAGCACAGGAATTCCTGCGGGGCGCCTCTGTTGCCATGCTGAGATCCCCATCCTGAGCCCACCCATGCAAAACCTCCAGGAGACTGTGTCCCTCCTGGCTAAGGACGGGGATGGACTGCGTGTGAGAGCACCTGCTCAGCCTTGAAGACTACTCAGTCCTGGAAAGTTGTGCTTGGAAGGCAGAAAACATTTTCCTTTCCCTTGGAGCACCAAGAGCCTCCCTATTCCTCTGACATCTCCTCCAACACTCCATGGGAATTGCCTGTATCCCTCCAGCACGGACAGATCTCCTCTTCAGTCATGTCCTGGAGGGTGTCAGTGCTCCAGGGATAAGGAGGGATGGATGCTCCCAGAGCAGGAGGTGAGGGAGGATGATGCTGCCATCCATCTCCCCCCTCGCTCCCCATTTTCTGGCTCGCCCCCAGGAGAGCAGTGAGCAATTACGGTCCATGCGGAAGCTTCATTATTGCCCTGTCGTGGCCTCGTTTGATGAGATGTTTTATTGCCAAACTTATTAAAAGTGAAACGTGCGGTTTCTGCGCAGCAATTTCCTGTCTGCAGCGATAAGCCGGGCTCTGCCCGCTGTGTAATAAACAGTTATTTTTATGTACAGCTCTGGCTGGGGCGACAAGGAAGGGAGAGGGCCTAGCTCGTGTTAATTGCGATGGTTAATGGGAGCTATACTGGGAGCTACGTGTGAGGAGGTGCGTGCCCTTCCCCTGCCGCATTTTGTGACAGAGGTGGCCTCCGGCGGTTTCGTGCTCTGGGTGTTGGCAGTGGGGACTGTGCAGGGTCTCCTCCCCACAGCACATGGGAACAAGAAGGATTAGTCTGAAAGCTCCTCACCTGCCTCCTCTCAGCCCTTCGTTACAGCCTGAGCAAATGAGGGACCTGCTGTGCAGCCCCCTGGTGTGAGACTCCATCCCCTGCAAGGGCTGCCCCTGAACTACATTGATTCCACCCCTGCAGGAGGCTGGAGGGAGCTCCAAAACCCAGGAGCTTTGCTTCATCTTCCCCAGATCCTCCCATCTGCCCAAGAACCTCTCTGTCTGCACTGGCATTTGCAGGTGATGCTGGTGGCCAAAGCCTGGAGCATCCAGCACGACACCTCCCACTGTCCCTCCTTGGCTGCCCGCAGCAGACAGGTGCTGGAGAGGAAACAGTAAATTCAGGAGCAGTAAATTCAACAGGCACACTAATGTCACAGAAAACCTGTGTCACTGCTGAGCTTGGAGCAGCAAAACTCTGATAAATATCAGCAAAGCTGATAAATATCATTTCATTTTGTCAGAAACAAAGTGTCCTCATTAGGTGTGAGGTCTGTATTCTGGTTTAATTATATCTTTTAAATACGTTTTGAAAGGAAGCAGCTTTTTAAAATGCAAGGTGTCAAAACTGCATTTACAAAAATCCTGATTGCCTTTTTTTTTTTATTTTCCAGACCTGGCCAAAGCTATTAGTTCAACTCAAGGTGAAAGTGCATAACTTTCCCCAATAAACAATTTGTCAGAAAAATTCCTCCTGGCTCTGGGAGATCTGCTTGTTATTTGTCAGCAGTCAAAACCCTGATGGGTATTTCCCATCTGACTTCTTTCCTTAACAGCATCTTTATTGGTCTGGGAATTAACAGCAGAAGATGTGATACTTGCTATTCATTGCAGTCATCCCAAATGCCACTCATCTCATCAGGCCAAGGCTCCACAAAGCAAAAGCCCCTCTCCTTTCTCTAATGCACCATTTTTGGGTAACCATGGGGCATTTTATCCCAAATTTCTTCCCTTCATCCTTCTGATCCTGCAGCGTGCAACGGTATCCCCAGGCTTGGAGTCACATCCCTATCTCCTGCATCCATCCCCATCCCTGCTGCCCATCTCAGCCTCTTGCTGGGCAAACTCCCTCCATTGCCAGCGCGGGCCCTCATTAATTTGTATTGCAGCGTGTGTCGCGGGCTGACGTGTAATTAGAGCTCCTGAAGCCTGTCTCATGCTGTAATTGCCATGACAGGGGCCACAGCATATCCGCTTGTTAATTAGTAAACCACAATATCCCGGGGGCTCGTTGAGAGCCGCCTTAATTGTATTTCAGCTGGAACAGAGGGATAATTACCCTTTGCTAGCACTGCCACTTTTAAATTCTAAAAAAAAAAAAAAAAAAAGAAAGGAAAACCCAAATTGAGTTCCTTTGCCATTTCCCCCCTTGGCTGCCCAGGGACCTGGTTTTGTCCCCAGGCTGAAGGGGAAGGAATGTGGAGCTCAGCAGTATAGGAACAGGATGCCAAGGGATTTGCACGGGGACATACTCAAACTGGTGGCGACTGAGCTGCCCCTGCTCCAAGGGCACTTCTGTGCCTGGGACTCCACTGGGAACTCCATTTGCAGATGCAGGCTGGCTTGCTGGGAGTACTGTTTGACGGGAATCCCATCCTGGACAGTGAGCAACCCCCTGGCATCACCACCAGGCACCTCCACTGGCTTGGAGGAACAGCCTGTGTCCAGGGAGAAGTGAGCCGAGGTCTCCCTCCCAACTTCCCATCAGACAGAGGTGGCTGCAATCCCCTCAAAATGGGAGTGGGAGTTGCTGCAGGCCACACGGAGGAGGCTATGGACCTTGCAGGGCTCAGTGTAACTGTATGCTGCTGCCAAGGGTGTGTTTGTATTCCATGTCCCCAGCACTCTTAGAGTAACAGCACCAAGCGGGACCTCAGTGTGCTCCGTGCTGGAAATCTCTTCTCCTAAAAACCCTGCAGCAGTGTGGGCTCAGCCTGCTTGGCTTTAATGACCCCAGAGGTGAATCATCTCCCTTCTCGATTCCTTTCTTTTCAAACTTCACCTCACTGGGCAACTGTGAGTCTTCTGGGATCTGGTTAAAGCTTTTTGCTCCACAGGAAGGATGTCCCTGCAAGGTACGTGTGTGTCCGTGTCTCTGGTAGTGGCCATGGGGGGACCATGGAGCTTTGGTGAGAGATGGAGGTGCTGAGGTGCAGCATCACCCTTCTGTGGCCACCACAGGCTCCAGAGCCCCTCTGCAAAGGAGCTGTTGTCTGGTCAAAGACCTTTGGGGAAGGCTAACCTGGGAAGAGAACCTGACCTGTGACATCCATCCCTTTTCCTGTGTTTCTCCTTGAACCAACACAAAGAGCTCAGCCACCGTCAGCCCTGCTGATGTTTCCTGCTGTTCAAAAAATAGTATAATGGGCAACTGGCCTTTGGGACCTGGTTTGTGAATTGGCTTAAATAACAGTCCTGGCTCTCTCCTGGGAAGCTACATGGAGGTCAGCCTTGAAGAAAAGATCAGTACGGCAGCTCCAAGCATTAGTAAAAATACATAACCGAGGCAAAGAGCCTTGAACATAATTACAGCCTAAGAGCTGTGATGGGAACTCAACGACCTGAAGCCATCTCCTGGACTTGAGTGCAATCAACAGATTGACACTGCTGGGTCGTGAAGGCTGGTTTTTGGAAGCCATGCACCAGGGTTGAATGCCAGAGCAGGCAGCGAAGCAGCACAGGTGCCCGTTCCAAAGACCGGAGCTAGAAAAGGGTCTCGAATGCCATGGAAGAACCAGATGGAGGCAACCACTGGAACGCTCTGCACGTAATTGAGGGCACCTTCAAGGGTGAGCACAGGGTGGCTGCCCACCTCCAGGATGCTCTCCACTGCTGCCATGCAAGTCACTGTCATTAGAGCTGGGGATGGAGTTTATAGTTGAGTAACCACAACAACTTTGCACAAATTAAACAACGTTACTGTGGGTTAATTAGATTTCTTACCGCTGCCTCCATTAACCTAGCCCTGTCATCTGGTGTCAGAACCCCTTCAAAATTCATATTCAAGGCATTATCACTGGGAGATGTGGATGGCTAAGTCTCTCCCTGGGCAACCTTACCAGTGCAGACATGGGTGGCACATGCCACCTTCTCTTCTCGGAAACCCCTTGGTGCAACAGCTGGGACCAAGTGGACAGGTAGTTGTCCTCCAGGAGTGCAGAGGCTGGGCTTGATATCCCAGCTGGCATTTCCCCCCTGCTCCTCAGATGATCTTTAAGGAAAATAGGTGCTTTTGCAGCAGTCTGTCTCTCATTATCCACAGGGTGCCGTGTGAATGCAAATAAACAAATGAGACCCCTTCAACAACATCTGAGAATGTGGCTTCATATTTTTAAGCCAATTTCCTTAGACCGTGTCAGGGCCTGTTTTGTGTTTGCCAGACAATTATGTGGCTAATGAGGACAGCCACGGTTACATCAGGCGGGATTAGGAAGAGTAAGGCATCAAATGTTGCAGTGCTTAAGACAACTGCTAACTAATGGGGGCTTGGAGGGCACGTCCCGTGGGCAGGTGGTTCCTCACAGGAATTCTGGTTCTGTTTGGAAGGAGATGGAGCAGGCAGTGGGCAGCAGACAGTGGGCAGGCTGGCCAGAAGGTGAGGATGGCTTCTGGTCCCTGCATGGTGGCTGTGCCCATGGGAAATGAGAAAGTTGGAATATTTAGGGAAAGTAGCATCACGCACCTGACCTTGAGTCCCCACGAAGGCAGAGACAGACATGAGTGTTCTGATGGAGAAGAAGGCACCAGCCAAGTCCACTCCACAAACACAGCAAAAGGGGATCAAAAGCAATGGGGAAGCTGAACCTCACCACTGAGATCACCAAGAAACTGGTATTTTAGCTGAAACCTTCTGATCCTGACTCTGACAATCAGCACAGGCTCTGTGCAGTGTTTCTGCAGGGCTGTAGATGTTTTCCACCCCCCTGAAGAGGGTGAGGAAGGAAAGCAGGGACGATGCCTGGTGCTGCAGTGAGACCCCCATTCCCTGAGTGACATGGGGACAGTCATCTGTGACTTTCAGCTGCCTCCTCCCAGCCACCCTTCTGCCAGCTCCTCTTCTGCCTGCTCTGCCACCACGGTCTCCCATCAATCAATGAACCAGATTCTCCCTTGTGTGCTGAGTGGCTGTGCCACTGCTCCCAGCAGGTGCCCTTGGTCACGTTCAGTGAATTCCTACAACTGCAGTACCCCAGGAGAGCAGCCAGTGTGACTGTAATGCTGCCCAGATGGGCTTTGTTTATTCCCCTTTGGGCCCTGCTCCTCCTGAAGTGTCATCCTACGTTTCAGCTGTGTCTTCTACAAAAACCTCTCAGCTAAAGTGAACAAGGACAGGTTCACCTGCAGATAGATGGATCCACAGCCACAAGTGTGGCAGAGGTGCCTCCACCTGTCCACCTGAAGACTTGAGCAGGAGACTGTCCAGACCCAACAACCTCAAGATGTCAACCACCCTTGAATCACATTTCTTTGCCAACCTTCTGATGCACCCTCCAGTTGGATCCCATCACAGCAAAGCACAGACCTGAGCACCTCATCCTCAGATTCATCTCCCTCCCTTGTCAGTGCCAACAGGGAGCTTAATCTCAGAGTCCAGTGATTCACCAAGTCATCCTGAAGTCCAGGGGCCTCAGAGAAGCACACACAGCTCATGGAGACACCCTAAACCCTCTTGCTGACTCTGCTCCACGCCCAGTCCTGGAGTCTCAGCCCAGTCCCAAGCTGTTACCACAAACTGCAGGCCTCAGCACCCCTGTCCCTTCCGTGGCCACCCCACCTGTGCCTGCCACCTGCCTTCCTGGAAGAAGATGGCATGTGCGCTGAAGAGGTTCCCTTGAGCACAGCCACTGGATTGCTCTCCGGATGACTAATTTGCACCCTAATTGGTGTGGAAATGAATGCCAGAAAGCGCTGAAATACCAAGAAGTGAAGCTCTCCATCTTGGTTTCCTTCAGGGAAATGGTCTTAATTAAGTGTCTTGCAAACAGAGATAATTCCCAGCTACATGTTGAAACAGGAGCCGGGGTGGAGGGTGTGGCTGAGACCAGCATCTCCTTGCTGGGTCTACTTGGCCATTGCAAAGCTGATCCAGAGTGTGGATTCCTCAGACCTCTGCATCTCCAGGGCTTAGCCAGCCCTGCCTGGACCTGCAGGACATCCCCGTGGCTTTTGCACCTCCGCTAGTGTTCCTTAGCCCCAAGAGCACCTTCCCATTTTATCAGCCCATCCTGTACTGACTCCAGTGGTGTCGACACCATCCCTATCACTTCCACCAGTATTTACATTATGGTTGTTCAAGCTTCAGGTCACTCATTAATCAACCTTGAGCTTTCCGCTGGGGCTCTTTCCATGTGAATTTACTCTGGACAAGCAATTGCATCCCCACTCCCCATAGTGGGTGGTCCCAGCCATCCCACACATCTGGCAGCCCTTCAAGCCTTGCCGATGGGAACATGCCAGGAGGGGTTGCACACGCCAAGCAAACTGGAGTGGCCTTGTGTTGCTTTGCTAGGCATGCTGGAGCCCATGGCAACGTGCCAGCACCATGGGAGACACCCAGCAAGCCCTGGCACAGGTGGGAAGGGGACTTTGGGGCTGCAGGCTGCCATGGAGAGCTGCTGGACCTGGCACTGCTGCCTTCAGAGCATGGCTGGCATTGAGATGCCCCAGCCCCTTCCCCTTCCCCATGGCCTCGCTGTGCACAGCTGTTCCCTTAGAAATAGCTGTTGCCATGGTTTTCCCAAAGAAAACACATCTCTCCCCCCCTTCCCCACCACCACTCCCCACCGCCTTAACCTTGTGACAGCAGTGATGACGCGGCTCCCTAAGAAAGGCCACTTCACGTAACTATGGTAACAATTAGCTTTCTCTTGGTTTTACCTCGGGGGTGACGCTGGGGAGAGGGACCCAGAGCTGCTCTCCTGGAGCAGGTGCTTCCCCTGGCCTTGCACCCAGAGCCAGGGCTGGCAAGTGCCCGCTCGCCGCTGCAGCATCCCAGGCAGGTGCGTCACTTGGACACAGGAATATCTGCAGTCTGCCTTTATCTCAGGTGCTGGGGGAAATCCCCCTGTGTCCTGTGTAGCTGGATGCACCCTGGGACTCTACAGAAGCTCTAAGAATCTCAGCAAGGCTCTGCTGGCCTCCAGCAGTGGCCGGTGCAGGGACATGGTGGGGAGCATCTCCCAAGGCACGGGAATCATGGGAGCATCTGCATCGCCTGGGCTCACTCTAAAAGTGTGGGAAAAAGAAGGGTGGGAAGCGGCCGGGTTGTGCCGGAGAAGGACTGGGAGCCAGCTGGGATTTTGGGGCTGGGAGCATGGCAGGGGCATCCATAGCCTGAATGAGAGGTCTGCAACGGTGCCTCTGCTCTCGGCAGTGGGAGGGTAAACACGGTGCAAAGCCGCTCCTTAGGTACATACAAGTCACAGCTGTCGACTGCAGCAACTAAAATAAGCGTTTTCCTGCTTTTTATTCCTCTGAGCCCAGCAAAGCCCACTCAGCACCAGGAGTGGAGCTGGAGTCTATTCTTAGCTCTGCAGGGAAGGGAGCAGGAGTCCCTGCGCTGCTGTCATGCAGGGTTGGGGGCTGCCATGTCTCATCCCCTCGTGGTCCCCAGGAGCCTAGCCTGACCCCAGGGCGGCGTTGAGGCAGGAAGGACTGCACTCCAACACGGACAAAGTCCTACTTTTTAGCCAAAGAGGAGTTGGGGAGACAGTGGGAGGGAGGGAAGCCCCAGCACCTCCCTCAGCATCGCTGCAGGATTCGGCATCCCTGAAGGAGAGGCTGCAATGCAGGTGGCTCTGGAAGGAGTCCCTGCTCTTGCAAAGCTGCTTTTCTGCCTGGGCATGGGGAAAGTGGGGGACCTCAAGTCACAGCTCCTGCCGCCTCCAGGGATGGGAGTTTTAAGGTGAGTTGAAGAGTCTGAGCTGAGAGTCACCCCTCACCCCATGCTGCGCCAGAGTCAGACTTGCTTTGCCCAGCCCTAGCCATGAGATGCTGACACTGCCCACCCCAAGACTTTCCACCCCAGTAATTCCCACTGTTTTCTGGCTGCAGACCATGGTGGCCAGGGTGTCAGGGAGCCACTGGCCACCAGCACCACACCATCCCCACACTGCACTGGGTGTCCTGCTCAAAATAGGGGGAAATTGGGGGTGACCTCCAAACCAGTCTGCAGGAGCAGCAGGCACAGTGCAGGGAGAAAAGCACCCATACTGGTCACACTGTGGCCAGTCCAGCACTCGACTCTGCTCTCCATCCTAGCTCTGTGAGGATCAGGGTAGGATGGGGGGGTGGGCAGGGATGCAGCTGTGCATGGGGGGCCACGGGGAAGAAGCCCCAGCTCCATAGCAACAGGTACTCTCCACGTAATGGAGTCCTTTCCGCTCGGCCTCCGCAGCCGCCAGCCTTATTCACATGGCCATAAATAATTCAATTTTCTCATTCACACACATGAATGCTGCGGGCCGGGGCTCCGGGTGCGCTCAGCCTCCATCTGTCTGGGGGGGAAGGGGGAGGCAGGGCCTGATAATAGACTCCAGCATTTGCTTCACATGGATGAGTGTGGCCAGATGGCCTGGGGACAGGAGGAGGGGATGGGGAGGTGGGAGGTGAGTGATGCTCCAGGGTGCTGCTGGCACCCTGAGCCTCCCCTCAGAAGGGGAGGAGAGCAGGGGACTGTTGTGGGGATGAGCTGTGGCACCTCCAAATCAACTCTGGGACCTCCAAACCAGCCTTGGAGTTGTGGACTTTTGGGCTGAGAGTGGGTTAGGCAAGCTCAGGCAAACCTTCCTCTCATCGTGCCTTTGTTGCATTTCCAGCAGGGCAGAAGGAATGGGAGAAACGCTCTCCTATGCATTGCCCTGATCCCTGGTGAGACTGAGAGCAGGGTCATCAATCCATGACAGATAATTTAGCAGGCGATGCTGAAGGGGAAGGGGCAAGGGATGCTGCCAGTCACCGTCCTGTCCCACACTGCCAGGCAAGGGCCAGCAGTCCCCAAAATAACACCAGAGAATAATAACCTCAGTGATGGAAACACGTGGCAGCTTGCTGGTGCAATTAGCAGGCTCCGGGCCATCCCCTGGCAGGGGTACAGCAGGCCTGGCAGGAGAACACGAGGGAATTAGCAGGTTAAGAGGCTGTGCTGGAAAAGCCTCGGTGCCAAGGAGCCGGTGCCTGCTGCTTGCACTATCTGAGCCAGGTTGGGAGGTGAGGGATGCTGGCTACTGCCTGGTGGCATCAGTTCCTCACCTTTCCTCCCTGTGGCTTAGGCACAGTTCAGCCTAAAGCATGCCAAGGGTTTGATCAAAGCTGGCACCTTCATCCCCTCTCTGTGTTTGACCAGAGGGAGCCGTTGCTCCGGCACACAGCAACATCCTGAGCCTTGGGTGGGCTCAGACCCTGATGGGAAAACCCAGACCAGCAAGAAGCCTTGAAGATGGAATTGGTCACTTCATCCTAACTCTCGCTTCCATGCCCAAAGGGTTGGGCTCCTCATCACCGGAGCAAGGTCCCAACTTCATTCCCCACCCAGAGAAATCCCTGGAGATCTCATCTTTGTTTAAGACCGTGGCAAACAGAGATTTAGCCTCAAGCTCCTGCACCATCTCCAACTGAAGCTTACAAAGCTGGCAGAGAGAATTTGGATGATGCCAGAAGGAGGGTCAAGAAAGCAGCCTTCTCTCCGGCAGCGTTATCCATCAGCAACAGCGTTGGAAGAGTTTTCCCTGAGGGAATGGGGGAGGTGGAAGCGCTTGCCGGGGGGAGCTGGGAGCGTAACCAGCTCATGTGCTGGCATTCCCCAGTTCCGCGACGTATTGGGGTAGGACACGTGTGTGTATGTGTATATTTGGGTGCCCTCACACACAGGCAAGAGTTCCCTCCTGGTTACATCCTGCTCTCGCAGGATTTTGAAGCAGTAAAAGAAGGTTGGCTGCATGGTGCATCCCCGGATCATCGGGCACAGCCGGCAGCTGCTCCACAACTCCTCCCGTGCGTTGCACAACCCCCGCCTGCTCCGTGTGTTCAGCTGCACGAACCAGACCCCCCACTCCGTGCCTGTTCAGTTCTGCTTGCACCTTTTACAGACACTGGAAAAACAGACATCCCTCACCCGTGCCCATCTAATATTAAATTAGCTCCTGCTTTCCGTGGCTGCTGCTCCAGCAGCCCCTGCCCCACACAGCCTGCAGGAAGGGGGTGAGCCCGACTGCACACCTGGGAGCCAGCCCCTCAACATCTCTCTGCTACAGACCCTGCACCCTGCTCTGAGCATCTTCCAGGGAGCTGCCCACAGAGCAGCAGCCTCAGCTTCCCCAAAGCTCTCCAAAGCCAGGTGAGTGCACTCAGGGCTGCCCTGTGCCACACTGGGGTGCTGAGCACAGCCAGAGCTCCCCAGTTTACCGGCTGAACCTGTAGGGTGTGCCCATGGCTGCAGGGGGGGCCAAAAGTGACAGAGCATCACAGGGGGCCGTGGGTGTTCCCCCCAAATCTCCCAGGCCATGTGCCAAGAGGTCCAGGCTGCGTCCCGGCACTTCCGCTGCTGCCGGCTGGGCAAATGCCAAGACCTCCCAGGCAGAAATTTCCACCTGTCAGACAATTCATCTTTTGCTTCTTCCACCCAAAAACCAGGCCCAGCCTGAGCCCTCTGCATCTTTTGAGGGATGGATGGCAGAAACATGCTGCTGCTTATTCCTTCAGCTCCCAGCACTGGAGGAGCAGGACATGGACAGCCCGACTCTGGCAGGATCCCAGGGTACCAGGGGCAGCTGCATCACTGGGTTTGCTCAGATCCTCAAGGATGGACCATAGAGCATGGACCACTTCCCCACCAGCCCCACGTCCCCATGCCATCTGTCCCTGGGAAGGCTGCAGAGGCAGCTCAGGCTGCTTGCTGTGGGGTTTGTCCCGGTTGTTTTGCACCCATGACAGCCACTCCTGTGGGACCAGTGGCTCTGCAGCTGCTGGGAGTCCATGCAGGCGCCAGTGGATCTGGATCTGCAGGCAGCTGTGGGCTCGGAAAGACCTTCCAGGACTGCTTGGTGGGAGCTACCGAGGAGTTTGGCGACTTGCATGGTCACCACCGGAGTATGTCCGGTGGGAAGGGACACAGACTTCCTCTCACTGGGAATACACACACCAACCCCTGCATGCACATCTCCACCCTGCTCTTCTCCAAGCCTCTCTCAGGTCCCAGACCCTTTTTTGATCTCGTTCCCTGCTTGCACATCCAAGTGACATCGAACAGAGGCACTTACCTGCTGCTTGCCCCATCGAAACTGAAAGGACAGAGGGACAAAGCCCTTGGGACAGGGCAGAGTTGCTCCTTTTTCCCCCCAAAATGAGGTGGACAGCTCCTCTCCTCCTTCCCTTGCCTGCTCCCTCAGCATGCACCGTGGCTCCTGGCACCACCCGGGGCCTCTCAGGGCTTGGCCATGGTGGGTTTCAGGTGCACAACATGGCACCAGCTCTCAGGGTCCCCTTGATGAGGACCACAGCAGGAACAAGGTTTATTCCAGGGAGTTGGCATAGAAGGAAGGCAGATGCCCACTGGTGGGCATCTTCTGAGGTGGTCTGGGAATGCTGGCTGGCAAGGGATGAAGATGCTGTAAACCCCCACATCTCCCAGGCAGGAGTATCCCAGCCCCTTCACGCAAGGAGGGACCTGCCACCTCAGGGGGTCTGTTGTCCCAGAGGTCGTTCTGTTGTTCTGTCCAAGCTGGGGACACCCATCCAGGCTTTGGATTCCCAGGAGTCCCTTCAGGCTGCAGCCCAGAATACTGCCAGCGGCATTTGTGGCTGCAGCCCACCGGGGTCCCCAGCGGGACGGAGGGGCACGGAGCGCAGCCTTACCTTGGAGGAGCCGCTACAGGGAAGGGATCCGGGACCCAGCTTGGGACGCCCCGGTCCCGGGAGAGCTGCAGTGGTGGAGGCAGGGGATGCAGGGATGAGGTGAGACGGATGGGATGGGATGCGGTGGGTGGATGGATGGATGGATGGATGGATGGATGGATGGACGGACGGACGGACGGACGGATGGATGGATAGACGGGGGGCTGCAGGTTTCCCCGCTCTCAGGTGCGGAGACAATAGCCAGGGCTCCTGTTGCAGCTGCAGACTGTCTCTTTAAACCCCTCATCAGCCCACAGGTGGCCCTGTCACCACCGTGGTCATCCATGACGTCATCGGGAGGGAGGGAAGGGGAGGAGGAGGAGGAGGGGGGAGAAACGCGATCCCCCTCCACAGCAAAAGTCCCCGAGCGCCCATGGCAACAGATTGGAAATGTCACTGCGCATCAGCCGGGAGGAGGCTGCCGGGCTGCCCCCCCCACGGGTGACACGGCGGGGGGACGGGGCTGTCACGCCAAGGGCTGTCACCCCCATGGATGGCACGGGGGTGGGCAGGGCTGTCACCTTGTGATGGGTGTATTGTAGGGGACAGGGCTGTCACCCCGCGGTGGCACGGCGGGTTCTCCCGTGGCTGGTGTATGGGAGGGGACAGGTCTGTCACCCACACGGGGACCTGGCTGTGGGTTAGGCAGGTGGGCAGCTCCAGCTCTCACCACGGGATGCGGAGCAGTTGGATGCCTCCCCAGCCCGGATACCCTGCAGCAGGGGTCGGTGCTGCTGTGCCCCTGCCCAGGAGGTGCTGGTCACGGCTTGTCCCCTGTGTTTGGGGGATCCCTGATCGCCAGCAGTGACATCCACCCCCAGCCATCCCGTGGGCACCCCGAGAGGATCAGGCACCCCGATGAGCCCCCATCTCCTGCCCCTCTGGTCCTGCCTGTGCTCTGCCCCTGCAGTGGGGTGTTTTGCGAAAGTCAGGAGAATTTTGGAGGGTATTTAAGGGTGATCTT
Source organism: Cnemophilus loriae (assembly GCA_013397755.1). NCBI lineage: Eukaryota > Metazoa > Chordata > Aves > Passeriformes > Corvidae > Cnemophilus > Cnemophilus loriae. Next base: position 159,003 of record VZTF01000420.1, read on the forward strand.
GCCTTCAAGCAGAGACAAGACAACTGGTGTTGTGGAGCAAGAAAAGGGGGCCTAACCCTGAACCCATGAACCCCAGACTCGTGGACCACATCCCAGTGGTGGTGATTCCATTAACAACCTCTAAAATTTGTCCAGTTCCACTCCAAAATGAGCCTCTGACACCAGTTAAAATCAGAGCATGAGATGTTTTGGTGACAAAGATTTCCTTAGAGCTGTTAATGTCCACCAGTGCTGCATCCTGCAAACTTGGCTTTGATGGAGCCTGATCCCAGTGTGACCTGCCCAGCGTGGGGAGAGGGGCTGATGCTCCCATGGGCTGGGGAGCCCCAAGTCCTGGATAGGACCTCTTCACCCCTTTATGAAAATATGTGAATGTGTCCATGGATCCCCATGCAATGGGAGCCCCAAATTCTGCAAATGTGAATAAAGTCACTCCCCAGGCTTGGGGAAGAATCAAATATTTAATTACACCCTTGTTTTTTTGGAAAGATGAGATATACCCAAGGATGCCCTCTGTTTCCTTTGGTGTTCTCACACCAACAAGAGTTTTATCCCAGCTGGTTTGTTGTAATGATCTTTAGGATACTTCACCCTAAAAAGAACCCCATGGAGGCAGCCAGTTCCCACAGAACAGCCTCACTCATCCCTGCATACCCTGGGATTTGGAGAGCACCTCAGGGCTGCAGCCTTCCTTCCCCACACCAGGATCCTGTACAAACTTCACCCTCTTATTTTACATATTAAGAAAAAACAAGGGGGTAATTTTCTTTTCCCCTGCCCTCAGCTCGATGAAGAAGTCAACAGCCACTGAGGCCAGTGGCCATGAGGGGGGGTTGGCTCAGGACCTGGAGGTTTTTTTTCCTCCACAAGCATCCCTGTGAGGAGATGGTCCAGCTTTTTCCCACAGGGATTTCATGCTGGGGGTTGTATCTGGCTGGGGCAGCCTGGATGGGAGCAGCCCACCCCTGCGACCTCCCCAGTGCTGTTCTCCTTACACGCCCTCTCCAATCCCGGGAAAACAGCCACAGGATCCGGGGCTGGGAAGCTCTTGATAAACAGCCAAAGCAAGAACAGCAGAAGGGTCCTTGCTTCGGGAACAGGAAAAAACATCCAAAGCAGCCCAAATGAGCTGCATTATATTATTTTCTTTTTTTTTTTAAACCCATCTGTTGGCTCTGGAGAAACCAGCTGGAGGTGGATGTGGCACTGGCAGGGCGCTGGTGGGGATGGTGATGCCACAAAGGCACGGAGCATCTCTTTCCTTGGCACGCTGCTGAAGGGACTTCCACCAAAACCAGCCCAGGGACACCCAAAGCCATGGACCCACGGTGGCCCTGCAAGGCTGGAGGAGCCCAGCAGCCCCCTGGGCCAGCCCCCAGTAACCCTCAATCCCCCAGTAGCATCCATACCAGCCCCAGTATCAGAGCTCTGGGCGTTAGACTGGGGCTTGCCCTGTTCCTCTGGCCTGGGACTTGCAGAGGGACACCCCACCTGTGTCCCAGCAGATGAGGGTGGGCACAGCCACGTGACCCCCTTTGCTGAACCCCGAAGGAGGGGCACATAATGCTATGAGAGGTGGGAAATGTCCCAAGAGTCCTGAGCCCTCAGCAACCACCGGGGTGGGGGTCTAGCACTATGACTCTGCATCTCCTGCCTACCCTCAGGCCAAGATAAGCCAGGACTAACTTCATCCCCAGCCTTGTGCCTGCTCTGAGATTTATTGCGTGTGATTCAAATCCCTGATGGTGGCTGAAACTGCCCCAGTGAGGGTCTTCTGACCCCCTCCCAGTAGCGGGGAGGGGGCTGCAGCTGTGAGCAGGTTGCTGGGATGAAGTTCTTAGCTCTGGGAGCAGCAATTGCTGCTGTATTAGCAGCTCTTTTGTCCTGTGAGCTGCCTTTCGGTGGTGCCTGTGCGCCGGGCCGGTTGTTTTCATGCCAGCTGCTGTGTGGTTGGATGTTCTTCGGTATTTAGCTTGATCCTATTAAGGTGGATCTCAATTAATTAGGCAGGAGGCAGAGAGACAAAGAGGGATGCCGGGGCCATTAATTTCAGTCTTGTCATCACGCCTTCTGCAGCTGGCAGGCAGTGGGAGAGCGGGAAGGGACGGGATACTGCTGCTGGGCACAAAACCACTGGGAGATGGGAACGGGGCAGGCAGCTGGGGTGGCAGTGGGGTCACCCAGAGGGTCCCCCAGGATCCTCTGCCCGCTGCTCAGGGGTGCCAGGCAGGCTGACATCCCCCATCCCCACAGGAAGGCAGCTGGAGCCACACAGGTCTTATCCCTTGGGGCAGTGGGGTCCTACTCTGTTCCACTGCTGGTGAGACCCTAAAGCATCCCATAAAACACACCGAGGATCCCTGGGGATTCAGCGGTGAGAGCTTTGCTGCAGCAAGAGCATCCCCCTTCCTTCCACGTGACACTGCCTGGGTGCTGCCGTCGCATCCCTGTGGGTCCACCTGCCCCACAGGCAGAGGGAACACCCCGGTGGGCTCTCCAGCTCCCCAGTTTGAACATCCTGCCCTGCGCCCCCGCTCCCAGCTCCCACGCCTGCCCATGGAGTGGCTCCAAGAGCCGGTGCGTCGGCTCAGCCTCGGCAAGAGGCCGGCAAATGGATCTCAAGGGCCCCCTGACACTCCTCCTTCCTTCCCTTTGAGAGAGAAGTGCCCCTCGGAGCTGCCCTCGACGCTAATGCACGGGGTGGGAGGGGGTGCTGCTAAAAGCCAAGGCGAGCAAAAGGCTTTCAAGGCCCTTGGAAAGGCCAGAGGAGTGCTCGGGGGTGACCCCAAGCTCTGCTGTCGGTGTCGGGGCTGAGGTGTTGGGTGCGCCCCAACGTGCTGGAGGGAGGCGTGATGTCCCCTGGGGTGTCCTCGTGCTGGGACTCGGGATACAGAGGGTGCAGGGAGTGATGGGGCTATGCCAGACCCTTCCTGGGGATGGAGGAGTCTGGGACGCTCCAGGCATGGAGGGGTTCAGGGGGCGTTTAGGTGCAGGGAGGGGGTGAAGGTTAATGAAGGGGACTTGGACATGGTTGAATGGGGTTGCAGAGCATGCTGGGAAGAGGTGGCTGGGGTGCAGGAGGGGTGCGGGAAGGGTCCAGGGTGGGTACAGGATGGGTGCTGCGGTGCAGGGTGGGTGCACGGGGGTGCAGGATGGGTTTTGGGGTGCAGGGTGGGTGCTGGGTGGGCGCTGGGGGTGCCCGGTGCAGAGCTCCCTCCTGCCGCCAGGGGGCGCGCCACGCCGTGCTCCGGCAGTCTGGCCCGGCGGGCCCCATCTCGCTGGTCCGGCGGCCGGAAGCGGAAGTGCGGTGACGCCCTCCCGCCGCTGTGCGGTGGCGGAAAGATGGCGGCGGCCATGGCGTGAACGGGACCCGGCGCGGCCCCAGCGGTGAGCGCGGCCGCGACGTCTCCCCGGCCCTAAGCCGGCTCGGAAACCACCGCGGCCCCCGGTCCCCCGCGTCCCCTCAGGCCAGCGGGAGAGTATCTGGGATCCCCGATACCTTTGGCGGGCGGGCACTCAGCTGTCTCCGGGCTTTCCTGGAGCTCAGTCCCTCCTCAGCCCGGGGGACCGGAGCTCCTCGCTTCCCTCTCGGCAGGTGGGCCCGGACGCATCGCGGGTGACCCCTCCTGTATCTCCTCGCCCCCAGCTGCCTCGCTCTCTCCATTCCTTTAGTGTCCACCTGTGTCTGTCCGCCTTCCTGGCTCCCTCCTTCCCCTCCTGGTGCCCCGCTGTCTCTCTCTCTTCAGCAGGCAGGACTGCTCTGGAGGCATCTCTGGACTGCCCTTGTTTTCCTGGTGTCTCCCATTGAGATCTTTCTCCCACTCTCTCCACCTGGTCCCTGTGTCCTCCCGTGTTATTGTCGGCCCTCTCTCTGTACCCTTTAGCCAACCCGCTCGGGTGCTGTGGGTCCATGCGAGCAGGAGCCCTGTGCCCTGAATTCCACCCCGGTCTCTGTGTGGGCCCAGGGCATGTGTGCTCTCCCCGCAGGATGAAGATGAAGTAGAGCTCTGACCATGGACCATGAGGCTCCCACGATCAGGCCCCGGCGCATCCAGAACCAGAACGTCATCCACCGCCTGGAGCGCCGCCGCATCAGCTCGGGCAAGGCCGGCACCCACTGGCACCAAGTCCGCGTCTTCCACCAGAACGTCTTCCCCAACTTCACCGTGGTCAACGTGGAGAAGCCACCCTGCTTCCTGCGCAAGTTCTCCCCCGACGGCCGCTACTTCATCGCCTTCTCCTCCGACCAGACCTCGCTGGAGATCTACGAGTACCAGGGCTGCCAGGCGGCTGAGGACCTCCTACAGGGCTACGAGGGGGAGATCCTGGCCAACGGCAACGACCAAAGGTCTGTCAACATCCGGGGGCGGCTCTTCGAGCGCTTCTTCGTGCTGCTACATATCACCAACGTGGCCTCCAACGGGGAGCACCTGAACCGGGAGTGCAGCCTGTTCACGGACGACTGCCGGTACGTGATCGTCGGCTCGGCCGCGTACCTGCCCGAGGAGCCGCACCCGCCCTTCTTCGAGGTGTACCGCAACAGCGAGTCCGTGACCCCCAACCCCCGCTCGCCGCTCGAGGACTACTCCCTGCACATCATAGACCTCCACACGGGCAGGCTGTGCGACACGCGGACTTTCAAGTGTGACAAAGTCATCCTGTCTCACAACCAGGGGCTGTACCTGTACAAGAACATCTTGGCCATTCTCTCCGTGCAGCAGCAGACCATCCACGTCTTTCAGGTGACGCCCGAGGGGACGTTCATCGACGTGCGCACCATCGGCCGCTTCTGCTATGAGGACGATCTCCTGACCCTGTCTGCGGTGTACCCCGAGGTGCAGCGGGACACTCAGACGGGAATGGCCAACCCTTACAAAGAGCCCTTCATAAACTCCCTGAAGCACAGGCTGCTGGTGTACCTGTGGAGAAGGGCCGAGCAGGACGGAAGCGCTATAGCAAAAAGAAGGTTCTTCCAGTACTTTGACCAGCTGAGGCAGCTCCGCATGTGGAAGATGCAGCTCTTGGATGAGAACCATCTGTTTATCAAATACACAAGTGAAGACGTGGTCACGCTGCGGGTGACGGATCCTTCCCAGGTATAGGATCACAGAATGGTTTGGGCTGGAAGGGACCCTTAAATATCAGCTAATTCCAACTGCCCTGCTAGGGGTCCACTAGACCAGGTGGCTCAGATACTGCCTCCTTCTTCAGGCTGCTCATTGCTTTGGGACAAGTGCTCGAGCATTACAATGCTATGAGCTGTTCCTTACTGAGCCTGTAAAGGTTATTTAGGATCCCCAGTACTTGATTCTTGTGTGAACATTTGATGCCTCTGATACTGAATAACTTCTGTTTGCTTAATTTCGTTGCGTCCTTCTCACCTGTAAAATGGGAAAGATCTGATGTGCTAGCAAGTCGCTTTCTCCAGGGATTGTTCCTCATGCTCATAGATGCTGTTCAATCCTCTTCCCCTCCCCAAATCACCAACTGAATTTATTTTTAGCTGATATTTTATATAGACCATTTAAATTGTAGAGGTAGTCTCTCCCTTTTCTCATGTATCTTCAAGCATGTTTTTCGAATATAATAGTCTTCATTTTCCCTGGTACAATTACCATTTCTGTTCTGCCTACATACTTAGTCTTTCAAGCTTCAATAAGAGGTAGTATTTATGATCTCTCCAAATTGGAGTAGCAGCTTTTAGATTGGGCTAATGGGCCAATTGCTTCTCTTTTCAGTTTAGCACTGAAGAAGTGGAATTAGAGCAAATGTATCTCAGTCAGTGCTGGGTCCCTCCAGATGTTTCACAACCCCGCATGTTGATCATCTCTTTTTACTGCTTTTAGAGTGGTTGGTCACGTTTTGAGCCCTGTGAAACTAAGAGATATTTTTTTAGCTAATTTTTATTCCTTTAATCAGCTTGGTTTTATTCTGTTGAAAGTATTTAGCAAGAATTTGTAATAAATCTCCAGTGCAGCATGTAGGTCTGATTGTTCCCCAGATGTTTGTTTTCTCTCATACACATCTCTTCCCCACATCTTTGGCAGATCCAGGATTTAGGTCCTAGGAGAAATAGACAGTAGCTCTTCATGTGTTGCCTTTGTCCAATTCTTTCTGGGAGATGACTCTGGTTTGTTTTGTTTTATTTTTCTCTTCTGTGGCGTTTGTTTGGGGGAGTTGCTTTGGAAAGAAATAGGTAAGGCTTTATCTAACCCATTTTGCCTATTGGTGTAAAGCTGAACGTCTGTCTCAGAAATAAGGCTCTGTGGAAAGTGACCTGCAGGGTTCTGCTCGTTGCTGGTGTCTGGAATGAGCTCCTGACCCTGATGTAAATGTTTGTAGCAGGCTCAGCTCTGCTCTCTGCTGTAGTTGGTAGGGCTTTTGTGCCTGGTTTGCTGCGGGGAGCTCTTGACTCTGTTCACGCCAGGGTTACTTTAAGATGCAGTTTGTGGTTTGTTTGCAGTGTGCGTCGGGCGCTGGGTTTTGTGCTGCAGGAAAAGCATCTCATTTCTCAGTTCTTCCAGGGGATAATTCCAGATGTGGAGCAGTCTCCACAGACCTGTCTGAATATAAGCATTGTGTTAGGGCTTCCTGAATAAAGCTTGGCTCACGAAGTAACTACAGTTCCTATTTTTCTTCAGTCTGTCAGACAAGGAGCACGAGGTTTCTTCCAATTTCAGGCTCCTCTCTCACCTCTGGCTTCTCTACCAGGAAGGTTGAGGAGTTGCTGTTCGTGGTTGTGGGTTGTGTGTTTTTGTCTGGGTCTGCAGCGGATCCTTTGGGATCTTTAAGAGTGTGCTCTGCATATGTAGCTTGGGGGTTTGTTGCTGTTGTAGGCTTGTGTTGCTAGGCTTGACAGCATTGGTGTGTGATTTTTGTGGCACTCAGCTGCTGCCTCCCATGCTATGATGATGTTTTGGTGGTGTTACAGGTGCTGCAAAAGCAGTGAGGGTTTCCCTGCTCGGGGACATCCTGTACATGTGTCTGTGTTAACCTGGCAAAGGAACTTTTTTTATTTAAAGTTGGCGGATACTCTCTGCAGTTTTCAGTGATTTAAATAGTTTTTCCTTCTGCTGTCTTCTCTTACTTTCTTTCTGCTCCAACCCTTTATTTCAGAAGGGCTTCCCTTTCCTCAGGCAGTAGTCTAGTGAGTAACTTCATCTAGTGTGCTTTGTTTGGACATGTGGGGGCTGGATTGTATTATCACAGTTTATTTTGGGGCCGTAAAACAAACAAACCTTGTGATATTTGCAGGTGTGTGGAGTGGGCAGAGTGCCTGCTGTCATCCCTGAGCATTGTTTGGAAGCAGGAGGTGAAGCATTTAGGAATTGCCTCTATTGACAGAAGATTTAATCAGATACGTGTCTATGCCATGGGAATTAGTTCCCTTTGAAGGGAGGACAGGTTCTTACTTTGGGGTGCCAGCACTCCTGTCTCTAATGAAAGCTTCTTTTAATGACCAAGAATTAAATATGCCATTTCCCAATGAGATGGCAGTGTCATCTCCCTTTGACATAGCTGTGCTGACACAGTGTCACCTTTTTCCCAATTTCTTGCTCATTCTTGCCAGGATTCATTGCCATTGCCAATCCACAGCATGATACAAGGGCCTTCCAGCACAAGAATGTCAGCATTAAAAAGAAGTCATTAATGTCTTTTAGATTTTCATTTCTGTGTTGGCAGGGTACCTGAAGGGCACAACTTTTTGTAGGCAATGATGTAGTGCACAGTACCACTAAAAAGGCTCATCTCTGTGTGATGCAGATATTAAGGAGGGGGAAAAAATAATATATCTGTGCAGAGATAAAAATAATTTAAGGTCAGCTAGCACTGGATCTGAAATCATTTTGTCAGCAGGAATGAAAATTAAATTTGGCACTTGAGAAAGTGTTTTGGATTTGGTAGAGAACAGAGAAGAAGAGAAAACCATTGCATCCAGTTCGAGTTGAAAAATTGGAAGCCCATTAAGTATTCTTAAATACTCACCGCTGAGAGGTGGATAATTTGGTACATGTTGAGGCATTCCAATAGGAGAATGGATTAGTATGAGGATGTAGGATTCTCCTGTGCTGCAGAGAAATTTGGATAGGGTCTGTGGTGTGATGTGGGGAGAGGGAAGGGACGGCTTCCTACCTGTGCTCTCCTGGGTAACCTCTGCCTCTCTCCCCAGCCCTCGTTCTTCGTCGTGTACAACATGGTGACCACGGAGGTCATTGCCGTGTTTGAGAACACGTCTGATGAGCTGCTGGAGCTGTTTGAGAACTTCTGTGACCTCTTCAGGAATGCCACCCTGCACAGTGAGGCTGTCCAGTTCCCCTGCTCAGCTTCCAGCAACAACTTTGCGAGGCAGATCCAGCGCCGGTGAGCCATTCGGAGCATGCTTTATTCCGTGTAGACACACGCTCACCCCCGTCCGCTGAAGGCCAGTATCAAATACCAACCCTGGGAAAACCAGTTCCTTTGGTCCCCACTGCCAGGTGGTGCAAGGATCAGGACTATACATGGTTCATCTTGCAGCCTGATGCATCTGATTTTATATTCCGCAGCATTTACCTTGTTAGAGGAAGGAACAGAGCAGTGGCAAACCAATGCTTAGAAGAAAGGAAAGGAATTTTGAGGGAAAGATGTTTCCGCCTCTCCTTGAACAGTAACTCTTCCGGAGGTTATTAAAGTGTTACTGCTCAGTAGCTTTGATCCCTGAAGATATGATTTGTCAAGATGCTGGCATGATCCAGTTGGGTGTATTTTGCCAAATGATGTCCTCTGAATTTAGTGTGTACCAAACTGTGTTCTGTACAATTTCCTCGACATCACTCACCAGCTCGTGGTTCTCATCACTGTGCTAGGAGAAAGGAAACTCATCTGCTTAGATTTGTTGTGAAAGCTGAGCAAAATAGCAAAATAACGTGAGTTTCTAGAATGTGCTTTAACAGTCAGATGTGGTTTTAATGAGGCAGGGTGTGTTATTTCTCTAGGAATAATTTTGTTGTGACTCAGGGTGTTTTGTTCTTCCAGTGACTTGTTTCACATCATCCAAAGTACTTGGCATCCACTTATGGGCATCAAGCTTCTGTTGACTTTAGGCTGATGTCACATAAGTCTGATGAAGTCGACTACGTATGTAACTTTCTAGAGCAGCCTGTCAGGAAATCCATAATGCTTAATGGAAGAGAGAATGAGAGAACTCACCAAAGACTCATGAAGAACAACTCCTGCCTTTTGTTAACGTAGAAAGGAGAGTCTTTCCATGTCCTTGCTACAAGGGCCTGTAACAGGACTGTTGTAACTTCCACAGCAAAGTACCACAGAGCATTATCCACAGTGAGCTGGCTTTTGGCTGAGTGTTTACCCTCCTTACTGTATGATGTCCCTGCAGCTGATCTGACTGTTCTTGCACATGTAAAGTTTCACATTTTACTTGGAAAGAGAAATCCAGCCTGTGTTAATCTCTTCACCAGGAAGAACTTACAGCTCACTGTAGTTTCTGGAGAGCTTTATGCTTCTCATCAAGGTTCTTCATCTAAGGTTTCTTCCCTTATGCATTTAAAACAGTGGCTGGAGAGAGGAGGATTGTCAAGTCAACATTAAGGGTTCAGCTGTTACTGTGAAAGCCCCCTGGCTTTCGCTCACGCTGTTTTCAGGCTTCATGGTAAAACTTGGATTGACTGATAAGTTGCTAATCCATCTCTCCCTGTTTCTGATCGTGTTCATTTCCTGTACTGCAGAGCAGCTGGGTCCAGACCTTGTGGTAGGCACATTCTTCTACTTCTGTCACTTTGGACGTTCTGAGTGAAACAGTAATGATGAGGGAGGATGAAAAGGTCAGCAGAACTGGTTGATGCTTGAATCACTGTGATACATCTTTGGAAATGAGCTGGTTTAGTTCTTACACTGCAGCTGTTTTTATTCCCTGTCAGTTTTCCTGCTTAGTTTGTTTAAGATGTGCTGTTCACCTGTGTCCTTTGTGAACAAAAGGTGTCTCTTGGTTTGCTGCAGGTTCAAAGACACGATTGTGAACGCCAAGTACGGAGGGCACACAGAGGCCGTGCGGCGGCTGCTGGGGCAGCTCCCCATCAGCGCCCAGTCCTACAGCGGCAGCCCCTACCTCGACCTGTCCCTTTTCAGCTATGATGACAAGTGGGTGTCGGTCATGGAGCGGCCCAAGACCTGTGGTGATCACCCCATAAGGTATGGGACAGGCCAGGGAGTCACTCTAAATCACCTCTGCCATGTGGTGTCAAGTGTGCAAAAAAGGGAGTAGATTGAAGCTTTTCTCTTAGGGAATCCTTTCACCAGGGGATTTATTTCAGCAGTCCCATAAGACTTGGCCTCTCTCCTTTACAGTAACGTGGATGTGTGGGAGGGCTCTTCATGTTTTCTCACTGAGCTGCTCTGGGGAAGGTTTGGGTGGTGAAGTCTCAGCCTCTTCCATATGAATGGTCTCGTTCCTCCTCCTCTTCTTGCACTGCTGCCGTGCTGCCGTTGTGTTTGGGTTGCAGAGTGATACAGCTCTCATGTTTGCTTTCATGTGCTGGAAAGATCCTCTCTGAGCATGTGGGTTTAGTTGGCAAGGATTGTCTGGTTTGTCCTGTGAATAAAATAGTATTTGGGCTAGGTGTTACTCAGAAAGCTTGTGGTATTGATTGAGCTGTTTTCAGACTTCCCTTGTTTACTGTTCTCACCCTGGGAGCTGTACTCCTTTTCGTACTCCCTTCTCTCTGTGATCTGTAGGAAATTTCTGTCTGTAGCAGGAATTTTAGCCAGGTGTCAGGGCCATTCTGTGCCACTTCTGTCTGAGTCTCCGATGCTGGCAGAAGGAATAAGTCTGAGCTTGAGAATAAGGATGTTTGCAATGCTTCTTGAAGAAACATCAGGACTATTTATTTCTTTTTGTTGGCTGCAGCTATGGCTGCAAGAGGTAGTGGTTAAAAATCCAACATCTCCAGCTTGAAAGGCTCAAAGAGCCTGAGTTATCCAGGCAGAATAGTCTTTCTGCTTAGAGTACTGCAGAAGCAAACCTATGCTCTGAAAACAAAGAGAGCCTTCAGTGCCTGAGTGCTTTGTTTAGTGACTGCACACATGTTGGGGGCTCAGGCAGCCTAGGGAGATCATTCTGGACCGCTTCCCAACTTTATTTTCATCAATGCATTCTCAAAAAGTGGTTTCATATCTCCCCTGGCCCTGACTCAGGTGGCGGGGAAGTTCTGATTATTCCTGCGCTCTCAATTCCCAAATTATGTATATTTAATTGATTCTTCTGCCTGTATGATTTGGTTTGATCTCCAGCTTCCATGTTATCTGCAAAGAAAGCCTGCCCTTTTTCCCCCTTGTCATGCTTGACGTTGGGAAGACTTGCAGGGTGGCAGTTGTCTGCCAGCGCCAACCTGCGCCCGGCTCCCGTGGACAAAAGGCAGCAGAACTGCAGTCATTTGCTGCGGTGGAGTCTTTGTAGTAAACAAAGCCAAGTGCCACCTTCCCTCCCTCCCCTGAGCAAACCAGCGTTTCAGAGCCAGAGCTTTTAAAGCTCAAAGCTGCGCAGAGTCAATTAGGACTTGAATAGAGCCTCGGAGCAGTGGGGCTCCTGGTTTTTGGAAAGTAAGCAGAAGATGAGGCGCTAACCTTAACCATTCAGTAGCTGAAATAGTGCTGCTGTGGTTCTCACATGCAAAACAAAGGGATTAATAAAATAATGCCAGCTGCCTGTTGGAGTTAGAGGGCTTGGAAATGAGGGACCACAGGATTTGTAATGTAAGTCCTGTAATTGTCTGGAATGGAAAACCCTTCAGCAGCTAAGGGTGTTATAATCTGTGTGCAGTTTCCTGACACCATGCGTGAGCTAGGAAGGCTTCCAGACCTTTTCCACATCAATTCAATATTTCTGTGCACTGTGTTCTTTTAACCTTTAGTGCTTTTCTGCATCCCAGAAGGTTCAACTCTGCCTACTTAAGAGACCAGTGGTTGTTTGCTGTCAGGTGGGAAGGATTTTAGGTTCCCCATCACCACTGCCTTCCAGTCTCTTTTCAGGAGGCTTGAAGAGATATTCAGTGGGTGAAATGATGGCACTTGAGGGAAGAGGCTCTAACACAGCTCTGTCTGTAGCAGGGGGTCTCTAAAATCCATCTAGATGGCTAATAAGGAGCCATTTAACCAAAGAATTGGTCTGCAGATAAATCTTCCATTTTCCTACGGTTTGAAAAGGCTGGTCTTGCTGTTTCTGTTGACATACAATTTTATATTGCAGTGCCTAATTTATCCCCAGAATGAGAGCCCATGGAAATGGCCTCTGATTGCAGAGCACTTTTAAAAATACATTTAAAAATACCAAACTGAGCACATCTTTAAGATTACAGGGAGCTTCATCTTGAGTAGTAAATTGTTGTGAATTGGGAGAGATAGGAACAGATGGGGGACTGTGCTTTATTTAAAGAATGACCCTCAGCATACCCAGCCTTGTGTAGGAGGGAAAGGGCTTTTTGAAAAGCCAAATACCAAGACTGTGACTCTCTTGCTGGGTTCTTGTGTGCAATTTTCAGGCAGGGCTGGCTGGCACTTTGATTCAGAGGAAGGGAGAGGAGAGTGGCCCTCCAGGAAGAACATGAGGTTCTCAATAGACTGTGTTGTTAAAATGTGGAGTATGTCTGCTCCTGAAACAGCATCACTGGTATCTGTCATCATCCCTTCTTCCGGGCTGAGTGCATCGTATTGCTGGCAGGAGGGAGATGTGCTCCGACATTAAAAGCATTCTTGGAGTTAAAATCAGAGGAAAATGCAAAATACCCACATGCACTAAGTGTTGGGGGAAAAGAAAACAGCTGGGAGGCATAATGGCAATTCTGTGCCTGAACGTGGAAGAGGTCTAATGAAAATGGTCTAACAAGCAGAGACAGCTTCAGGGTAAGGACTTGAGTTAGAGCCCAGCTACTTCGTGAAGGTACCACATCCAGAAAACTCCACCACTACATCCCAGAAGCCTCCTCCAATGTCTTAGGGAGGGTGGGATCCTCGCAGAGAGTCCTGTGTCCTGACAGCAGGAGAGGACAGTGGTGTTACCTGGGCTTATGTCATTTACACAGAGTGTGCAGGGGAGGTTCAAGAAGCAAAGAGCTTCCCTAGACTCACCTGTCTCTTCAGTGCTGTTTGCCTGATCCCCCTGACAGTGTTCCCTCTGTGCTGGAGCTGTGTTCCAGAGCTCACCTGTTTGGAGATGCACATGAGCTTGACCCACAGGCAGGTGTGTGGGTGACAGCAGAAGATAAGGTTTTCCTTGACCTCTGTCCATGCTGCGATTGTTGAATCTAATTCATCAGGTACCTCCTGCACAGCCTATCTCATTAATGTTTTTTTGATGGAAATCTAAAAAGAACTGCAAAGCCTTGCTTGAACTGTACAGTACAACATGGCGCCCTTGAGCGGGATTGGATAGACTTCCTTGACTGAACAGGAGGTAGCAGGTGCAAGGACAGCAGTGTAAAGCCTTTCCTGGCAGCACCAGGGGGAGGAAAGGGTGGCCTGACACTCTCAGTGAAGGCCATTGCTAAGGGAAGGGAGCTCAGTTCTGTACAGTATTAGGGATCAAGGAGAGCAGCTTGCATTAGGAGAGGATGGAGAGCCAGCTCAGGTGGGGTCTGAACCAAACTGACTCCCTCTTGTGAAGTCAGCTTTGTCCATCAAAGTGACAGGCAGAGTTCTCTCACTGCTTAAAATGAAGTGATGTTTTTCTAGACAGTGGAAAACAACTGCCCCAAGAGGGACTTCTCTGCGAAGCCAAGAGCCAGACACCCAGCTGAGGACCTTCTGCCCCTCAGGGAGCACCAGAGCTTGAACAAGGCACTTGTCTCTGTGTGCGAAGAGCCCAGATGGCAAAGTCAATAGTCGGGAACAGCCATAATTGACTTTCTCTTCCTTTCAGATTTTACGCTCGTGATTCTGGCCTGCTGAAGTTTGAGATCCAGGCGGGACTCCTGGGGCGCCCCATCAATCACACAGTGCGGCGCCTGGTCGCCTTCACCTTCCACCCCTTCGAGCCCTTTGCCATCTCGGTGCAGCGCACGAACGCTGAGTACGTGGTGAACTTCCACATGAGGCACAGCTGCACCTAGAGGGACTCGGGGCTGCTCTCCTTGCCTCTGGGCCTCTGCCACAGGCACGCCAAAGCCAGACACTCGCACCTTCTGGGAAACCAAACCATCGCTCATGGCAAGAAGCTTCACCTGGGAGCTCCTACCAGTGGCATCTTGCAGGGCCCTCAGCCTCAGCTGTGGAAAGCTGATCCACCCCAGTTATGGGGGTGGATGTTTCTTCTGACCCTGTTTATACTGCAGAGCTCCCACTTCATTAAGCGCTGCTGTCCTTCCCTGTTCCTGTTGGTGAACAAAGCATAGCTGAGGTTCCTTTCCTGGTTTCCCAGAGGCATGTCTGTTTTCTATCCAGCTGTAGGTCTTAGGATGGCAGAGATGGAGCTTTGCATCACACTTGTGGAGCGCTCCCTTCTGCACTGGTGCTCTCCTACCTTGTTGGACAAACGGCCTGTCACAGAGGGAAGGGATGGGAGCCATGGGGAGGGCTTGGATAGAGCTACCCCTGTTTGTATCTTCAGAATTGCTAGGGAAATGAGATCCTGCTCTCATCCACACAATCTACTCACATCATTTTAATATGCAAGAGGTCAGGAAAAAAAAGGTGTGGGAAATCACTACAGTTGAGAGACATGAGGTGTGTTCCTGACTCTTATACAAGTCACTTAATCTTTGTGCCTTAGTATTGTAAAAGCTCCTAAGTGAGAGGTGGTATTACACCAGCAGGCCAGGGCAGCTGGTTGTGTCTGTAATGCATGAGGAGGTGGATGCAGGAGGAAGGTGGGTGTCTGGGAAGGGTGTGGGGAGCAACAGCAGCTCCTTGGTCATGTCAGAAGGACTTTTCTGCAGCATGGGGGTGAACCCTCACGGCCATCTGCAGGTTCTGCTGCTGAGAAGAAGGAGACCCAGCTGCTGGCATCCTCCTATGTTCTGGAGTACTAGCATGGAAAATTAGTAGGGTTTGCCCAGCAAGGAGGGTGGAGACCTGAATTCATGTTCACTGCTGTGGGTGAGCAGTTTGGAGATGAACTTGTTGACTTAGGTTGCTTACCTCTTGCTGTTTGATACACTGTTCTCTGTGAGAACCCAGATGCTGTTTCCAGGCTTCAGAGCACAGCTGACCAGTGTGTCAGTGTTGGCTGGACCGTGGCAGTGTTTGTGCTGCTGATAAATTAAGCTCCTGGGTGTAATTACCTGCCACTGTGGGCTGGTGAGGATGCTGGCCTGCCCTTCTCTCTTAAAAATGGAGTTTTTGGTTGTAGGCCAGCATTTAGGGGTTTTTACACGAGGGCTGGTTTATGACTGTGTGCTGCCAGGCAGCACAACCATCCCAGCATCATGATGTGCTCCATCAGAAGCTGGAGCCTGTTCTTGTCCCATTCCTACAGGAGATACAGCAGGGGCATTAGAAAATTGGTGCTAATACACAGGAGACTCTCTACATTAAAGGACCCCATGGGTGTCTTGCTCAGACCAAAATGAGCTGTGGGTGATGTGTGGCGGCTGCATGCCTGTGAAGAGGAGTGTTGGAGTCATGCATTCATTTTGCTGGTGATGCAGAGGAGAAGAACTGTGTGGGTGGTGGTGCCCGCTCATGGTATGAGTGATGGACCTCAAAATTAAGGGTGTCCTGGGGTCCTTGAATCAGCCTTCGCTCTCTGCCTCACGGTACTTCTCTCCTGGCCTTGCTAAACATATTTCTAGGGAAGACATTGCATTTCACTGCTCTTTGCCTGGTGTTTGCACTGTTGGTGTCTCAGGTCTGTCAGGAGTGCCGGGGGGTCAGGAGACTGCTGACAGAGGAGGTGTCAGTGCTTTAGCTGCAGGTTCCTCTCATCTAATAACACTATTTGTCAAGGTTTTAGGGTTTTATCCTGTGATCTGTTCCTCAAACATTCAATTAAAGCTCCAAGTGGAGAATCGTTTGCACACTGTAGATCATGGATTTACCTCCCTCTGCATCAC
Source organism: Cnemophilus loriae (assembly GCA_013397755.1). Taxonomy (NCBI): domain Eukaryota; kingdom Metazoa; phylum Chordata; class Aves; order Passeriformes; family Corvidae; genus Cnemophilus; species Cnemophilus loriae. The sequence goes on from VZTF01000420.1 coordinate 175,043, forward strand.
TCTCACAGCTGTTCGCACTTCAGTATGAGACTTTTTTTCTTCCCCCAACCTCCCAGCAGCTCCATCTGAGACTGTGTTTACTCCTTGGTGTCACAGCCTTGGGAAGTCAGTGCTTACTAAATTAGCTGTCAAATCTCCATTTAGACTCTTTTTTCAGTGGCAAAAAGATAAACTTCAGCATTTCTGTAGTCGAGGCTTTTGCCAAATTCAGGCTGCCCTGTGTGAAGCAGAGAGCATGGCATAGATTGTTGGACTTGGGGCTGAGAAACCAGAGATCTGTTCTTAGCTCTGCTATTAAATTCTGAGGCTGGGGGCAAACCTCCTCCTGCTCCAGCTGGTGTTTTCGTCTCCGTAAATGAGGCCAAAAATGTATTTTCTGCTTTTGTAAAACACTTTGAGATTCGTGGATAAAAAGTGCTGGATAAGTGCTAAGTATTTTCTTATTAGGTTTGCAGACAAACTGATCATTCTGGGTACTAATTGCCTTGGAGTAGCATAGCAGATCCTCTGGTCTTGGCTGCTGCATTTTATATCAACAACAGAGTTAATTTTATTACAGAAATGTATGGAAAGAAAAGTCTCATGCTTGAAATTTTGATGCTTTTATTTAAGAAACAAAAAGTGTGTGGTGGGGAGGGTGGGAGAAAAGGGGAGATATTTTCTACCTGATATTTTTCCTAGGTTAGGGTAAAGATTTGTTAGCAACACAAGACAAAAACAGAATAAACAGAATTTGCTTTAAGAGTCTGATTTATTGTCTTTGTCTTCCAAAAATCTGAATGGTGTAGATGGGAATTCCTTCGCTAAGAAGAGATAGCAGGGGTATGCCTTGGACTGTGCAGGCATATCACATAGGAGTTTGCTGCCTCTTCCTGGCACTTGGAGTACAAGTGTGCTCAAGAATGTTCCCACCTGAGCCATTTCTGTAATTCCTGCAGGTTTCTCAAATTCTTGTCTACATGAACTAATGTCGGGAGAGGAATTCTTGGTTACGTTTTTCCCTTTGTATATTATCACTAGCCCAACTTGTATTCAGGGACTCTTCCTTTATTCCATTTGTCTAACCTTTTGGTCATTTTCGGCACGATCAAGGGCTGAAAGCTTGGTGTGGTTTAACCCCAGCTGGCAACTCAGCCCCACAGAGCCACTTGCTCACTCCCTCACCAATGGGATTGGGGAGGGAATGGGGAGAGTAAAAGTGAGAAAACTTGTGGGTTGAGATAAACACTGGTTAATGGGTGAAGCAAAAGCCACATGCAAGCAAAGCAAAACCAGGAATTAATTCCCACTTTCACATGGTCTGGCAGGTGTTCAGCCATCTCCAAGAAAGCAGGGCCTCCATACCGTGTAACTGCCCCAGCCAAAACCAGCACAAAGCTGAACACACCTTGTTTGGCAGAGCAGCGTGTCCACTGCTTTTAGGTTGGGCTGAGGCACTCGGATTTTCCATGTGCTGCTCTCTGCCTCTTTGCAGAACAGTCTGGCTGAGAACTCAGCAGTTTCCCTGTTTGTGTTAGTTCCTCTAACCATCCACATCTTGAGCATGAAAGTGATTTTCCTTTGAACCTTTCCTCCATTTTTCCTGTGTACAGTTTTCACATGCTTTCCTGTGCAGACCTTGAGCACACCAAGAAGCTCTTGAGCCCATGGCTTTTCAGATAGGCACTAAGTGACAAGGAGATGCTTGAGCTGGAAACCGTGTTTGACTGGCAGCAAAATCCTATCTTTTGTTACTTCTTGTGCTGCCTTTTCTTTAAGAAAAAAAAGTAGTGAAAGCAGGACAGTTGCATTATTTCTTATATAAAAGGCATTAGACAGCAAGGCACAGAAATCCCATTAGAGTTAAATATAAGGATGCGTTTAAGATGTGTCCCTACTAAAGACTCCTATCAATTAACCTTCCAGTGCTCATGGCTGGCCCTGATTTAGCTGCCTGTGTGTACTGACAGGACCTCCCTTTTGCTCAGGTGCTGCATCTATTAAGCTCTTCCCTTGGTCATTTTGACCCAGCTGGAAGAATCAGATTTCTCATGCTTTAGGAAATCTCTTTGTTTTTCTCTTTTATGATCTGTCTTGCTGCTTTTCTGCTGGCTTTTCCTGCAAGGGTCTCTCAGGGCTATGGGCAGAGAGGTGGTAAAGGGATGGCAAGGAGACATGTGACCCTCTGACAGCTGTTGTCCTTCTGTGAGCCTTTATCAGATAGGTGCACACTGCAGAGCAAATCGATGTCCTGTGGACAACGGGACAAGATTTTGTGGTTTTACTTTGTCCTTGCTGTCCAAGTTCCAGAGTCTGTGTCATTGATGTGCCTGAATCTTGCGCTTCCCTGTCTTGTTACATGGTTGTAAAAAGCTTTTCTGGTCAAATACTCCTCAGGAGGAGGGAATGGTGAAATGGCTTTTTATTTTTTTATTGTTTTCCTTGCTGCAGGGCTGTGGGGGTTGTGGGCTGAGCTGTGCAGTGCAGTTCCAGCCTGGTGCTGGCTCAGGCAGCCCCAGCCCCTGCTAGAGCCGTTGGCTGGCCAAGGTCTGATTTGACTTTGTTTCTCTTGGGGAAGAGCTGTACTTACTGTGTAAGGAAATGAGTTCTCAGAAAAACACTGATGTGGGAAAAACCCTGAATGGCTTTTTTTCTTTTTTTTAAATGATGTTTTGACATAAAAATACTGCAGTTTTAACCTAGCAATCTGGAAACTGGTAATTCATGGGCGACTGCTGTGGTCCTGCATGTGAGGAGAACTGGAAAGAGGCACAGTGGCCCTGGTTCTGGCCACTCAGGGCTGTGCTGCAGCATCTGGGTAACATGTGGGTCCTCACTTGGTTAATGAGTTGAGGACAGTTATAGAGGAATGTGATGGGAGGGCTCGTGGATGCCCAGGGCCCTTGGATAACACTACCAAGTCCCCAGGGCCCTTGGATAACACTACCAAGTCCCCAGCATTTGCTGCATTCTGCTTTGTCCAGGTATGAACTGGAGCCTTTGGAGGAGTTTATTTTCTGTGGATGGCTGAACTAGTTTGAGTTCAGTCTTTTTAAAGCCAGGAACATGTTCCTTCTACTTTCCGCGGCTGTCTTCTTTCCTTCTACCCAGCAGCTTTGCAAAATGCCAAATCTAGTCCAGAGCAGCCCTGGCTTTGCCCAGAGGACTCCCTATGCCGCTGTTTTTGGCAGTGAATCATTCTCTCTGAAAGCTGCTCTTGCACAAGTTCATCCTTCCCTCTGCCAGTGTCCTTCCTCTATCCAGGTATGTTGCAACAGCATCCGGTAGGGAGGCAGACGGGTATGAGAGAGAGTTGAGTGGCTGAGCACACTGTCACTGTCCCAGTGCCTGACTGAGCAGCAGCTTCTCGTTACCTTGGATGGGGCAGGTGAGGATGCACTGGCAGCGCTGACATCCAGCCGTGGGCCTGAGCCCTGCCAGCCTGGGGGTGCTGGAGCTGGGATGTGTGGGACCAGTTGCATAAGGGACTTGGAGGGATGAGAACCAGGCAGGTGGCAGAGAAGCCCTGCCAGGGCCATCTGGCTGCTGTTGGACATGATTTTAGGGTGTTGTTAAGAGCAGTGGGCAGCACTGCATCCCTGTGAGTGCCTGCTCGCTGCTGCTGAGCTGGTCATTTGATAGCTCCTCCGTGCTCCTCAGAGGCCTAAAATGGAGCAGTGCCGGATTAGATGTACCCAGTGCCCTTGGTGAGCTCTGGGGAGATACGATCCTCGCCCTCCCGCCTCCGACCTGCTGGCGCCCAGTGCCGTCGCCACAGCAACGGGGAGAAACAGCCCATCCGCATGGAAACGGCCTTGCTGTGCCCGGCAACCGAGTCGGGGAAAGCGGTTCGAATGGCGAGCTTGGAAAGGTGAGGGGCACCAGCACCTCTGTGGTGACCAGCAGGGAGCCTTGGCCCGAGTTGCTGGGCTGAACACACATCCTGTGGGTTACTACAGCGCTGGCACTGTTCCTGCATGTGGGACTCCCATCTCAAACCACCAGCATTGCCCCCAGTGCAGAGCCAGCACATGCTCCCTTGTCTCTGACCGTGCGGGATAGTTTTCATTGCTGCTGCCCTATTTTTTGGGGGCTGGTCCTGAAGTCAGAGTAAGGTCCAGATTATCTGTGCTGATACCTGCAGCAGCGTAGGTAGGTCACTGGTTCACCCCTGACTGGTTTGTACTTAATGCTTGTAAAATCCCTCTTTGTAAGGAAGAAGGAACAACTGGCAGCTAAACAGGGTCTCCTGTGACATAGGACAGACAAATGTCATCTTGACAGCGCGATTGTGCAGTGCAGCCTGTCTGGCTTTGGGCAGCAAAGTCTGAGTTAATCTCTCCTCATCCTGCCTCCTACCCTTTAAATCCCCCATCGGCCGCTTCCCCAGGGAGGCTCAGATTTGAAGGTGGTGTTGGTGCTGACCCTCTGGCTGTGATAAGGGCTAGGGAGAGCAGCTCTGCTGTGCAGCTGCTTGTGGCCAAGCAGGGTTTGTTCCAGTTTTACACTGGCCCTTTGGAGATTGTGTCTCTTGGCTGCAGGATCACTGGGAAGGGGATCTCCCCAGCCAGCAGTACTTCTCTTGGAGGAATTTTGGTAAATGGGGCTGGTTTTACAACCATGTCCAGGGACAGATTGTCCCAGAGCATCTCCCAGTGCTGGAGAAAGCTGCTTCCCAGCCATCAACATTACTAAGAAGTCTACAGGGCTGGCCAGTCTAAAATAATTTGCATTTCTAGGTCAGCTTGACCCTGGCAGCTCAGGAAATTGCTATTTCTATGGATTCGGCAGGAGCAAAACGAAAGGCTGCGCCCAGATCTTGCCAAGGGGCTGTGTGAGAGCCTGGCTGGCAATTAGGAGAGCAAGTTGTGTGCCTGCAGGCTGGTGCATGAAGAGATGAATCCTATTTCACCTCACCTTGGGACCTGCAGAAGGGGCAGAGGATGGGAGAATGGGGGGGGTGAAAAATGTCATTCTCCTGCCTGGAGCCTCAAGTTTTATTTGTTACCTAGAGCCCTGTGTGGGTGGGAAGCCTGGCCTGCTGCTGTCCAGAGGAGCCCCTTGTGCCCAGTACTTTCTCCCTTAAGCTTACTTTTTTTTAGAAAAACAAGTGGTGAAGTTGCTGCTGGAAGCATCTCTCCCAAGCAATGGCTGTTATGGCTCGGGAGCTGTTGAGAGGTTTGGGTCCAGGTGCACAGCCCTGACTCTCAGTAGATGTAGGCATAGGAGGAGAGTTATGGACTCTGGAGAATCGAGAGGACCCTGCCAAGTGGCACTAGTACAGGGGAAGCTTGGAGATCTCAGCAGAGGAGTTGTGAGTGGTTTCAAAAAAAACAAAATAGCATCGAGGCTTGGCTTCCCTCTGCATCTCCCCAAGAGGACCCTGCAGCCCCGCTTCACCATAAGTATGGGGACTTGGATGCTCTTAGGCTGTTCATTAGTAAAAACCGAGCAGTTCCTACTGCCATCAAGTACCCACTAATGCCTCTTCAGGGGAGAGGAGAGCATTGGGAAAGCACAAAAACAATCCTAGGGCCCTTTATCTCTTTTTGGTCTGAGAGGTCGTGGGCTGAGGTTGGAGGGGAAGAGGGGCTGGGCAGGGATGCCAGGCATGAGAGCAGCACCGTGATTATCTGCCGAAGTCTGAGTGCAAAAACATAACCTGATTCGAACTGTTACTTCTTCAAGGCTCCTGGGGGTGCTTTAGGGTTATAAACACCTACTCAGTGACCTGCTTTGTGCACATCTTGAGCCAGGTATTCCCACACCAGAGGGAAAGCCAGCAAAACCTGCACAGATGTCTCTAACAGCTGCAGCCAGGCTGCCGTAAGCCACCCCTGCTGCTACAGTTTATTAGCACTGCAGGGTCTGTCCCCTTCTCCCCCTTCTCCTTGCCTGCTTGTGTGTACAGTCAGCTGTTAAAGGACACCGACATCACTTAACGGTTTAATTGAATCTCACAAAGGGATCCAAATTGGCTGCCTGACTCTTGTCACTGAGATGCTCATGGAAGAAATAGTAAATCACCAGTTCAGCAGATAAAACTGCAGCTCTGGGTGGAAAGTCCTTGTTGCTGGGGATAGGGAAGTAATTCCTCTTTGCAGAATAATACACTATTAGGGAGATGGCTGAGGGCTATTTTTCCAGGCCACCAGGTGCCATCCCTGTCCAAGGGAAGGGTAACTGAGTTAGACTAGCTCCCCAAGGTGGTGTGGCAGTCAGTAAGGGGTAAACAGACCTGAGGCTGCATTTTATCTGTAAGTCAGAAGACTGTTTTGTGTTTTACAAGGGATTTACAAGGATACAATGGAGAGAGGTCCATGTGATTGTTTATTTAGAACGGAAGGCAAAATCCCAGAAAAGGCCAGGGCTGAACCAGGATGAAGCTTTGCAGCCAGCAGCAATTTCTGAGATTGTTTCACGGAAAAAGTCATCTTTGAGTGTAGGGAATCAAAAGTTAGGAGGGAATGGAGAAAAAATGTCCAAAAGCAATAGGGAAGCCCAGAGGGAGAGGATATGACCCTAATGAGAGTGCTAATGCTGTGGCCATGCTACTGACAAGTAAAGTAATTGCTGCTCAGGAGGAATGTGAGCCAGTAGAAAACAGCTTTCCACCCAGACACCAAGAAAAGCAATTAGAACTCATAAACACCAGTGGCTGACTAAAACTAGGCCCTTAATTAATAGTTTCATTTGAAGGGTGAGGAAGTTGTTAAGCACTACTGGTGCCTATTAATTCCCTGCAACACAAACCACAATAGAGGGTTTTAAGCCTTCTTCCACTGTACAGTGTGTGCAGGAAGGAGCACCTGAGCCCTTGCTTTCTGCAGCTGTGCTCCCTCACCTCACTGACTGCCCCAGAGCCACGGGATGTGCTGCAGGATAAACAGCTCAGACTGTGCACTACATTACGACATGGTTTTGGGAGTGATCCATCAGGGCAGGAGAGAGGTGGATGGAAAATGTGACTTCAATAAAGAGCTGTACAACTGAAGTACTGTGTCGGGCAGCTCAGAGTATGGGGAGCTGGGGGTCTGGAAGATTTGCATCGTACTGTACAGATCTCAGCCACTGAGATCAGCCTCTTCTGTCTAGTGCAGAGGGTGTTATAGGAATGTCAGTCAAAGGAAGAAGCAGGGGTAGCTACCAGAAGTAGGCAGGGCAGGGAGGGACATAAAGCTTCCCACTGTATAAGCAGTGGTGATGCACTGGCAGACTTCTTAAAACCTTCACAAACACCCAGAAACCAAGAGTGTTAAGGAGTGGCCTTTACAGAGGACACAGCCTTAATTCTAAGTCTGGGTAAGACCACGATTTATTCTTGTTGCTTTCTGACTCTTGATTCACCCACATCCTCTTTCGTGAATTTCAGAAGGACCACAGATCTCTTCACAATCTTATTTTTCGATTTGTTCTACCATCTTCATGTGATGTGGGCACCTCTGCATTGATGCAATGAACAGGCTGTAGTAGAGAACAGCAGTGCTTGGGTTTCTGTGTGTTAGACAAACGTGCCAGCACAGCCTGGTGCCCTCCTTTCTCAGGCTGGTTGCTGTGCTGGGCACAGACACCAGCCCAGCTTTGCTGTAAGCACATCACACACCCCTTCCCCAGCCAGCTGCCTGCATCCTCACAGAGTTCATCTTGGCAGTTCATGGTTGACCTGCTACCTTCTTCTTAAAAAGCAGAATAGAAAGTCCCTAGGGCAGCCATATTTCTGGAGTGAGGGCGAAGCTCTTCTAGTGTGTCAAACATCTATGGAAGAGCCTCTCTTCCTCGCGGTCGAATCCGTGACAGCTCAAGGAACTTCCCTTTAAGATCACCTTCCCTCCCTTCAAATTCAGAGAGTTGGACTAAAGTAGATTTGTCTGAATCTTGTTTTCTCCTGTCAAATGCAACTCAACAGGCTTTTCTAAGCAGAGTGATTTCTTTCAAAACCTGCCGCATGCCATTCAGCCCCATGAAGGAGGTTCACTGCCTTGTTGCTATGGTACCCTTTCTCTAAAGAGGAAGAAAATAGTTAATTATGCAATTTAAGAAATTCCAGAGGAATGACAGAATGAGAAATAATAGAAAGGAAGATTCTGCGTTTGCAATAGAACTGCTGGCTGCTCTAAAATACACCATGTTTACAGGTGAAATACTTGCCCAGTGCACATTGTATAGGGCCAGGGCTTCTCTGGCAGCAGGGATTTCAATGAGATGCTCTTTGCTAGGCACTGTGCCTCTGCCATCCAGGAAATCAATCCCGTAGTCAGTTACTGCTGTTACCTTCCCTGCTTAATGCTCCAGACATATTTCCTTGGCAGAAACTCTGGATGGAGCTGGGACAGTGATAATACATCACAGACCCACAACAAGCTCCTGCTGTTTGTGGATACACAGAGGTACAGTTCAAGCCTTAAGTGCTTTGTATCTCCTTGGCAGCATTTCATTGTTCTTTGGGCCTACTAACCCCTGCTTGCTTTTCCCAGGACCCTGGAAAATCCAGTTTGAGGTGCACAAGGCAGAGCCAAAGACACTGCAAGCACCAAACCTGGCAAGATCCCAGCAGCCCCTTTAGAAAGAACGGTGCTTTCCTTTGCCAAGAGCAGTGGCAGGTCTGTACACCTTGGGTGAAACAAAGCACTGCAACAGATCTTTGTCAGGAATGGATGCAGGCTGGTGCTCTGTGAACAGGGAGAGCTGCCTCTCGTAGGGCACATGTAGCTCTGTGAGCCAGAGGGAAGGAAAGAATTACCCCATGCCTTGTTTCCCAATGTGAGCAGTGAGAGAAAGAGGGAAGGAAGATGACCTGACCCTGTGCAGTTGTTTACTACAAATGACTACAAGGAGATCGAGATCTCAGGCTCTCATTCTGCCTGACAAGGGCACTAATGGCATGGAGAGCTAGACAAGAGCCACATATGGTGGTAAGAGGGAGAGAGTCAAAAGGCAATAATAAGCCAAAATACTTCTGGGAACACAGCAGGAATGGCTGTCAAAAGACCAACATTTTAATCAACAAACTTTGTAGACAAGAGGCTTCCCACTAAGGGAATACACGGATTCCTGCTTTCACCAGCAGCTTCTACCTCCTGCATTTTTAAGGCTCAGGATGGTCTCTGCAAGCTTCCCTCAACAAGTATTTCCAGGGAGGGTGGCCTTCCAGAATCTGTCACAGGAGCAACATTCAACTCAGTCCCTGATGAACTGATGTTGAAAGCTGTGTGTCCCTTGCACTGCCCCTCACACTCTCCTGGCTTTCCGTGGGCGGCAGCCGTTGTGGGGGACCGGGCTGTTGTCGGTGATGGAGATGACCTCCAAACCTCCCATCGTCAGCCCCTTGATGGCAGCCTGCAACGAGACAGCAAATGTCAATTATCAACACACAGAACAGCAGAGAAGGGAAAAAGCTCAGGGCAAAATAGTTTCGTCCTCCATCTGAAAATCAACTTGTTCCAGTGGTTCTCACTTTGTAATTCTTAAAAATGAGTAACTCATATCAGAAAACACAGTTATCTGCTCTAGTCCTTTCTTGAGCATTCCCATCGATTTTCCTACTTTAGCCATAAGAAGTCCCAAATACAGCTTTTATTCTACCTCCAAAATGGTATTACTCTAAAATTCTAATGACTCTGAAAATTTATTACTGGGAAATTGGGTGAGGAATCCTTTATATCAGCTTCTGAAAAACCAAGTTAATTGAGACCAGCCTGAGTTTAGAGAACACACGTGATAGCTGAGAAAATAAAGTATGGAAAAGAAACTCCAACACCTACTTTGCGTCCTGGTCCCAGTCCTTTCACCACGACTCGCACGTGCAGTACACCCTTCCCACGTGCTTTCTGTGAAAAGAACAACTGGTTAGTGTTCTCTTTGACATAAACTCTGGCTCCCCTGGTGTCTTTCATTATCATAATAGTATTTAAGTAAAAATAAAGATTAGGTAGTAATGGATACAGAAGACATTTATGGGGATTATTGGAGAGACATTAGGAGCAAAGGAGACTGGGATATGGCCACGGTAGTTCAAGAGAACTTCTGTGCTAGACTGTCAGCTCTGCACACAGAGAAAGCTCTCAAATCAAACTATCTGTGACCTAAAGCCAGGGCAGAAAAGGACATATCCATGGATACGTGACTGAAGAGACTAACAAGGACTAACTCTAAGCTGTTTTTCCTTCTCTAATGCGGCGACTTCTCCCCTGTGAGCAGTGGATTCTTTCTGGAGGGTAAATGAGAAGAGCAGGCAAGCTTTAGATTTGCTGTGCAGGAGTCCACACCTCCAGTGCAAAAATTCTAGGGGCTTGCAAATTGGAAATGAAGAACTGCTGTACAGCACAGCCCTGCTGCCACCACGTGGAGGGAGTTCCTCTGGCTCTCTCTCATTGTGTTCTGGTGCAATTAACGTACTAACAACTTCAACAGTGACAGAATAGATCTGTCCAAGCACAGCTATGCAGCTATTATGACGTTCTAACAAGCACATATTAATAGTGAAGATGTTCTTATATCCCTCTGAGTCAACCACAATAAGCTGTTGGCCAGAGTAGCACCAAACTCCTCTAGCATGAAAGGCTGGAGCAAGTTCCACCTAATTTAAGATAAGGATTTTCAGTTTAACCTTGCCTCGTTCTGCTGTAATGAGGACCGTGACACAGCCAGCCTCATCTCCTCCACCTGGACACCCCTATGGTTTTTAGGAAGAGTTACAATAAACCATAAGCAGCTGGAAACTACAGGTGCAAAGACACCGCTTTCTCTGACTAGAGCTCAGTTCTCCTGTGGCAGAGAGCAAATATGAAACATCCAGACAATAACTACAGCTACTTCTCAGTCCCCTATGGTGTGAAACTTGAACTGCTGCTGATTCAGGGGCTACATTCCCAAAATGGCTGAGAAATGTTCACTTAGGAAAAAAGGAGGCTATGCAGACTGGTGCTAGGAAAGGACAGGCTCCAAGTTACATTTCCAATCACAACCTGCACAGCTCAGCTCACCCTTGGGGCATTTCTGACAGCTCTTTCATACACGCTTTGTCTGTGTGCAAACGAGCCTTGGGACGCTGCTCCAGCGCCACGGAACAGCTCTGCAGTGCTGCCCGCAAGCCAGGCCTGTGCCCAGGTGCGGGGGCAGGCAGTCAGTGCTCCCCTCTGGAGGTAGAAATCACCCGTGGAGACTCACCACTGCCGCTGCCACGGCCGCGGTCTGTGCGGCGACGGCCGTGCCCTTCTTGGCGTTCTGGAAGCCTTCTGTGCCGCAGGATGTGCGGGACAACGGCTGGTTGTCAAAGCTGACCACCTGGATGTGGGTGCTGTGGAAGGACAGGGGCAAAGAAGAAGAAAACTGGAACAAAGATTTATTCTCCAGTTTCTCGCTCACCTTACTGGCACAGCTGACTGCAGGACTTCTGTCTCCCTTTCAAAGTATCCCACTTACTCAAACCCACTGCAGGGATGACCCACCAGTGACCTTCTGGAGAAGGTATGCTTTATATAAGTACACCTCAGACCCCACTCAGCCCTTTCAGACCCACCTCTCACTGCATTTTTCTTCTTCTATTAAAAAAAAAATGCGCAAACACTTCTAAAACTTGCAAGAGCCTTAAACAGTAACACATCACAGGAGGAATCACTGATGAAACACAACTGTCTCTCATGGAGGATATGATAATTTTTTTCAACACCTGTACAGAAATAGTGCTAGAGAGGGCTGGAAGTAACCTGCTGTTAAAACTGTCAGCATCTGATTATTCATATCAGAATGTAATCAAAATGTATAAAAACAATCTTACTGCTTTTAAGTCACTCCAAGGACAGTTATACTCCCTGAACAGCACTGAGGTTTGAATCAGTATCATCTTCCCAGTCACGAACACCGCTCCCCTGGCTGTTTTTCTCTGAGCCTTTAGATCAAAATGATGACAGGCCAAACCCCAGGTTCTAAGCTTTTATTTCACACGAGAGCAGAAATGGAGCAGCTCATTTGCTTACTTGTTGTACGTTGCTTTGATGTGAGCTATCGGGACCTCTTCATAAACCTTGCCATCCCATCTCATGGAGTTCCTCTGCAGGATTAAAGAGCTGAGGAGCAAAACAAGAGTTACCAGGCCGCGCTCTTTAAATATTACAAAGTTTTATTTCATATCGGGAAATAAAAAAAGAAGGGATCAAACCTCCGAAAAACACAAGCTGCGTTTCTGATTGAGTCAAGTCGCTCCCTCCCCTTCCCTCGGCTGAAAACCCACCGAAGGCGATAAAACCTCGCAGCAAGCGGCAGATGGCAGCGCCCTCCCGGCGCGGCCTGGCCTCGGCTCTCACCTCTGCTCGGTCGCGCTCTGCTTCTCCGTCTCCTTGGCAGCCGCCCCCGCGATGTCCTGCAGCCTCGGGGGGCCGGTGCGGAGCCCGCGGCACAGGGCGGCGGCGGCGCGGCCCCTGAGGGAGAGAACCGCCGGTGAGCGCCGGGGGGGGTGAGGGGTGATCGGGTCTAGCGACAGCGGGAAGCCCCCAGCGGCCACCCCGCAGCGAGGGGGTCCTCCCCGCTGCGCCGCCGCTCCCCACAGCCCGTCCCGCCCTCTCCGCTCACCCCCAGCCCAGCACGCGTTGCCCGGCGACCGCCATGGCCGCGCTCATGGCGGCGGCTCCGACCCGCGCCGGGGAGCGGCCGCCGCGGAGCACGACGGGAGCGAGGAGGGNCTGGGGCCGCGGGCGGCGGGCAGCGCTCGGTGGGTTTGTAGCGCTGCCGCGCGGCGCCCGTGGAGGCTGTTTGGGGCGATGTGCTTGTTGAGGCTTCCCCGAATCACGCAGCCTCTGGAAAAGGAGGAGGAAGAGGTGGCGGCTCTCATGCAGCAGGTAGAGGGGGGTATGTGTGTGTCTGTGTGGGGGTGTTGGTGGGGAAATGGCGCACTCAGGCATGAGGGGAAAGGAACGTCAGGGGCTGCTGGCCTTGCACGCACCGTCTGTGATGCTGCTCCGGGAGTGCTCTGTGTGCGATTTGCACCACATCTCGTGGGTGCTGGTGGTGTTCCCATGGTCTTCCTCCATGGGTTTGGTGTCCTTGTCACACGCTCCTGCTGCAAGCAGGGAAACCCTAGTCAACCTCAGGAAATTCCCATTGCCTTATGTTTGCTGAGTTGAAAATAATTTAATTCTGCTTGCTCATACTTACAGAGCTTGTGGCTTAGGAATTCTTTATGTTGCCCTTGTAGATAGAGCTGGAGAAAAGCCACTATTCAGATCATGAAATCCGCAAGCTGGAGGAGGAGGAGCAGCTCAAGAGGAGGAGGGAAAGCTTGTATGATGAGGATGAAGCACGTGGCAAGACGGTCATCATGGCTCAAGACCTGGAGGAGAAGTGGGAGCAGAAGTTTCTGCAGTTTAAAGCTGCCCCTCGGATAACAGGTACAGCCTGGAGTTCGTGATGGGTGAGGACACCCAGACTGTTTGCCAGAGTGCCATTCAGTAGAAGGAAGGCATTTTTGGCTCTTTTTTTGGTTTGTTTTAAAGAGAGTCTTGACTCTGTGTCAGCACATGTGCAGTTAACTGCCTGACAGGGAAATCAGTGTTCCCATGCTGCAAAAATGTGTGTGTTCCAGGGCAAAAGAATGAAAATAGACGTGGTTTCCAGACAAGAGAAATGTTTGATCATTTGGTTCCCAAGCTCTGCTTAGTGCTCTTGTTGATTTTTGTCCAGGTAGAGACCAGGCTGCTTATTATAGATTCCTTCTGGAAATGAAAACAGCAGCTGAATCCTGCAGTGACTTCCAGAGCGACTCAGAGCATTCCTGTCTAGATTTTTGTCTTATTCCATGTATCCACATTTGTGTCTTGTTGCTGGGCAAGAGGCACAGAGGGTTGTGGAATCAAGGAGATCAGCGCAATCTGCAAGGAGACTTTGTTTCCAGCATGTGTTGGTTTTCGGCAGATGCTGATAAAAGCAACGATCGAACGTCATTGAACAGGAAGCTGGACAGTAACCTGATGCTTCTAGTGAAACAGAAAATTGGTAACCAGGAGCTGTGGCTCCTGCCTCAAGTGGAGTGGCAGCCTGGAGAGACCTTACGGAGCACAGCCGAGCGAGCCATGGCTACGTTTTTGGGTGTGTAGCTTGACCCTCCCTCTTGTTTGTCCCAGTGGTTTTCTTCTAGTGCCCTCTCTGACGGCTATTTGCCATCTGCTGTAGTGAAATCTTCTCCCGTCTGCTTGGAAAACGCATTTCATGGCAGAGGGCTGGCAGACTGTGAGTTGGGATCTCTGGCTGCCAGCAGCTGCAGTGCTGTGTCTGGCTGTCGTGGTCTGATGTTGGGGCATCACCAGAAACCCCCTGAATGTCTGGGCTTGCTCTGGGCTTCTCTTTCCCTCTTGTTGCCCTGTAGTAGCCGTTGTGGCAGATGGGTGATTATGGCAAACACATGTCTGCTTTTCTCTCAAGATTGGCAAAGCTGGATACCCTCCCCGTCCTCTCTCTCCCACTCTGAGAGGACTCTCTGGTCTCCAAATGAACTGTTTTTTCATGAGAAAAACCACAGCTTTTTCACAGTTGTTAGTATTTCTGCCAAAGAGGGAACAGTCAGTCTGAACCACATACAAGGAATGGCTTATGCTGTGTTTTTGTTAGACAGGGGAGCAGTTATTGTTGCTCTGTGTTCTTTTGTCTTACTGTCTTTCTCTTGCATTGCTGGCTTCTTGCAGGAGATCACATTCAAGCCAAAGTCCTGGGGAATGCACCATATGGGATTTACAAGTATAAATTCCCCAGGGCCATCAGAACTGAGAATAACGTGGGAGCCAAAGTCTTCTTCTTCAAAGCCTTCCTCCAAAGCAGTGATTTGTCCCAGGCAGAGCTGAAGGCAGATTACCTGTGGGTCACAAAGAAGGAGCTGGGAGATTACCTGAAGTCGGAATACCTGAAAAAAGTCAATCGATTCCTCCTGGACTTGTAAGCAATGGCCTGTGCTCCAGCAGACGGGGAAGATGTGGGACGTGGCTCCAGGGAGGAGCACGGCTGCTGCTTTGCATGGTCTGTGTGTATGAGATGTTCACTTGGGCTCTGGAGGATAATTTGCCTTTGCCTAATTTCCCAGTTCTCTTCACTGGCCCTGTACTGAATAAATATTAAAATTTATACTCGGAAATGAAGCTTTCCTGAGGGAGTTTGTTGCTCTTGTTGAATTCTCCTCCTCCACCTCTTCTGGAAATGCATGTTGTGATCCTTTCCTCTCCCGAGAGTGTGGTTCCCTGGGGCTGTGGTACCCAGAAGGTTTGCATTCCTCTCCAGACTCCTGTCACAGGCTCAACCTCAAAGGGTTTCTCCTTGCAATGGCTGATGCTTATCGCTGGTACCTGCTCTCTGGTAAGAGCAGCACTGGAGGGTTATCTGTGTGTCCAGGTGGGAACAGACCCTCCTGAACACCAGCCAGGACAAGGGTGGGTTTCTGGGGAGATGTAAGCAGGGATATTCACAGCTTATTAACTTTTAGTGTTAGCTGCCTCTGGCCTCGAGTCTGTGACGCACAGTGGCCGTGGAGGACACGGATCCATGAGGAATAGGCAGCTGCTTTCCCACCCACACTGCCTCTCCTTGAGCCTCAGGTTACAGCAACAGACACTGAAGGAGGGTAGCAGCAGCAGCTCTCTATCTGGGCTGGGAGGGGAAGGCGCTTTAGCATTGCTGCCTCGTGGGAGCAGCCTCAAAGGTGTCTCTAGGGAGGTCTTGGCTCCCATTCCCACTGCATCAGGCCAGCACTGCTAACCCAGCACGGCTGGGTCTGCCTCAGGTAGCCTGACCCTATTACCCCAATTTCTTTATTAGAAGATCTGTCCTGGGCGTATGTGGTGCTGCCTTGCCCCTCTGGGGCTGGTTCTGTTCTTGGAGGTTTTTCCTAGTTGTAAATGTTGCTGTTCAGTAGTCAAGAGTGCTGCTGGACCTTGCAGGGAATCAGCTTCCTCCAGCAGCGGGGAGAGAGGGAGGAAATAACTGTCGTTAATCATCCAGAGAGAGTTTGGCCTCCAGAGGTGGAACTGGAGATTGCTGTATGTATTTTATCAATCCTTTGGGAGCTGTTGAGCTCCAGGCCTCAAATTAAAGTTATCCTTAATCACTCTGCAAGCCATTGGGGTAGAGGGTAGCACAGCAACCTTCTATTTTCTAATGCTGGACAGTTTGGGAGCTGCAGGTTGCTATAAATGACCAACAAAACTTGGTTCCTGGAAGCATCCTCATAGGCCTGGTGAGGAGGCTGAGTCTGCAGCAGAGAGCCATGGCAAAGAGGAGATAAATGTGGAGCAGAACATGTGCCTGAAAGACTGCAGACTTCTGGTTGCTCTCTGAGGTCAGCACTGCTGAAGGGAGGCCTGCTGCGTTCTCCAGGACTGGAAGCTCCTGCAGCAGGGGGAGGTGAGTCCTTCCCCTCAGGCTGTGCCCCTCCTGGTGGGGGCATGGGTGCAGTCAGCACAGGTTTTCTCTGCTGCTATTGTTTCAGGCTGTCACTGGCTCCAGAAGATGCAGCAGAGCCCTGTGGCCACAGGCTTAAGGCATGTATTAGCCAAAGAGTCTGTCCTGTTTCCCACACCAAGGCAGGTTTTGTATTTCTGGGACAAAACTTTCAAAGCATAGAAAATGCTGTTTAATCTGTGCTTGTTCCCGAAAGCAAGAGCACAAATGAAAGAAAAGGCTGTACTGAAACCTTGCTGATCTTCAAACCCAGGCAGTTCCTATTTCTGGGTGACTCAAGCTGCAAGTCTTTGGCTGTTGTCTGTGCTGAGAGGTGTGTAGCTCCTTCAGCACTGGAAAGGTCAGAATCGACAGCATCCTTCATTTTTTAATATTTTTTCCTTGTCTTCAGACCTTCTTACAGGTAGCATGTGTATGAGAAGCTTGGTCTTTTCTGAAAGCTGAAAGTGTTGTTTTCTCATCACCTGAAACACAAATTCCTGCTTGCAGCCTGCATGGGAACAGCACCTTTTTTTAAATTTTTTTTTTTTATTTTCCCCATAGTTGATTTTATTTAAAGCCCCTCAGCCAGTTGCTGCAAACAGTCACAGATCCTGCAGCGTGGGTGCTTTTGCTCAGTTCTCCTGTGTGGTCTCTTCCCCAGCCTCGGTGAGAGGGAAGGCAGGAGGATCCTAGAGGATGGTTTGAGTCTTCTCATTTCCTCTACTCCCAGACTCCTGCAGTAGGTCACTGAGGCTGTTCTTTTCCTTGGGGAACTTGGTGGCTGCAGGCTGTCTTTCTGCTCAGTGTGAACCTATTCCCATACTCAGAGCTGCAGAAGTCTGAGCGGGCAGGCTGGGATATATTTTGCTGGTAACTGCTGAAAAGGCAGCACAAAGCCTGAGAGCCTTTTCTGAGAAAGCAAAAGAAACCTGTGGAGTCGTGGCTGCGTGAGAGCTGCTGCAGCCAGGTGTGCCTCCTGCAGTCCAGCACAAAGAGCAGGGGCGGCATTTTACTTTTGTTGAACATGAGACACAAAACTCCCCTTGTAAGTGTGATGGAGAACCACCAGAGTGTGTGTCTGGGTGTTGAGGAGGGCTGGAGCTTGTTTGCACCCAAACCCTCGAGGGTTTTTTCTCACCTTGGCAAAGGCCCCCTCACATGAGATCTCTGCCAGAACCTGAAGCTGCATCAAGTGCCTGAGAAAGAAACTGAGTTTGTTGTGGCTCTTCAATGCAAGGCACTGTGAGATCATTTGAAGAGCTCTCCTGTGAAGTATGCACTGGAGAGAGGAGTTTTGGAAAGGCCCTGTAACTCCTCGCTTTGAGAGCAGCAATGTGGGGCTTATCTAAGAAGTCCAAAGTAAGATTGGTGCTGCTGTTACCTGTGCCTGACTGCACACACTGGAGAGGAAGCTGGAGAGGGTCAGGCTGCCGAGGCTTTCTGCTCCTCAAAGCCATTTTTGGCATAGGATGCTTCCATTCTTTAGAGTCATAGACAAAAAGCCTCATCCTTTCCCTCTCCAAGGGGGAAGGAAGCATCTCAAGATGTCCTGACCCTGGTGTGATACAGTTCAGCAGCTGTTGCTAAAAGTCTGCAGTAGCAGACACAAATGGAAGGAGCAGTTGCATTCTAAAGCACTGGCATCTAAGCCATTGCTTAAGCCACCATGTTAGAAGAGAGAGCTGAAGGTTTGCTGTGTGCCAAGGTGATGCTAGCACTCCCCTCCAGTGGAGGAGAGATAACAAGTCCTAATAAAAACACTTTTCAGCTTCACAGGTACAGTTTTCCTTTACTTTTACAAAATTGTTCCCAAGCTGATATCCCTCCTTGTCTGTGTGAGTTTTGGGGGTTGGTGCTCTCTAAGCAGAGCCCTGCGCATATGTTTTAGATACAGTGTGAACTGTTCAGAACCTCATGCTTTCTCACATAATGGGAAGCTGCTGTTTGTTGCTCCTCCTGGCTGGCCCCAAGCAATGAAAGGCTTCAAAATTGGGAAGATAAATAGATGCGGAGGCAGGAGAGGGTTTTGGAGCCACAGGCTACACCTCTTCCTGCTCTCTGAAAACCTGTAGGAGGAGAGATGCTCTTCTCCCAAATACAGCCATGAGCAGGGAGAGTTGCCGGGGTGCGGGTAGCATCCTGAGGCATCCCTGACTGCTGGAGCAAGGGGTGGGCTGGCTCAGGGAGGATGGGAATTGTGCTGTCCCAGCTGGTGCAGCCTTTGGGCTCACTCTCTGTCCTAGAGGATGAAGCATCTCCAGCAGCATCAGTCCCTTTGCCTTTGTTCTGTTCAAGCTCCCATTCTTGTGTTGGAAGGGATCTGTCTCTTTGGAGGGAATTTTTCTGCAGGTGCTGCCGTTTCCTGCTGTGCTCTGCTGCCTGCAGGGGATGCAGCGTGGGCTGCTCTGCTCATGGCAGCCCAGAGACCCAGTAGAAAGTTGTGTGGGAAATCTGCTTGAGGTCACCAGTGACATGAATGGACTAGATCCCCTCCTTTTGTTTTTCAGGACACCTTTTTCCTCCCTTTTCTTGTGAAACCCTGTGGGTTGGTGTAACCAGAATGTTGGAAAGACACAGAGTGGGGCAGTCAGGAGACAAGGCTTGGGTGAATCTCTGCAAAGGTAAGGATGGATATAAAAGAAGAGTTGCTGCTGGGAAACTTTTACTCAGAGTCAAATTTCCCAGAAGCTTTGTTGATACTACCCAATCCTTGACACTAATCCCTCAAAAAGGAAAGCCAGGAATTTGTGAGGTGAGTATGAAATGCTGACAGCAGGAACCCCCTTCAGGTAGTTCCAGCTACATCTTTGCTGTCAGGGCTACTTTTCCCTAACAGATCTTGTGGGGTATAAAATCCTTTGTCTGGACTTCATAGGTGATGCTTGGAGACCCAGGGGCATTTCTCAATTGAATTATGAAGGGTCTTCCAGCAATATTAAAATGAAGCTTCAAAACCGAGGCACGGCAACAACGCCTTTATGGAGCGAATGCAAGGCTTTAGGACTCACCATCACAGGCCACTCCAGGAGCAGGGCTGTGCGCTGCCAGCAACTGGCCCTTTACCTGGCTGCCATGAATATCCAATCTCATAATTAACTGAGGCAAAAGTTGAGGAAAAGATTTTTCAGTTAACAGTTTGAAGTTTAAGCTGAACTCTGTTGGAGCTTAAGGTGAGAGCTGATGTCGAAGGCAGATCATCACCTGAGGGGCTGCTCTCTCTCTCAGGCATCAGGGCAGAGGGAGACTGGGGACATCATGACATGAGGCATGGGCCAGCACTGCTGCTGCCTGTCTGCTTTCTGCCTTCTCTCATCTATCAAAGTAATTATACCCATTACATTTCTCCTTTCAGGTTTTACCCTCCCAAATGTTATTCCTCAGCATTAAACCTGTGGGGTGAGTGAATTATTGGGGGAAAAAACTAGATATAATCCAAGTTTAATGGGCACATAGAAAAAACACACTGGGTTTGGAGGGTGGCTCAGCCAGCGTCCTGCTTCTGCAGGCAAATAGAAATTTATCTTGATGTGTGTATATATCTAGTTTCGTGATCTGTGAGCTCTTAATAATTGGTTTGGTGACCTGCCGGCAGTGTTCTCTCTCTGTAGAGCTTTCCCTAGTCCCCAGTTAATATAATGGGTCACAAATCCCATTTGCTTTTGAATTCTGAGTAATCCTTTTGTTAATGTCGCCTATTGCTTTTCTGGAAGCATTGGAGGAAATCGGAGCCATGTGCTAATCAGTAAATCTGGTTCTGCGTGTTCGGAAGCCTCTGCCCTGCCCTGCCTGCCCTTTCCAAATGCCCGGTGCAGCCCATTTGTGTCAGACCCAAAGCTCCCCTCTGCAGAACAGCAATTGCTTCCCAAGCTGTGCTACTACCGAGTGGCACAGGCTGCAAATGTTGGATGAGCTCGAGGAAAGCAGCGGGATCTGATGGGGAGTGGGCAGCCAAGCCATAAGGGGTTTGGAGAGGAGGGAAATGTGGCGTTCAGGGTGTCTGATCCCACCAGCACCCTGTGTGGAGGGGCAGTGAGTCCCCCGTTTCAGGGGGACAGGCGACTGCTGGGGGTGGCACCCACAGGGACTCACTTTTCAGCCTCTGCTCCACCAGCACTCACAGCTCAACATCCAGTCTTGTCCCTCCTTAGGGAATGTGGTGCAGCAGACAGTGCCTTCCACCAGAATGCTAGAGGCTCCTGGGCTAGCAGGGGCAGGAGGCAGTGAGCAAGATGGGCATTACCTGTCCCAGATCTTTCTGGATTTCATATCCCTTAATTTTCTCTGCCTGAAAACAGGACTATGGTGAGCTGTAGCTGTCTTGCCTGCTCTCTGCTGCCTTTGTGGGTAGGTGGTTATCTGAGCCCTTTCAGAGGGACAAGAAGCTGCCAGACACCCCCTAAGGTGATACCAGGTACATCCCTGCTGAAGGAAAGAAAGGGAGAGCATCAGCTCCCAGGATTGCCTGAAGACATGTAAAACACTCAAAATCACCAGCTACGAGGGGCTGGTAGGGACTATGTTCCTGCTGCAGTGGTTGCCCATGGATTGAACTGGGTGGGAAACTTCAGAGGTGTGTCCAAGCGCCGGAATATTCCAAATCACAGAGCCAGTGTTTCTTAATCACTTTTGTTTGTTTCCTGATTTTCTCTAAGTTTTCAGTCTCCTGCACAGCTGATAAGCCTCACCCTTCACCCCTTTCCCTCATTCTTCCATTTGTCTCCGTATTTTTAGCCTGTCTGTGGCACTCTTCACACAATGCCTGTGTGCACTGCTTTGATCAGAGCTGCTGACGACGACATGACCTTGAA
Source organism: Cnemophilus loriae (assembly GCA_013397755.1). Classification (NCBI taxonomy): domain Eukaryota; kingdom Metazoa; phylum Chordata; class Aves; order Passeriformes; family Corvidae; genus Cnemophilus; species Cnemophilus loriae. Next base: position 196,246 of record VZTF01000420.1, read on the forward strand.
GGCAGCAGCTTGCAGCAAGTCAAGCTGTGTTGTATTTAGTTAGCTTCTTGTAGCTGGGCATCGTGTCACAACCCAGGCAGGCACACAGCATCGCCTCTCCTCACTCCCATGCTGTTTTCCCTGATAGGTCCCACCAGGATTTGGGCTATTTGACTCCAGACCCATTCCCTGGCTCTAGCCCAGAGTGAGGAGCATGGTGGGGAATTATCAGTGCTGGGAGCTTGATGCTCAGATGTCACCGGCTCTAATCTAACAGCTAAATTCCCCTGGGGATGGAGGTGGATGCTGTTTGCTGCCCATGAAACAGCTCTGTGCTAGGCACTAGATGGCAGGCAGTGACTGAGAAATCCTATCAGTGGAGTTTTATTTCCCTTTCCCCTTAAAATAACCTCCTGCTCTAGCTCTCGCATGCTCCAGCGTGGGAACTTGGAGCATGGAATAAGGATCAACAATTTTTAACTGCTGTGTTCAGGCTTGAACCTCGCATATTGAAGGATCCCAGTGATTGGCAGACAGTCGTCTTTGTTCCACTGAGGCTTGACAAGTAGCAGGAGAGTCCAAGGAGCTTCTAGTGCAGGGAAAAAAGGCAAGGAGCAGGCAGGCAGCACCTGAAGATGGAGGGTGGATGGAGGGCAGGTTCTGAGGTCTGCCCAGGACACTGTGCAGGGGTTAAGGAGGGATAGGGGTGCATCCATATGGAATAGGGATAGAGGCAAAAAATGATTGTGCATGTTTGACGCAAACAAGGAGAAGTCAAGAAACCCCTAAGGATGAATTTTCTATAAGTCTGGTTGTGCAGCAGTTGCTTTGGAGAGGGCAGTGTGGAGGTTTCAGCCACATGCTGTCCCTCACCTTGCAAGGGGGAGGATGGTCCCCAAACTCTGGCTGTGGGACTTAGTCACGAGGAAGGGCCTGATCCTCTCTCCAGATTGGCACAGCATGCCTTTGTTTTACTTGAGTTGGGCTTTGGGGTTTATCTCCAAAAGTGCACATAAAAGTGGACTCATCTAGAAGAATATATGTATACCCCATTCTACCCCAGGGATTCAGCATGTGCTCCCATGCACTGTTAGGAGGCAGGAGTGGCAAAATCCCTTCTTTATTGGCCAGGGGTCTGAGTTCAGCGTGTCCCTGGACTCTGCTATGTGCTGCTCCCACCTCTATGAAGCTCAGGACAAGACAGCCCCCATGGTGCTGGGTGCCTGGCTGTCTTGTTCCCAGGCACCAGCACAGAGCCACAGCCCCTGTGCCACACTCTGGGTGTTGTAGGTCCTCTGTAAGCACCTTCCAACAAAAAGGGGATTATCTTTAGCTTGTTAGAGTCCTTGCAGGGAGGGAGAATAAGGCTCTTTGCTCTGAAACGTTCTCTTCCCTGGGATTACAAGATAATGCATATGAAACGACATTAGCTCAGCCAGGTTTATGGATTATTTGAAAATCAAATTCTTTTAATCTCATCCACCATCTGGCACCAGCATAACAGCCAGCAGCCAGCTCGCTGCCGCTTCCACCCTGACTATGTCGGAGTGACTGAAGTATCACAGCCAGTGAGGGGACACCAGCATCCCTGGCTGTCACCGTGCATCCTGGCACCAGCACCTAGGCCAGCCTTGTCCTGATTTCTTCCCAAGACAGCGTGGAGGTAACGTGTCTCTGAGGAACTGGAGGCTGTCCTTGGCACGCACGGGGAATGAACAGACGGACGAGGAACATTTCACTGCTTGTGCCTGTGTGACCATGAGACTCAAAGCCAGAGGGGTTCCCTGGCCTTGGATAAAGGTTAAGATCGGAGCAGGGGAACTGCCAGTCTCATTGACATGATTTGCAGTTATCCCCTGGCTGGGCAGGGAGGAATGAGGGTACAGGATGCTGATGCAGAGTTTTTTTCCAGGGTGGTTGTGTTTCCCTGTGAATATTAACTGGGAGCTGCCAGGGTGCATCTGCGCTCAGGGGTGGGGCTGGAGGCTCCATGGATACCAGAAAGCCGGCGAGCACTTGTGCTGTTTGCCAGGGGCAAAACAGTCCCCGAGGGGCAGGGCGGGGTGGGACAGCCCGTCAGAGGTGCAGCATGGGGCACTCGTGAGGCATCCCCACGGACAGCACCACAGAGCCCAGCCTGGCTCCCTCCCCCTGGCTCACAGGTCAAGGAACAGCTGGGACTGGAGGGTGGTGAGGGATCCCTGTGGGAAGCTGGAGCTACCAGAACTGGGGATATGTGAGTGAGTGAGGGGTGTGTGCTGGGCACTGTTGTCCCCACTCCAACCCCACATCTGATTTTTCAGATGCCAAGCCAGCTGGGCTGCAGAGCTGCTTGGTTCTCCTGTTTTTGGTTTCTGTGCTGAGCCTCAGTACAACCATCCATCTTCTCCTGTCTCCTCCAGAACACTTCTGTACCTACTACCAAGGAGCGCTCTAATCTCAGTACCCATTTAACATGAATAAAAAGCCTTCTGGGACAATAGGTCACGGTTATACAATTTAGCTCAAGTAGAGAAAAGGCCTTTATAGCTGTGAATACATGAATACTTAAAATATATATATAACATTGGTTAACATCAGGACTTATAAGCATTATATATATATATATATATATATGTGTATAGCACTGGGCTAACAGTCTCTGCCTTGACTCCCTCCACAGAAAGCTGTAGCTGTTCTGCCTGTCAGCTCTGGCCCAGTGGCTCTTCATGGCCGGAGTCACAATTTGCCCTGCTGCCCATTTTTTGCAGGGCTCTTGGTGTGGAGAGCAGTTGTTACAGGCAGTAGGAAACTGGGGAGGGAGTTCTGTGACTGCTGCTCGGTGGGGATCAGGATGGGAGAGGTGAGGATACAGCACCTCTGCCCACAGGTAAGAATGCATACAGAACCAGGTTGGTAGCTGCTGTGCCATGAAGCAATTTGCTCCCATGATTTGTGTGCCCTGAAGACAGTTGCATGCAAATAAAAAAAACAAAAAGAAAAACAAGAAGAAGAAAAATTAATAGCTTTAGAGAAAAGAAAGTGTCATTTCTGTAGGTAATTAATTACTAATTATATGATCTCAGGATTGTCTGTATCATTAGAATTACTCGATTTTTCAATACATTGTAGCTTTAATTAAACAAATCCTTAGATTCTTCTTTTTTCTCCTCCTTTGTAACACAAAGTCATTTTTTTTTTTAGTGCCAAAGAATAAATTAATTGTGTAATTAGTTACTATTAGTTTGTCACTCCTGGAAGGGTTATTTCCAGGTTGTTTGTATGAAGGGGCTGGAGAATGGTTATGAAATGTTGTTTGATACCAAGACTCCCTGGAAGTAGCTGTCTGTGTCTGGGGATGCTGGTGGAGGTGAGGATTTGGCAGTGCTGGGACACAAATGGCAAGAGGGGGATGCTAGGGCTGGATGGAGGAAGCTGTCAAGCACTGCTGGTTATCCCCTTGCTTATTTGCATGTCTGTGAATAAATATATTTCATTTTGATGCAGAAATGCCCTCTAGAAGGCATCTTCAGACCCTCCAGAGAGGAGCTGAAATGGCAGTGAAGCTGTGGCTGCTTCCGTGTGCTCCCCCTGGTACAGGTGAGGGAGAAACCCCAGGGGGCTGCGAGCTGGTGGGGATGGCACGTCACCCCCTGCCCCACCACGTGCAGGGGACACCGCAGATTCCAGGCAGGAAGAAGGGAATTTAGCATGCAGCTAGTGATAGGGTCTTAATAGATCTGCACTTATTATTTGGAAAAGAAAATCAGGATTACAGGCTTATGAAGGATTAGCAAGCATGAATGCGTATTTCTGCATATACTGCTCCTTTTGTAAACCCATTGTGCCATTAGGCTGATATAGAGTTATACCATTACCAGCATGACATCAGTGTATCAGATAGTCTTGATTAGAAGATCCAGTAGCTGTACAAAGGAAAACAGGGCATTCTTACAAGCCTGCTGATCCTCTCCTGTTTGAGCCTCGTGGTTTGTCTCAAAAAGACATTGATTTTCAGACAGCATCAACACCACCAGTAGGACAGACACCTTGTGAGCACTGGCCCACCTCCTGGGCCTGTCAAAGTGACCACATTGAGGCTTTTAGTGTTTCAGCTGCCCTGTCCTGTGGGTTTTAAAGCAGCAGCAGGAAAGTGGATGCATGAGGATCCTCGAGTGTCTGCACTCAGTTGTAGTGGTAGAGAGAGATCTTGGTCTGCTCAGAAAAGGCTGGGTTACTCATGGATATATGTGCGGGGGTCTTTCAGTATGGTTGAAACTGCATTTCTGGTTTTAGCTGAAATACAAAAAGATCTTCATGAAGGTGGTATGTCTGCTGGCTTCAAGTACTGCATGTCCTCAAGGGCAGTAGCTGCCAGGTCTTAGCTCTAGGAGCCCTGGAGGTGTGTGAGCTACCTGGAGAAGTAAAGAATTTGATGCAAATGTGGAAAGCTTCAAGAGCCTGCCTGTACTTCACAGCCTGCAAATCTTGACCCCACATGACTGTCAGTGTGGGTAACCTTAGCAAACCCAAGCCCTTGGCTGTAAGCTTCCCTAGAGGTGGTCTTTGTAAGTAGAATTGTGCTGAGCAGGAAACTTGGATGGAGGAGCGGGGAACTGAGTGGTTATGAAATGTCAGAGCCTCTATGTGTATGAGTACAAGTTTTGATTTTTACTAAATATTTTCCCCTTTAGTTTAAACCATTGTTGTTTTTTTTTCCAGGGAAACGTAATAAGACCTCATGTGTTTCTAACTAAATGGCAGCCTGTGCTTAGTAAACAACCCAGGGTCCAGTTTGGATGGGATTCCTGCATTGATGTTTCTGGAAATCAAATAACAATCGAACTAAGGCAGCTTGTTCCTGGAGCTGCCCAGAGCCGTTTGTTTATCAGGCCAAAGGGAGTGAAGAGCCCCATGAGCATCCAGGTCCGTAGGAAGCTCTGTGGGACAGCAGGATGCCCCTGTGCTGCTCAGACCTGGTCCTTTCCTTGGTCTCTGTCAGTCAGCTGGACAGCATCCCAAGAATGATCCCAGTGCTGGGGGCAGCCAGCTCCATCCATGGGCTCCCCTTAGCACTCCTGCCTCTCCCTTTGAGGGTGATTGATTTCAGCAAGAAAATTTGACTTTTCCTACCTCTGTGGTCCACAAAATGCATCCACCTAGGGGCATCCCACCTCTGCACTGGGATGGAGAGCATCCCTTCAGAGTGGGTAACCCACTGCTGCCAGATGTGCTGCTCCCTTGGGCAGCCACTTCCATTTTGCCTCCTCTTCTTGTTGCAGGTTCCTTCTCCTCTCATTCACTGATCTCCTGCAACAACACTTTAGGCTTGAACTGGGACCAGTTTCCTATTTGTCCTGTCAGGGTCCTGGTACCTTTAGAGCTCAGATCACTTTTGAGTGTGAGATTCCAAAATATTTTGAAATACTTGAAAAAGAGTGTCCATTTTTTCTCTCCATTGGAGTGTATATCTGTGGCGGTTTTGTTATTTTTTTCCTTGAACATGTTTAAAGTTTCTTTTGGCCATAATTTCTTTTTGTGATGTAAGTGTTCTGACAAACTTGACCCTATGCTGCAAAGCAGTTCTGCATGAATGATCCAAGTAGGTCAAGCAATCTTCCTCTCTGCTTCTTTCCCCTGAAGTAAAAAATGACCCTACAACCACGAACCCAGTGTGCAGAACCCAGTGCACACCAGAGACCCTACAATAACAAACCAGTGTGCACACAGCCTGCTGTTGATGAGCGCTGACACTGTTTCAGAGGTACTGATGCTCCTGCTGATGTGTCCTTTCTGAGGGCATTGGCGTCAGCAGCCCTGTTAGCTGTGAAATGAGGAGGGTGACTCATGAACCGTGCCAGCGCAAGCGGTGTCAGTGCCTCGGTGGGCCATCAGGTTTCTAACCTGCGTCAGCAAAATAAGGGGTGAAGAAAGGAGATGAGAATGACAACGAACCTGAATCTGAGCAAGTGAGATGGAAAGTGCATCTCCCTCTGAGCCCGTGTCCCCATACCTCACCAGACACAAGCTGCAGGGAGACCCAGCTCCACAGACTGCGAGGTGTGAACTGCTGCTGTTATTTATAGATGCTGGAAACATTGACTCTGGACATGTTCTCCAGCGGGCTCCAACTTTCTTGCCGTGCTGAGAGCCTTGGAGCATCTTCCTCACCTCTCTCTGCAGAGGCTTTTGAGGGGCTGATTCTTGTGGGTTGGCACCTCTGTCCTCCTAATTTTGCCATGAATATTTTGTTTGCTGGTGCAACAAACTCTCCCTAGGTCAAAACCACAGAGAGAAGCAGATGAGAGGTGCTTAACAGCCCTGAAGCTGAGCAAGCAGCTGAGAAGGCTGGTCAAAGCGAAATTAGGATGCTGTGAACCTCGTTGCGATGATTAATGGCTCTTTTTATATGAAGATGTTCAGAAACTGCCACTTACTGAAGAAATGAGAGTGAGATCTTTAGAATAAACTAGGAAGAGTTGTTCAGGTTTTTTTAATAAAAAGAGATGTTTCAGCCAATACGAGCAATTAAGTCTTAGGTGTTTCTCTGTGCTTGCAATCTGTAACAGAAGAAAAAACATGGAGGGACAAATAGCTTAGTTTGGATCATGGGACAAGCAGACTGGAGCATCACCTGCAGCTCACATGTGGCTTTCAGGAAGTGCTGAATGGGGGCGATGAACCAGCCCATCCTCACCTCAGGGTGCTGCCCTATGTGCCGTTGACAGCTCTCTGAGCTTCCCACAGCTGCAGGGACAGCAGATACTGAGATGGCAAGAGATAATCTCAGTGACCACCCCTACCAGCAGCCTGGCAGGCACCTCTGCTCAGCCGGGCAGCAGCTCCCAGTCCAGCCCACCCTCACCGGCAAGCAGAGCAGTCAACAGCCTCCTCAGCACTCATCTCCATACCTGCATTCTTTGAGCCTTCCTCCATCACCGCCCAAAGCATGGAAAGCAGCCTGGAAAGCTGGGGGGTCGTATCTCCCTAGATGCTCTCAACAGTGCTACCCTAAGAGCAAATCTGATATCAGAAGTCAGTAATGAATTGGAGCTGGGGTGTAATGATTTTTAAAAATGTTTTCTAAGGCTGGCTGTCGATGCCACAGCTCAATCTTAAAAAGGATTTCACTGTTCCTGGAGCAGAATCTAAGAGAGCACTCTGCATCTGTTTACCATGCAGAAGAGTCAAAAATGGCTCTCCTCCCTCCTGGGTCCCTGCAGCTTCTCTGGCAGAATTAAAAGGCACATGTGGAGCTTCAGCACCGGGGTGAAGAAGAGTGGGAACAGAAAAGAAGAATCCTCTGTTTCATCCCACCTGCTCTGTGATGGTGACTTGCCCCGAAGAGTCTCAGGAAAATCCTGTGTAAATGGAACATAAATGTTTTATGAATTCAGCCCTGGTGGAGTAAATTAAAGGGTCATTAATGGCCTCATTAAAGAGCTTTGCACTTTGTTCTGAATTATGAAAGCTATCATGCAATGTTAAACTAAATGGAGTTTTCAGTGAGATTTTAAAACTCTTTAACTAGTTCCCTCTCCCCCTCTGTCTCTCTCTATTATTTTCTTCCCCCTTTTTTTTGGTCTCTGAGAAATGTCTTTCGAGGGAGCCGCCTGTAGTGCTACAAACTAGATTTCAATTATAAATCTTCTTATGCTCCACTAATTGCCCAGAATTTTTCTCAAGAGCTGCCTGAGGTTAATGCTGATGAAGAAAGAGCCCTTTTGTCTTTTCTTGAAATGGTGCCCCCCTCCCCCACCTCTGACGAGACGTCAAGCAGGGAATTACCTATAATGACACCCAAACGGGATGAAGAGAGCTGCCATGGGGGAAGGAAGACAAATTTGCTGTGGCTTTGCCTTGGATAGTGGAGGAAAACACTTTGGCTCCTCCAGTATCTCCCAGTGTGGCTCTTGGTGGACCCCAGTAGCCTTCCCTGTCTCTGACTCCATCAGCAGCTCAGCAGTGGCCCTTGCCCTTGGTAGGATATCAGCTGGTGCTCAGTGGGGTCACGGGAGTGTAAGAGCTCACCCTTAACAAGATCCAGCAGAAACAAGGGCTGTAAGGACATTCCTGAGAGCTGTAACTGCTGCAGCATCCTGGCTGCCACCACAGGGCTTGAGGATGAGGAGTGCTGAAGCCTCTTCTGCAGCATGGCAGTGACTCCATAGAAAGATCCATTTTACGCCTTTGTAAATGTTGCTATGGATAAACAATTGCCAGGTTGTTTTGGATCAGGCAGGAGTTTGCTGAGACAGTTGTTGGCCAAAGGGACTGGGTGTTGGGAGGCCAAGTCCTGCTGCTGCAGCCAGGACAGGGGCACAGGAGATAAGGGCAGTGTCCCCAGATGTACGAGCCCAGTGCAATTGGAGAGAGATATTTTGGAACCCATGTTCAGGAGCCAGCATCTTCATTGCTGTTGGGTTTGAGTGTGTGGGAATAAAGAACCATCCTCTGGTCACCTTCCTGCCTTTCCCCAGAGCTGGGGGGATACTGGGAACCCCACACCTCAATGCAGAGAAGGGAAGACCCCCATGTCTGGCCAGCCTCTTGCTTAAGATACAGCTGCACTGCTAACATGGGCAGAAGGCGTTTGGCAAAACATAAAACGTTGATTTGCCACAACTTTTCCACCTGGACACAGCTATTTCACCACTGAGAGAAGATCATCAAGCCTGGCCTGGAAATTCTTGTGGTGCTGGAGGCAGAGCTGGGTCTCCCTGCAGGACATGGTTGGCCACAGCTGGGGCACTTCCACCTCCCCAGCCTACCTCTAAGGCTTGTTGCTTGGACTTACTGACTTAGCTTGCCCTCTGCAAGTTCTTCACACAGCTACACAACAAATTAAACCCCTTATTAAATAATTAAGCTATTTCTCCAACCAGGCAGGAAAGAGAGGAGGTTGTTATTATTTCTATTTTAAAATATCTGTGAGAGGCACATGTGCTTGAGCAGAGGCTCAGCCCAGGTAAGACACGAGGGGTCAACAAGGCCAGCTGAGAGGCCCTGCTGCAACAACGAAGTCCCTTTGCTGGCTTAGCTGTTTAGTTTTCCACATCTGGGACAGATTTTGGGAATGAAGGTGGCCGGCTCTGGGCAATGCAGGCTGTGATGGGAGCAGCATGGGGGATCCCAGGAAGATGCTGAGCTCCATCAGTGTGCGACTCCAGCAGGGAGGATGCAGGAGCCCAGGGGACCCCACCGCCTCTGTCAGCGAGTGCCAGCTGAGCAGTGGGTTTTAACCCCCACGCATGTGTCTCTGGAGGCTCAGACCCTCAGGCAGAGAGATGGCATCCCACGCTTCCCTCATGTGGGTTCGTATGAGCCACGTTTCCCCAGTGCCCAGCTCCCCAGAGCCCCCATCATCCTCACTGTCTCCTGGGACCACTCACACACTTTTTTTGGGAGGGCCTCCTTAGATATCAAGAGTCACTCCCCAGCAGCCAACAGATGGGGGCCATCCAGCCCTGGGACACCCCAGTATCTCTCCTGGCCATCAGCCTTCCCAATGGGAATCACAGCCAAGGGCTTTGCTGCCACACCAGGCTTGATGTTATTGAGGCTTGCCTGAAGCTCTTCAGGAGCATCCTGCCTGGCTCCTGGCAGCCTGCACTGCAGTGCTTCATTGCCCAGAGACTCCGTCTGCCTCGTGGCTCCTTTCCTCCGAGGTGGGGACGCTGTGGCTGCTTCTGCTGCCCATCATGTGGGAAAGGACGGGAACGTTGCAAGAGCTCTGCTCAGAAATGCTGCTGCTTGCTGGCAAGCTCTGGCCTCCTTCCCTGCACTGGGATGTGTGGCACTGGGACAGGGAGATGCCTAAGACCTGGGACCAGGCAGTTTCTGCAGGTGAAACCACTGAAGTGAGCGCTTTTTGGGCCTGGTGTGGGGATCAGGAACCAGAGGTGCTTCATATCCAGCTTGATGTGGGTTCAAGCTCAAAAAATGGATGTTTGCCCTAAGGCTGGGGGTACGTACTGAGGGGTACCTGGGGGAGCTGGGCAGAGTATTAAAAAAAAGTAGAAATCAAAACCACCACCACCACCAAAATGCTCAGGGGTGGGGTGCAGTGGCAGCAATTGGGTTAGTGGGGAGCTTGGTCTGTGGCCACTATGCTTTTTAACTTCATAGAGCTGTGTAGCTTGTATTTTCTTTCCTTTGAGGGCTTTGTTTGCTCGCTTGCTTGTTTGATTTTATTTTCCCCTTAATGCCTCCCTGCAGGGTGTGCTCCAGGGGTGTGGAGAAGCTGACCTGCTCTCTGGCTGGTGTGGAGGTTTCCTTGCTGGAGGCTGCTCTTGATGTCTCCAGCCTGTCACATCCCTGCCAGATGCAAACTTTCCTTCGGTGCTCTTTGCTGCTGAGGGGGATCTCTGAGTGTCTCTGACCTCGGGAGAGGGGCTGGTGCTCTGGTGAGGGATGGAGACCATTGCACAGGGTGATTTAGAAAAGCTGACAGGCAGCAGTGGCAGCCCTATAAACCATGTTTATGCTGATAGAATTAGCGGAGCCATGACTGTGCCGTGCTGGAGCCCTGCAGCTGGAATGAGCATCAGAAGGGGCAAAGCCCTGCAGCAGCTGCCCTCAGCTGCCAAATCCCACTGTGGGGGGGGAGGGGGGCTGCAGGCAGTGAATGCCTGGTGATTTGTAAAGGAGGGGTGCAGTGGGGTGGTAGAGATTTTGGGGAAGGTGGGAGGATGATGGCATAGGCTCTGTTTGGTGCCTTTACCTGCTGGTGTCTGTGGACGTGGGCTCTGTGTGGCCCCAATTCCCAGCACCTGCTGGGCTGGGCTGTGGGCACAGACTCCTCTGCAGCTCAGTGCCACCATCCCCGAAGACACGTGGAGTGCCAGGGCTCGAGGCCGTGACACTTGTGGGGAGGGACCTGGTGGAGGGTTTGGGGTCGGTGCTGTGGTGTGAGTGCCTGCAGAGTGTGCTGTGGCTTCAGGGATGCTGCAACGACCCGCATCCCTGTCAGGTGCCAGGGACAGCAGGATCCTATGGGTTTTCCATGAAAACTTCCCACAGGTGCCATGAAGGAGGGATGCTGGGGAGCCAGAGCTGGGCTCTGCTGCCTGCAGCATGCCTGGGATTTGGAGGGCTCTGTTTGCCCCCGGGTGGGCAGGGGGCACTGGAGGAAGACCAGCGGTGCCATACCATGGATGAAGCAGCAATAGTGGGATGGGAGGCGCAGAAATGCTAAAGCTGGTGGGCAAATCCAGGGGCTAATGCCACATATGCTGCCCTTGTCCCTGCCACTGTCCCTGCAGGGCTGGTGGTGGTGCAGCGTGGTCCTGCTGCAAGCAGGGAGGTGGGAAGGATGTGGCTGGGATGCAGAGAAAATCCTGTGCCACTCCTGTTCTGCACAAATGGAAGATGGAAGGGCAAAGGGAGCTTGACAGCTCCTCAGGCAGGGAGGTTGCTGCGGGCACAGCTGAGGAGTCCCGGGAATGCTTTTCACTGTTTCCAGCAAAGTGACTGATGGGGACTAGGGGAGAGGGAAGGATATGGGTGGGGAGCAGACTTAGCAAATGACTTCACTGTTGGTTAAATTTCTTCTGCACTGAAACATTGCAGAATTTGGGGAAAGAAGCACAAGTCTGCCATGAAAAGAATCCCACGTCCAGCTGTGGCCAGACAATGAGGGGAAGGTGCTTGCAAAGTCATTGATGATGCAAAGCCACACTAGGAAAACGTGGGACAGGGCATGGCAAATCCCACCTTGTGCACACGCCTGAAACAGAAATCTCTTTCCCCTGTCTAATCCATTACCACATGCTTATTCCTATAACAAATAACTGAGTCAGCGGGAGAAAACCAAATTCAATTTATATCTCAATCCAAGCAAATATGAAAAGGCTGCCAAATCTGACAATAAAACCACAGTGATCTCAGATGTTTTCCTTCTATATATTAAGAGAAAGGGGAGCAGAGGAGATTTTGACCATGTGGCCATAGGTGGGGGTGCAGAGGGACTGGTGGGATGCCTCAGAGTCTGTCCTCAGGTGGTGAGCACAGCTTTTGCTCTGAGGGGCACCTGGCAACTGTGCTGGTACAGATGTGGCTCCAGAGGTACCCTGGGGACAGCAAGGGCTGGGAGCAGGCTGGCACTCCTGTCACCTTTCTGAAATTGTCTGAATAATCTCTGGTGGAAAAAAAGTGGAGGCTTCCCACATCGTGTTGTTCCTACTGTGTCACTGTGGGATCCTCAGAGGCATCCCTCTTCCCGCTTTGCAAACACTACAGCTGTCTCTGCAGCCTGAGGGCACGTGGATTTTTCTTCAAAGTTTGTCAAGTTTGCCAGCCTTTCAGCAAAAGCAGAGCCATGCAGAGAAGTTCTCTGTGCTGGGGGATGCTCTTTCCCAGGTAGGGTGGCAGCAGCACGTTGCCCTGTGTGCCCAGGGGCTCCCCTCTCTGCACTGCCCAGTGTGCGATGAATGGGTGCAGTCAGCTAAAACATTGCTGTCCCTCTTGCAGGGAGAGTGCATTGTCTGTCCTCCAGCCAGGCCTGCTCCACGTGACTGGGATTTCCCTTGGAATGAGGCAAACCTCTTTGCAAGTCCGTTTATTCCCATTTGAGCTGGTGGGGTGTTCAGCTCAGCTAGTACTGGCTTGGCTGGAGCCTGGTTTATCTCCCTGCTGTACCCACGTGTGTGGTGGCATCGAGGACATTTTGCTGTGCAGTGGCACTGAAGGGATGTCCACAAAGCCAGTGGCAGAGCTGCTGTTCACACTTGCTGCTCCTTCCTAAGCCAGGTGACCTCCCCAAGCTGAGCCGTGCCGTGTGCCCCTGTCCGTTCTCACTCAGGTGGTGCCCGGCTTCCAGCAACGGAAGTAGGAACAGATGGGAAAGGGAGAATAAACAAAGAGTCAAAATAGACAGTTTGATTAACTATTTTCCTAGAAGAAGGCATTTAGCAAGCTCAGCTGAGCTATAAATATCCTATAATGTTCCTCTAATATGTGAGGAGAGCTGGGGAATGGGAAGGGGGGGATTTTCTTCATGTAAACAAATGCAGAGAAAATAGTGGCAAGAGGAACAAAAGGAACTAATGAATTCAAGTCAAACACCCTGGTTTGGCTCAAAGATGAGGCATTTCTTGGGCAGCCTGTGACCACATCTAGGCAGTTCATTAGCCTCTCTGGAACCCAAACTTAAGACTTTTTGTTCCCAAATGCTGGGGGTTTGGTGCTTGCCATTGTTCTTCCTTTTACTTTTTTTTTCTTTTTTTTTTCTTTTTCTTTTTTATTTTTTAGCATAAAAAACAAGTTAAGTAATGTGAGAATGAAATCAAACATTTCATGTTGAACTAGAATGAGTTTGTTTGGTTTTCAGCCTGAAAAGTTCCCACTTTGTGAGCGTTGCACATGAATAAGGACTGGATTCAGTCTGCAGAGGACAGAGGATGGATGATGGGAGAATCCATGCAGGGAGGAAGTGGGGACACAGATACCTGGGACAAGCTCTCTGTTAAACCTGTACTTTGCTCAGGAAAACCTTGTGCATTCCCCATGCTAATTTGCTTTTTACCCACTCAAACCACAGAAGAGCAAAAGGGAGGGGAAGGAATTGCTGTTCCTAGGCCATGTCAGGAACAGTTTTGTCTCATTAAAATCTGCTTTCACCTGCTACTAATTTTCCTCTCATTACAAAGGCCTGGAATGATTTGTTTGTTTGTTTGTTTGTCTGAATGAAGAGTAGAAAAGAGCTGTTAGAGGTTCATGGTGAGGAAATGACAGCCTGTGCTGGTGGGGGCACGCTGGGTGCTGAGACAGTGATGGGCACGGGGAGAAAACTGCATCAATGAGATCCTTCCTGGGCTTTCACAGCAGCCTGAGAAGGGCTGGAGAGATTTTCAGAGGGAGCTGTGCTGCCTCCTCTGCCAGTCCAGGGAGGGATGTGGGCAGTGGCTGCTCCCTGGGGCATGTAGGAGCTGCCGTGGTGTGACTGCAGCCCCATGGGTGGTTTGCACAGCTGACAATGTGCTGCTGGAGGGTCCAAAATAAGACCTGCTTGCTCCTGCTGGCCTGCCTTTCCCCAGCTGTCCTTAGCAGGCACTAGTGGCTCAGGGTTGGGGACATCCCTCTGTCCCAGGGAGGGGATATTTTTGGTCCTGAAGCACTGCTCAAACACCGCTCTCATCCCTGCAGCTGGCAAAGGCTCCCACCAGCAACACAACCCAGGCAAGAGGGGCCCTCTCGAGGTGCTTGTGCATTGCTTTGGGGAGCAGGGATGAGGAAATGGGAACCAGCAGGTGCATGGGGAAATGACCTCAAAGGCTGAGGGGTGGGGACGCATGACGCCAAGTCTCCATCCTCCCTGCAGGCTCGTGCATCCTGCTGTCTCTCCTGCCGGCTGTGCCTGCCCCTGCCTGGGCCAGGGAGCACACCACACGAGGGCTGTGTCTCGTTATTGTGACAAGTAATTAGGGTGACGCAAGACGCTAAAAAATTACTTTATTAGGCAAAGGCGGCCTATAAACCTCCTGGAATAACCAAGCACTTTAAACATCTCCAACTCGTGTGTGCAGGCAGCTGCTCTCCCTCCCACTCTGGCCCTGCTCATCCAGACCAAAGGAAGATTTGAGACCCAGAGAGACATTCCCCTGCTTTGCCTTAGCATCCTACCAGCTGGTGACATCCCCTAAAATAGGAAACTCAAATTGCAGCAATGCCCAGGGATGGGTTCAGCCTGTTCTCCCCCTGGTCCAGCTTTGTCCAATACCATCCCTTCCCTAGAAGCTCCCCAGAACCTCCCCTTGGGGGAGATGGGGGCATTGTGGTGGCCTGGACACAGCTGGCAAAGCACCGCTCATGCCTGCTGTTGGCATTGGCCAGCAGCCGTCTGGGATGGGCTCAGTGTTAATAAATCCACAGCGTCGGTACTGCTTTAGTGTTGCTCTAATTAGAGCCATAAAGTTAAACTCAGCCTCTTAGGGTTCTGCTGGGAGCTGGGGCTTCCATTTGCAGGTTCCCCCGTGCCGTTAAAGGGCACCGTGCTGGCTAATAGGTGTTAAATTGGTGCATCACTTTTTAATAAGCCTGTTAATGGCATCGTGCAGATCCTTGGCAGCCTTGGGATGAGGCTATGTTAGGATATCTGCATGCAGGGAAGGTGGTGCTGGGAACTGAGGGCTGGGGAGGCAGGAGTGATGTGGGAAGCACTGGAGTGACCCATGTCCTGCTCTGCTGCATCGATCCAGGTCACTGCAGAAAACCCAGAAGGTGGCCTGGTCTGAAATCTGGGGCATAAGGACAGGCCAGGAGATTGTGCTGCCCACAGGCTGTGGCACAGCACAGGGTGGCGTGTCCGGTCCTACAGGATCTGCTTCTGGGTTACTGGGAGGTTCTGACCAGGAAGTGGCACTGCCTGGAGCAATGGCACTGCTCTGTGTGATTTGTCCCTTTGGCTAATGGCACAGCCACCAGCTGCATTTCCTTCATCAGGACCTTCCTTTTGGGATGCTGCTGCTGAGGTGTCACCTCCAGGCGATGCTTCTTGCTGCGGCTCACCCACGGGGATCATGGTCTCTGTTTCAGTGCTCTCACAGCAATCTCGCTGCAGTGTTTCTCATTTACTGAGAAAGTTTCATAATTTCCCAAGCCCTGATCTCCCCCTTGCCCCTGCCCCAAGACAAAGAGGTTTCTCTCTTCCCCCATGTGGTTGCCCACCTAGAAGTGACATCATGGATGCGATCAGGAACTGGCCTGCAGAACAGGCACTGAAGCCATCCAGGCTGCTTTCACTTGGGTAATGCCTAGAGAAAGGACTAAGATCCCAAGAAACAAGCACACTATTTTTATCTAATCCCTCTGCTTTAATAACTGAGAGTTGGAGGGCTTTCATTATTCGTAATTCAGATGAGGCTGTTTTGAAAAGTCCCTGGTGGGTTCTGTCTTCTGCCTCCAGCTCTGCTCACGCCTCAGTCTCCTCCCGCCATGTGGGACATGAGGAAGCATTTGCTGAGCTCATGATCACATCCGAGCAGCTCCCCGCTGCCCAAGAGCTTGCTATGTAACCCCACACTCGCTCTCCAGGCTCATCGAGGTCTAACCAAGAAACATCCACTGACAGAAAACACTTTGTCAAACTCAGCTCCTCACAGCACCATCCCCCTGGCACAGGGCAGGATGGATTTGCTGTGCTCCAGAAGGGAGACAGGGTGGGATTTGTCACCTCCAGGCCAGGCAAATTTGAGGCCAAAGCAGTGGAAGAGAATGAATGCAATTTTTGTCAGCTCCATCCGTGCCGGCAAATGCAGATCATGAATTACACACCCGCCAGATGACAGGCTGACATTTTAGCTCCAAACATTCTCCTATAATTAGAGAATCTAATGCAATACAGGGAATGGCTCCATTTTACACACACATTATCGTAATGCCTTTAAATAAGATAATTGATTATGCCTCTGCATAAGAAAGTAAAATATTCGGTGTAATTAAAACCGACATTCAGATTTTGGCATGCTGACAGGTGAGGCCATGTGTCATTTTATAAATCCTTAAAGTGATATTCACACCCACATCTGAGTTCCCAAAGTTTGGGGAGAAGAAAAAAAGAAGCCCTTGTCGCTGAGTTGCTTTTTATCCTGAGTTCAAATGTGTTTTGAGGAAGGATTTCTCTTCTTCTTTCGCTCTCATTTATCTTCATTTCAGCCTCATATCACCAGCTGACAAAAAAACCTGAAGTCGTACTGCTGTGAGCAAGGGTGTTGGTAGATCCCATCACATAAGTAGGGTTTGGCCAGCTGTCTGCTTGCAACAGCCCCCTCCGAGGCACTCGCACAGCTGAATTGGCAGGTAGCGCCTTCCAGCGCGCGTCTGCCCCGATGCCGAAACCGCTGCCGGCTGTTTATGGGCTCTCCTGGAATGGAGACGTTCACGTAGAAGGAAAATGCTCTGTGGTGCAGCAGCTGCCAAAAACCTTGGGGTCCTTCCAGATGAGGGCTGCCTGGGAAACGTGTCCCCGTTGCGATGGGTGGATGTGTGTGGTGGGGGATGAGGCTGAGGGGACGGGTTGTGGTGAGCCCGGGGACCTGCGCTGGAGGATTCAGTAGATGCTCTGTCCTTGCCAGCTGGGCTGAGCGGCTCTTCTTCCTCTATCTGTGCTTTTATGCCAAAGACTGAGGAACACTAATTGCTTCTCCCATCCATTTTTATGGTTGGAGCTGCCTGTGAGGACTGTGTTTCTGATCCAAAGAGTAGGTGCCAAAACCTGCTTAGAACGCTCAGTAAAAACTCCTGTTTGGGACTTCATCCCTGCTGCTAGTGGACAAGGTTTACGTGACAAATCACCACTGCTGCTAGGTAGTGAAACCTGCCACTGCTGGTCATGGTGTCAGTGATGGGGTTTTAGGTCTGGGGGCTTCTGAGGGGATTCTTGAGCCTCAAGATATCCTCTGAGTCGACGTGGATGCTGCTCTGCAGCCTTGACGTTTGCTGACTGTTACACCTTGAATCTTTGCAAACAAATGCTTGAACACCTCCAGCATCCCTGAATTTGTCCCTGTTGTCCCTTAGCATGTTTCTGGTGAGATCTGGGCAGGATTTGGGTGACGGATCTCTGTCTCTGCCCTCTGTGCTCTGGATCCCTCCCCATCCCCATTTCCTGTGAAGACAAGGCTCCTCTAATAAATGGGAGGGCCAGGGCTGCTACCGCTGAATCCACCTGCCTGGAAACACGCAATTGAATTATAGAATTGTTTAGGTTGAAAAAGACCTCCAAGACCTTCAAGTCCAATGGTTAACCCAGCACTGCCAAGTCCACCACTAAACCATGTCCCTAAGCACTACACTACATGTCTTCCTGCTCTCAGTTGCCAGCAGCTGCCACTCCCATTTCCTTCCAAACCACCAGAAGTGGTTGCTCCTCTCCAGCCCAAGTTACCTGTCAGTGGGCTGTGCCTTCTAGCATGCCCATTCAGTCTTCAAAGGCTCAGGAAATCCACCAGGATGAGGTGGTGCTTCCAGCCTCATGTAGGGTCTGCCTGGTGAGGTTTGCAGAAGGAAAGGTGCAAGAGAGTCCCATTTGATGGCTCATACCTGCCTGTGGATGCACAATGTGCAGAATGGCCCATGTTAGGTGCATTTCAGTGACACTTGCTCTATAATATTGCTCCCAAAACCTTCAGCAATGACCTTCCCTGTTCTGTACCTGCTGGTCCAGCCGCCTGCCTATCACTCTTTCCCCCATGGGCTCTATCCAGTGCACAGGTAATTAAAATCCTCAGTCAATTAAGTGGCTCCCAGCCTCCAAGCTGGCTGAGGAGGCCTGATCCTGCTGCCCTCCTCACTGCTGTGAGACATTGTGTCCCTGAGTGTGGCTCGGATGCAGCCAGCAGGGCAAGGGCAGGGAAGCGAACAGCTCTGTTGGAGCAACCATCGGTGCGATGCAGGGTGGGATAGGCTTCCCCTGGCCCGATCCTGGTCCTATCTACCCATCCATCCCCATCGGCGTCTCAGGGAGTGCGGTCTCTTTGAAGGAGAGAGAAAAACAGACCCTCCGAGCTCCCGCTCTGGGCTTGGCTCTGGCGAGGGGCGGAGGGCAGCGCTCGCAGCCTGCTCGGCTCGCATTACCGGGCTGCTCTGGCTCTCTCCGCCGCTCTTCAGCCCATTACTGCAGGCTCGCCGGGATGCGGTTGGCAGCGCGGGGCGCCGGAGCCCGCTGGGACGCCGGCACGGCCGCCGGCAGCTCGCCCCTTCCTCCGCTCTTAAGGGGGCTTGTGAAAACCAGCCACGAGCCTGGGAAACAGAGGAACGCGTAACCGTGCTGGTGAAGGGACTGCCTGGCCTCCCACGGGACAGCCTCCCTGCGGCCGGCTGGGTGACGAGGAGGTGCATGGGAGTGGCAAGAGGGGACAAGGACTGTCCTGGCCGTGTGTGGGTGGCGGGAGCACGGCAGGATGGGCAAAAGCGGGCAGATGTGGCCCGCGCCCCCAGTGCCAGTTCATGGCTGCCAGAAATGATACGAGGTACCAGCCTGAGGGGCGAGCAGTCCCTGAAGTGTCTCAGCTGTTCTGCCTAGCCTCCTGCTGTTTCTCATGTAAGAGAATCCCCATCTTCCCAGTGTGCCTAGTGCTTCCAGCTCCTCCAGCTCGGTGCCCCCACTGGCTCTGGGTGAGCAGGACCCTGGGAACAACGTCCCACTAGGAAGCACCGCCTGGACATCCCTTTGCATCCCCACCTCTTGCTGTGCCCGGAGAGGGTGCCCTCAAGGTCTCCGGGCTGTCCCCGCCTCCCGCTGTCACAGGCAGGCTCCCGCAGCCCGTCTCACACTCTCACAAACGCGCTCCCCCCGCTCCGTGCGCTCTCCCTCACCCTCGCACTCCCACGTGCGCCGGGATGATGCGTGCGGAGAGGAGCGCTGCCAGCAGCATTAGTCACCGCTCCCGTAGGAGGAGGGTTGGGAGCAGAGGAGGAGCAGAGCCACAATGTGGAGCAGGACCACAGTCCTAGGGACAGCCACTGGCTTGGCACAGTGTCACTGCCGACTGTCCTGCTCCTTATGTCAGGAGCTAGAGAGGACAGGGAGCTGCCTGGCTGGGGGCTCTGAGTAGGCTGCTACAGGGCACCGATGCTGACGCGGCTCCCGTGGAGTAGAAAAAGCACTGCGGGAGCACTGGAGCTGCCCAGGAGGGAAGGGCCAGGTCATGCATGGAGCTGCTGATGTGTGTCTGGGATTAGGTCGAGAGAGGGGCAGATTCACAGAAGTGTTTCCCTGCAATGGCACCAGCACATTTCTGAGCATTCCTTTTTGGAGAGGAGGACCTAGGTTAAAGTGATCGTGAGGACAGATGGATAAAACTGGAGGAGATAGACTGGAAAGGGAAAAGCAGAGCACCCCAGGGGAGTTTGGCTTAGTGATATGGGTGAGAAAGCAGGGCAGGGGCAAAGCAAGGCAGTTGTGGGAGTCTGAGAACCATATGTGTGTGTGTCTGCATCAAAGCCTGTTCCTGCCTTGCCCAGTGTTCCCTGGGACACTCTGCACACCTCGCTCCATGTCTGTTTATATTTTACCTTAGTCATGTACTGCATCTGGAATTCTCTGTTTTTGAGCTTCGCTTTCATCCTATACATCATCAGGTTGTTGGGATTACTTTCCCCGTGGTGGGCTGGATCATGGTGGGATTAAAAAGATCATCTGGAGTGGTGGAAAGAAACTGTGTTTTGAGGATTAGTTGTTGCACCAAACTCCAGCTCTGTTTTATTTCCCACCAGGGCTTAGTTGCCAGGTTCCAGCTGGCTTTTTTCTTCCTGAGCACCTCCAACTTGCCGGCAGATGAACACAGGGCAGCACCCGCTTTTAATGAGGGCTGTGGACTCTGGAACACCAATACGTCCACAGATGACTAATGAATCACAACATCACTTATGCATTAACTTCTTTGAAATGCAAAGCACTCCCTTGATATTTCAGCGTTTTCCACCTAGTCCAAAGCAAAACCCAATAGATAGAGAGGAGACAAGTGGGAAGCTAAGCAAGGTAACGTTTCCACCTTGCGTCTGTTATAATGATTGCATCAGTTTTAATTACAAAGGGACTTTCTGCCCTTTAAAGCAGTTCGGCGCACATCGTATTCTCAGCTTTCCTGCCTCTGGCTGGCTCTGGCTCTGAAACAGTTTCTTTCATGCATTCAAAACAGTTTGTAATTAACAATCACATTGTTTTCCTTCGAATATTGATGGAGATACAGAAAACAGAGATTGGGAGCTGAGGTGCCGATATGACTGAGAATTATTTTGCTTCTATGCAATAACTTTTCTCATTTTACAGCAAATTTTGTGCTGATGAAAGATTCAGGGTTAGTGGAGAGACTTTCCTCACCAGTTGGCCTTGAAGCTTGGGAAGCTGGCTCAGACATCTGGAAAATTTCCTGCCATATCTATGGGAAAGAAGGAAATTTTGGGTCTGCTGCCCTGTAATCTTTGGCCCATGTTCAGTGCGTGCCCATGAAGAAAAAATTCCTGACACCATTGCTGCTTTTACAAAATATCCCTTAATGGGAAACCAGCAGAAAAGAGTAAGTAAAACCAGGAGTTTCTCAGCTCCACCACGACTCCCTGAGCTACTCAGTCAGACCAGAGGGGGCTTAATTTGAAGCCTTGGCTCTGTAAACAAGAACCAGATTACAAACTTCTTCAGTTCTGGTGCAAAGCTTGGATGGGAGGATTGTTCCCTCCATCTGTTCTTCTCATTGACAATCTGCCTTTAAAGCCATCGCTGCATAAATCTGGAGGAAGCGTAAATGCAGGAGCACCTGAATATTGTTTAACAGATGGGGACACACATTTTTCAAGCAGAGATTTCCCTTACATTGCCCCATTTATTTTAGAGGGTGTTTTTCAGTACCATCCTTGCAATGCCATGTCTGCCTGGGAATAAGCTGGCATCCCAGTCCAGGGCTTGTGGCTAGCCAAATTGATTTTCAGGAGGAAACTTTGCTGCATGAACACTGCTGTGACATTTTTGGTTTGCTTTCACCCCTTTCAGTGTAATTCCCTTCTGACCAAACTCACATTTCCCATCCAAGCCTTTCAGGAGGACTGTTAACTGTGAGCACTCCTTGTTTCGCTCTCCCACCCTAGAAAGGCTTGAGGAGATCATCCACGCACCTCACTCAAAACTCATTCTGGCATAAACAAACAAAAGCCTGCAGGAATAAACACAAAGTTGAGTTTTGAACTCTGTGGATCCCTGCTTCATGTATCCTTCTGCTCCTTCCCTGACAGGCAGTCTGGCAGCTCCCATCCTGTTGACAGCGCTCTCTCTTGTTCTTCCACCTTCCATCCCACAGGACCTCTCTAACGCATTTAGCACAGTGGCTCTCAGCTTCGTTAGCTTAAGGGCCACTACAAGTTTTCTGGCAGCAACACAGATGTGGACTGTTGAATGTCAGAGAGGAAATTACTTTTCTTTGCAACCTTTTCACAACTCCCTGCAGTTGCTGGACCTCTTGGTCTCAAGGACCACGGATTGAAAGCCACTGACTTACCAGGCAGCACATGAAGTTCACATCAGGTAATGTCTCTGGGTCGGAATGGGCTAGCCATCAAATTTAGCAGGCAGCAGCATTTCATGCAGGTAGAGGAGGGAATAAGAAAGCTACTAAAATTGCAATGGGACTTTGGAAATTCCTGATGGACTCTGCCCTGCTACAGTGTCTGTCCATGTAGTGAGCAGAGTCCTGGCTGGGAAACACAAAGATCTGCCTGATGAAATGAGCCTGAGACCTTCACCTGCTCCCCAGCACAGAGGCACAACCGATGCTGCACTGCTGACCCCAGACACTCAGAGTTTGCCAGTCTGGTCTCCGAATTCAAACAAAGATATTAAGTGCTGTTTTCTTTTCACTTGCCTTCTGGCTCTGGAACCAGTAGGTTGCACTCAAATAGCACTCACAGCTTTTATTTATTTTTCCCCAACCACAAGAACTAGAACTTTTCTTTTTTTTTTTTTTCCTCAGTATAAGCCAGAAACTGAGAGTCTTGCTGAATCACTTGTCTCCATGAACTGGGGCTTTAAGGGAAGTATCCTTTGTTGGGAAGTGTGCAGTGTGTGCATGAGACTTGGCAACGCCACCAGGAGACAAAACCCAAAGATGACGCCATCCAGCCACAGTGGGAAGGACAACATAAGGATTGTGTTTGGGGTGTAGGTTCAGCCCATGCTGGCCTCCCACCTCCACTGCTCCTACCATGGGAGTCAAGGTACAGATCATGTCTTCTAGGAGAGGTGGGCAGTGCTGTAGGGTGCTGGACCAGCAGCAAGGAGATGCAGGACAGAAGGTAGATGGTGCAGGAAGGAAAAGAAGATGAGAGAAGAAGGGATAAGGCTTGGAAGTGGGAGAAACACATGTGGAACAGGCAGGTTGTCCCCAAGGCAACCTGAGTTGGACCTGAGCAGCTGCTCATTGTCTCACTGACCCTCATTCCTGCTGATCCACAGTCCTGGACTTGGGGAAATGCATCGGGAAACACAAGGCAGCTTCCTGTGGTTGGTTAGGTGGTGCAGCATGCCAAGGGCAGAGTCCTGTTCTCCTCGGGCCATTAGATCTCAAAATCCAGCTACCAGGAGAAGTCCCAGCCTAAGAAGAAGGGAAAAAAAGAAGAGAAAATATGGGCACAGATGATGGACCCCCAATTTCTCAGCTTTCAAATCACTTCCCTTTCCCCCTCCTTCTCTGTTCTTCAGTCGTTGTATTCTTCTTGGGAGAAAGTGTCTGTTGGAAAACAGAGAGAGAAAACGACAAACACTGCTGTGGAATTATTTAACGAGCCAGAATGAATTGCATTTGAAATCATTTAAATGGGATCTGGGAGTATTTAACTGCAGCACAGGAACTTAACAAGAGTGGGAAAGGATTTTGTGCTAATTGCTGGCAATGATATACCTACGGAGAGAGAACATGCAGCAATTAGTAAGCAAGGCTGTAATTTCAGCCTAAGGTCCCTGTCTGCCCTGGAATATGGCATGGATTATCTGCTGGAAGGAAGACAAGGACTCTGATCCACAGGTGACCAGAGAAGGGAGCAGATGAGATTCTCATTAAGCAGTCATTAACCAAATTTTAACAACACTGGGATGCAGGAGATGGGTTTGGTCAGACCCAGATGTCCCTTTGCATCACCCCAGGTTTTAGTCCTGATCTCCTGTCCCCTAGCCTGATTGGTAAAGCCAAAATGGAACACAAAGCCTCTTCCCAACCCAGCTGTTCTTGCTCCCCCAGAGGTGGCAGGGACTGACCCTGCACTCAGTGCCTGGGTGGTGGGGCTGCAGCTCCTGGGGTGGGGAGCCTGGGACCAATTTGACCATTCCTTGCTGAGAACTCAGCAGCTTCAGGGCATCCTCAGCACTGCTGAATTTGGGGAACCAGCAGGACAAGACCAGAGATCTGGGGCTGGGATATAGCCTTGTTCATAGCCTGCATGAGGGCAGAGCTTGTGGCGAAGAACCGTGTGCTGGGGCCGTGTGGTGACAGCGGGGTGAGATAGGATGAGGGGTAAGGAAACGAGGCAAGATGAGATGGGGAACTTTTGCAGGTGCAATGACAAGCAGACAGGAGCCTGCCTCCACCAGAAACACCCCAGATGGCCCCAAGTGTCCTGCCCTTCCTGTAGTGATGCCCATATAGGAGAGACCCTGTGGTCCCACTCTGACAAGTCCACAAAACTGGGGTACCATTGATGCCCAGCAGCACGACTCAAGCCTCAACTCAAACAGAGATGAGCCGCCATGGCTCTAGAAGGGACAGCCCCTGCTGGCAGCAGCTCTGGGAGGGTGTCCTCACTGCAGGTGAAGGCAGACAGCCGGCAGCTCTCGTCCTGATGCCCGGCAGCTGCAGGCAGCCTCCGCCAGCCTCCGCTCATTGTTCCCTGGTCCTGCCGCTCCCCATCTCTATTCTCTCCCTGTGATGTGTCTGTCTGTGACTTTTTGTCTTTCAATCAGTTTTCATCTCAGTAATTCCCATTCAATGGTTAGTCCCTGATCTTTCTAATTGAGATCAGAGCTTCGTATAATAGGAATGGGGGGAGAGAGACTATTTTTAATTTGCTACATTCCCATTAATAACAAGTTCTAATTAAAAACCCTCCATCTTCCATCCTCCCAAGTTCAGAGGAAAACTCTCTACGACTTCTGTTGGAATCTTCTCCTGATAAATTGGTACCACAGCCTCCTAGAACAGCTGGTCCTCTTTAGCAGGCATAGTAATTAATGGGAATAATAAATGCATTCAAAGCAGGTTCATAACCCTCCTTTCTGTGCACTCAGACATCTCTTTACATTGCAAGAGACACACATCAACATTTCCACTTACAAAACAGGCCTGAAAGATCTGCCTACGTCTAACAAGCCAGGGTTTCATTAGCACTCTCTGTCCCGTGATAAACCTTGTGATACAAAGGTTCCCTGCAGACAGGGATGTTCCCTCTTGACTGGGAATGAGGTGGATGTACAGAGCAGGAGCCGTACCCTTGTAGCATCTCCGTGTCTCTCCAGGACTTTTTGCCAGTCCTGAGTTTTATATCACAGCTCCACGGGATCTGTGGGGAGGAAAGCCATGTTCTCCTCTTCCCTGGGAGCCTGCCCAGTGGGGAAGGGTCCCCAGTTTTACAGGGCATAGATCCACGCTCAGATGGGTGTGGTGAACATGGAGACAGCTCACCTTGTCCTGAGCTGCTGCGTTGTGGTGCCAGCCCAGCCAGGAGCAGCCCCACCTATGCCGGTGCTCCTGGGCAGTGCTGGCCTTGAGGCTATGGTAGGGGAAAGCAAAATGAAAAGGGATCTCAGGATGCTTTACCACTTGCACAGGGAGACAGGAGATCAAGATTTCCCCTTTTCTCCAGCTTCTGTTCTGCTCTGCTGTGTTGATCTTCCTGCCTACCGTGGGTTGGGGTAGGCAGATATTACTGCCTTGCAACATCCACGCAGTGGGACTGACAGAGAAGGTGGAGCAGATGCCAAGTGAAGGCTGAGGTCACACCACGAGCTGGAGATGACACTCTAATGTTCTCATTTCCCTTCCTAGGCACCAGACCAACATATAGGGACAATCCTGCCCAGCAAAGGAAACAGTGGGGGCCGCATCCACCTGGGGCCAGCAGACACAGGGAAGCAGAAGCACAATGTCTAACAAGCTGCACGCCCTCTCCTCCCTTTGTGCAGGTCTCCATTTAGACCAGCTGCTGATCTGGGCTTCCTTGGATGTGCAGATCAGCTCTGCTGGGGATGGATGACCCCTCGCTGTCCCTTTCACTTGCTTTTGTTCACCGCTGCCGAGTTAATGGACTCATCTCGGGAGTGGCCAAACCAGGAGCCATCAGTGCAGATATCCCCGAGCTGAGCAATCTGTCCTGAGCAGTGATTTCAATTAAAGGGTCATTAGCGTGAAATCTTATCCAGCCCAGCTCCCATTTGCCAGCAGGAGGTCCTTCTCCTCCCCATCCCAAGCCCTGCTCTGCGGTTAGAGCGCGCTGCTCCTGCTGGAGTCCTCCAGTTTTGCTAAAACACAGCAGCTGCTGCTCATAAACAAACATATTGATCATAGAGATATGGGCTGTCAGGGACTTAATTCATGAATGAAATGGGCTTAAGAGCGCCCGGTAGGCAACGGCTCTGCTTAAAGAGCTCCTCGTCAAGACGGTGCTTGGAGCTGGGAACCGAGAAGCCCAGCATCTACTCAGCACTGGGATGTCGAAGTCTGGGGCTGGTGTAAGGATCTGGGGATGAAATTTCTTTTTGGTACTGAAAGGAGCAGAACAAATTTCCCCCTTTATCATTGTAGGCCATTGCTAACAAGGATGTGGTACAGTGAAAGGCTCTGTGCTTTCCTCCTACTGTGAGCAAGAGGCTCCCGGTTCTGCTCCATCCTGCGGAGACCATCTGGGCAACCCGAAAATTCAGGGCTTTTGAGGAGAAGACTGTCAAATACCCGCCCAAAACCAGTCCCTCTAGTCCTTTGTGGGTCTGCAACTTGTAGAAAAACCGGAGCAGGACCCATGCCTGCCTACTGGAATTTGTGATACCCATTTCAGGGGGCAGATGCTGCTGTAGCATCACTTAGAAACTACGTCAGAGCCAAGAAGGGGAGAGTATCACAGCTCAAAATTACCAGCACTTCTCTTCTCCTGACAGCAAACAGGTTTTCCTGTTTTTTGATCAAATTTTCCTTCCACAGACAGACAGTAAAACTCTTTCTGCACATAAGACCAAGGTTGTTTACATCACTAATGCTGCCATTGTTTCTGAATTGTCATCATTGTATGGAATCAGACCTAAACAAGGTAAAATCAGCTCAGAAATGGATCCTGCACAGCCAGGGACTATAATTAAAACAGAAGTATATTTGAATGTAGTCTTTATAGGTGCAGTAAATTACACCACAGTACATGAGGATATAGGTTGATCTGTAACTGGTTTCCATCCTTTGGTATTGGCCACGATGAAAGCAGCTGTTAAAATAGGTCTTAGTATTTATGGTCCTGGGATGTGAAGGCCTTGCTGAGAGTTTGATGGATGAACTTTCAAGGACAGGAATAGTTGTCAGCCTGAAATATTTATCAGTCTGAAATCTCCCTGCGATTCATGCCATAGTTTCATACTTCCATTTTTTCTTCCCATTTTCTAGCTGAGGTTTGTAGCTGAGGTTCCCTGGACAGAAGGAGCGTCTCTGCTGTGGGGCAGCAAACCCCACTCTGGTGATGTTATCTGTTCTTCCCATGCCAGCAGTGGCTGCTGTTTGAACCAGCTGTGGTACCCTGCACAAACCATCCTGTGCTGCCAGCTCCAGGGCTGCTCCCGCTGCCCTCCACCCCAGGGACTGTGCTCCAGCATTTGCCAAAGCGATTCCTGCACCTTGCACAGCAAGACATGGAGAATATATCTGGACAAACTGAATGTCTCCCCTCGTATGTGTTTGGACACTCCTCCTGTAATACCTTTGCCATGGGCCTCCCCCATCCCTCTGGCCAAGGAGAGGCCAGGCGAACTCAAGGCCAAAGGGATAAAATGAGATCTCTGTCACTCTGCATCTCATTTATCCCTGAGAACAGCACAGCCCCCTTGCTGCCTGATCTTCAGTGTCTCCTTGGCCCCTGGCATCAGCAGGGACTTCTCTGATGAGAAAGGCAGCCTGCACATTTTGCTCCCCATGACTGTGGGAGGGGCCATATGGTTTTACACCAGCACGGATGAACTTTCCTCTTCTCTTTTGCAGACACAAACCCAAACTCAGTGGAATGTGTTTCATTTCTGGCCCATCTTTCCGTGCTGCTTTTATGAGTCTGCTGTGTTTTGCAGCTAAAGCGTGGAGACCATGAGTAGTGCACGAGGCCGCTGCAGAACCATGTCCCACTGCAGGCCCCTGTCGAGGGTGAGAGGGGCTGCTGAGCAGGGAAAATGCTGGTTCCATAGGGATCCACTGCTTCAGAAAACACCGAGGACCATGACTTCAGGTTTCTAGACTCCTCGGGTCTCCGAGACACCCAGAACCTGAAAGTTAATAAATGTCTAGACGTTATCCCCTGAGAGAGGGGATGAAAACTCCCTATGATTCGCCTGCAGCAAATGCCAGCAAAGCACATTTGCTTGAGGTTTCTTGAAGCTACCACTGAAAGGTCAGATCTCTCAGTGAGACGAAAAGCTCTCTTCTTCCTTCTAGCTGCTCCATCAATACTTATTTTTCCTCTCCATTTACTTTTACCTTCCTGTTCAAAAAAACATACACAAAGAGGGGGAATAATGCTGCTTCCCATGTCAGCAGCTAAGCAGCTTCTTCTGCCAGAGGCCAGGGCAAAGACCTCAGTCCATCTTGGGGACAATAGTGGAGACCAGTGCTGACCAGGGCCTGTGCAAAGGCTGGTGTGAAGCTGAGGTGCAGAAGGGACATCTGATCTTTTCCAGCCAGGAGCAAGGCATGTTCCTTGTCCTTCGTGTGCTCCCTTCAGCCTGGCTGGCTCCAGGGTCCTTTCTGAGTCCTGGGGCAGGAAGATGCTGTGCACAGGGAGAAGAGAAGGTGGGAACAATAGGAAGCCTATGTGCATCTTGCCTTCCACGGTTTTATGACAGCCATTGATTTAGGCCTTGAAGAGAGGCAGCAGGTGGGAACAAGGATCCAGTTTCACCCTTGCAATGATTTCTCTGAAAATAGTGACCACTGTTGTAGCCTTCAAGGAGATGCCTGTAACCCCACTGGGAGGAAAGCAAATGGCTCTGCAAGCCTTTAGACGTCTGCCATGGAGGTCACTGTTCTGGTTTGGCTGGCTCCTTCTTCCTACAGCCATGCAACATGGTTTGGCCATGGGCAGTCAGGTGCTCTTCGAGGTGGGAAAGGAGGTCCTACGGTGTCTGCTGTGGGAGCAGGAGCTGTGTGCAGAGGACTGGAGCCCTCTCTTGCTCATGTAGTTAATGTCTCTCCGCTGAGTTATTCACACAATGCCAGTGGGGAATAATATTCCTTAACCCACTGCTGGGCCCTTGGGTGATGATTACTGCAGCTGCAGCCCACCTCTCTTCCACTTGGCACTCCCACCCCTCCCTTCTCTCCCATCTCTGCCTTGTTTCTCTCTCTGGGTCATTATGGCCTTCATCCAACAAAGCACTTAACCAGGTGTTTCACGGAACAAGTAACCTGGCCCTCTCCATGCGGTGGATCCGGAAGCCTGACACGGGAGGCATCTGGCCACCTTTGCCCTCTGGACACCTGGGGCTTTCGTGGTGTGGAAAAGCTCTTGGGCTGTGGGTAGAGGAGCCTGGAAAACCCTTGAGTGGCCCTCCTGACCTGCTGGCTATGATCTGCAGTCCTGACATCTGCTTGTGTGTAAAAAATGAAATAAATCACTGAGGATTTCCTCCCTGGGCTTGGGGAATGGGAGCAGTGCCTACCCTGGGACAGGGCTGGGCCATCCAAGCTGGTGCTGCTGGAGAAAGGCTGAGCTGTTTGGAGCTCTGCATGGGAGGAGGAGGTGGGAGTGATGGGTGCTGCCTGGCCATGGAGGGCAGCTGGAGAGCCCTGGGAAGGAGCGCAGGTAGTGATCCTCACGCTTCTCAACTTCCTTAGCTACTGCAGGTGCTTTTTGTAGGTGTGTTTCTTATTCCCCATGGACATTCTCACCCATCTCACAGTGCACAGTTTTGCACAACATCCAAGTCGGAGAATTGTCCAAGCCCACAGTGTTAGAAAAGGTAGGACATTATTTTTGCTGCCACAAGAAAGAGGCTCTGTGTGGCTGAGGAGTCTACCAATGAGGTAGAAATATTTCTTGTGTGACTAGGACCAAACCCTCTGCCTTCTGCCCCAAAAGAGTGGGACTCGAGGTTGGCTTCTCACGCTGGTGCAACATCTCTGCTGCTCAGTTCCATAACAAGCCACAGATAAGACAGTGGGGCTTACATTTCAGGACTTAAATATTCAATTAATCAATGGAATATTCCATTAGTGTAATAATCACTTGGCATTGCCTGATCTATAGGTACATCTCAGCTGGGCCTCACAAATTGATTTCTGATGAAGTTCTAATTGACTGCACAGGCAGAAGAGGGCCGGTCTGAGCATGTTGAAGCAGGGCTGGTAAAGGCTCTGGCAGCACCACCTCCCTCCAAGGAAGGGGAAAAGCGGGGGGAGGTGTGATTTATGCCCCATTTATCACGACAGCCTCTACCCTATCCCGTTTTATTGCTCCCAAGTGAGGCATGAGAGCTTACAGCTTTAATGCAGAAATTTGCAGGCAGCCGGAGACCCCCGTAAGCTGCTGACAGCTGCTTGTCACTTATGCAGTGGGTGCCAGGGGTACCCTAAATCCTGAATCTCCCAATACAGGATGCAGCCGTGCCATGAGTCCTTTGGGGAGGTCTCAGGTTTCCTCTGGCACTTGTGTATTTGCTGGCTGGGCTCTGCCACCCCTCTCCATAGAGCTGTGGGGGTTTCTTCCTGCTGATGTGGCTCAGAGCATGAGGGGATGGATGTACCTGCAGGGAGGCAGTGGGTGACCCACGTGTCCTTCTTTCTTGGCCATCCTGCAGCCCCTTATCCTGAATTCTCTCCTT
Source organism: Cnemophilus loriae (assembly GCA_013397755.1). Classification (NCBI taxonomy): domain Eukaryota; kingdom Metazoa; phylum Chordata; class Aves; order Passeriformes; family Corvidae; genus Cnemophilus; species Cnemophilus loriae. The sequence goes on from VZTF01000420.1 coordinate 226,742, forward strand.
CCTGGGTTTGGAGGTGGTCCTTGAAGGAGGATAGCACAGCAGGAACCATCTCTATTGCCAAAGGGATATCACAGAATCATAGAATAGTTTGAGTTGGAAGGAACCTTAAAGTCCATCTAGTTCCAACCCCCCTGCCATGGACAGGTACACCTTTCACTAGACCTCCACGCCAAAGACCTCCAAAGGCTCTAACATGGCCCCATCGTGAAGGCTGTTGGCAGCCTGGCTGTGAACTTCCCTCGCTGGAAGAGCTGATGGTCATGGCAAACCTTAGAAGTGTGTGATGAGTCTGGAGGTGCAGGCACATAGAGATCCCAGCCTCCTGTTGGGATGGGATTGCCAGCCTGGTGCTGTGTGCTGCACCAGGGGATGGTTTGTCACCCCGAGGCCACTCCTGACTGCCACAGTCCCACACAGAGATATGCAGGGACACGAATGACTCAGCACAAGCTGCTATGATGGTGAGCACCAGCACGCCACAGGCTTGGGGTGCAACACCAGCCCTTCTAACAGCCCCTCGTTTCTGCCCAGACCCTCCCTGCTGGCTCCCTCATCACTCTCCTGAAGGAGCTGCTAAAAGGGAAGGTTTGAGGGTTTCCCTCTCTGAGCATCTGTGGTGGGAAGGGGACACGACACTGGTCCCCAGGTGTGGGCTGACTCCTCCTCTTCTCCTGCCTGCGTGGGGACTCACGTGGCTGAGCTGGGTAGGGGAAAGGTGACAGGTAGTGATTTCAGGAAAACTGCAAACAGCAACATCAACGAAACCAATCAAAGCATGTGTGGCTGGCTGCTGAATTTTAAGAGAAATAGCTGCATTTTCAAACATACAGGAGTGACTGTAACTTCCTCTCCATCCTCTGCCTGCATTAACTTAAGAGACAGCCGGGTGCTTAAAGGTTACTTTGCAGGCAATGACTGTTCTGTAAAGGGCTACTCATCTCTAACAGAGATAGGTTTTCTTTTATTGAACATCAGGCAGAGTGGATGAAACCTGATAAAAACCACAGAGTGATAGCTTTTTCCCCCCCCCTTTTGCAGTGAGGAATAATAACCAGCAAAATAAAAAGGCAATTGCCTCACTGTGTGTCTGTTTTAAGCAACGGCTTTGTGAGGCAGGGAATGCATCTTAGGTAGATGCCCAATTAGAAAGATTTTGTAGGAAGACCTCTGAATCATCAGATCTGAACCTCTCTCAGCACCGTCACCATTTCTACCCCCATTATTTCAAGCCTCACCTACTTATGGTACAGGAAGGAGTGTTCGGTAGTTGGAACACCATGTGTGGAGTTTATGCGACAAAACTGTCCCCAGGATCATTAGGGTTGGGTGGGCAGCATGGTTTGGAGCAGTGGTTTCCTCCAGATCCTGGGAGTCCATGAGTCACTTTGGGTTGTGTCTCCTTCCTGTCAGCAAGGAAAAGTGCTCTGGGATTTTTGCGGCTCTGTCCAGAAGAGATTTTTGGCTCAAAAAAAATTGTAATAGCAGCCTCCTACATGGGGAAGATGATTTTCCCTCATGCCAAACCCAAGGCAGTGGGCTATGAATCAAAGCCTCTCTGTGCTTGTAGATGGTTGCTTCAGAGCAGTCTTGAGAGATGAGGTTTGAATGATTTCTAGTTTGCTTGTTTTTGCTGTTTTTTAAGTGAGTGTTTTTAATTACTTGGTGACCAGAGCCAGAAGTAGAACCCATGCTGGAAATACAGCTGAGAGGAGCAAGGACACAAATGGGAAAGAAGTCAAGGAGGTGAAACCCACGCCTCGGACATGGAGGGACCTTTCCAGCAGTTTTCTCCTCCACTGTCTCCACCTGACATCCTCTCAAGAAATCCCTTCCCCATCCAGCCTGGGCACCCGGCAGAGAAACCCCCTCCCAGCAGCCCATGAGTGCTCGCCGTGGGAGACATCAAGAACTTCCATCCTTGTGGAGGGAAACTCCTCTGGGGCTGTCCCCAGACTTCCCTCTGTGTTTTCCTAAGCACAGGACATTGTTTGGTGGCCATCCAGCTTGTTAATGGGCTCAGCAGACTCACAGGGTGTCTTTTGGCTGTCCCTCCTGGGATGCACATTGGCTCCTGATGATGTTTATTGTCTGTACATGGAGCAGACCACACGCATGGCTTCAGCATGGCCAAAGCACAGCCCTCTGGAGCTGAGCATCCTCGGGTAACCCCAGCCTGCTCCTGCTTACTGCAGCGGCTGAAGGATGAGGATGCGATGAACACATAGAAAAGTCCTCTCAGACCTTCCAGGACAATATTTGGCCATAACCATGAGCATCTGGTGCTTATATCCACTGTAGAATGAGAAGACCCTGATCTCCAGAGCTGCCAGCCCTAATTTTATCAGCAACATGAAATTTAATTAAAATTCACATAATTTTCTTTTTCCAGAATGCTGTTTGTTTGTCCCCCTCCTTTCTTTGAAAGCTGCACGACATATGGGGCAACCACGCTGCGTGTGCTGAGAAAGCATGGCCAGTCCTCCATGTGTCACAGATTCCCACACAAATATGGAGACTATTAGGCAGAAGTTATTAAATGTCATTATTAATACACTGGAACGCCAGGGAAGGGGATTTATTTTCATGCCAGAGCCTTGCACGTATGCTCCCATCATGACAGGGAAGAAGGAGAGAGGGGAGTTGCCTGCAGCTCAGCCATGGACTGAGGTGCTGAGCTACAGATACCAGACCCATGAGGCTGATGTGGTGCCAGGCTGGTTGGGTGCCCAGTCCATGGGCAGTGCTTGGTGAAGCCTGCTTGGCTTTTTCCCTGGTACCTGACTGTGGGGAAGTCTAAGAACAAAACCACCACCAGGGAGACAAAGGCTGGCTCTGGGATTTCTCTCTTGTCCACTGAAAAAAAGAAAGAAACAAAGAAGGAAGGAAAGAAAAGCCTCTTCAGATAGAACTCTAAACATCTGATTCAGAGAGAAATGAGCAATGGAAAGAACTGCTTTGTGCAAGTCCTGTAGACAATTTAATCCTTCCCCTTGGGCAGGATTGTCCCTTGCCTGTTGTCTCACACACACTCTACTGCCCTGGCTACGTCTGGCTGAGCTGCTTTCCTCTCTCCAGCATCAGAAGGGCTCTGCCCTCAGCTCCTGCTGGGGTTTTTCCTCATCCCTGTCTCTTTGAGATGCCCTCCCTGCCAGGTCTCAGCCCACCTTTGGCTGTGGCTGGGGAGCATGTCTGGAGATAATATTTCTCATCAGAGTGAGTTAGGCTTTCCCCCCACTGTGGCTCCCCCAGTTTGCTCCTCCAGCCTGGTTGTAGGGCATGAGCAGGGATGAACTCAGACCCTCCACCTGCTGTTGTCACCAGCATCCCTCTGCATCCATGCAGGACATCCTTTTCTCTCCCTCCTTCCCAGGACATGAGTTTCAACCTCTCAGAGAAAAACACTCTTCCTCTCCATGTTCTTCAGTGTTTTCTGTGCAATGAAATACAGTTTCTCTCCTAAGCGAGGCTACAGGCAGTTTATTAACTTCACTAATTAACCCATAATCAGTGTTTCGTTCTCCTCTAATCACACCCTTGGTTCACAGAGTGCAGCCCTGCTATAACACATGTATTTATAAAGGGGAAAAAACCAGTGTGTGACATGCCAGGAGCTCTCTTTGCAGGGACAATGTCAGTTCACTCAGGCATGTGGTGTGATCTCTCTGGGGCAGGGAACAGGGGGCTCAGGTGACTCCAAGGGGTGACAGTGAGCTCTGGAGCCTGTCACTTTCTGAGCACAGGTTCAGTGGCCACTCAGGTCACTAATGGCTGGTTGTCACTGCTGGTCAGCAGTGATTTGGAAAGCCTTGAGGTTGGAGGAGAAGCAGACTGAGAAGTTTTGTCATCTCCATCTCTGCTTAAGCAGAACTATTCCCCAGGGGGTCATTTTTTCCCTAATGTTTCCAGCTGGGTTTTCCTGTCCATCCAGCAGTGATCTTTCCATGAATCTGTCCCAGATCTGCTGAAAACAAAACATTTTGGGGCATGCGCCTGTGCTTTTTAATTTATTACTTTTTTACCTTTACTACACCAGGTACCACCTTTCCCAGCATCTGCCTTTTGCCCTTCCCATCTTTGTGGGTGGATGCTCAGTTCTCCACTCTAGCCAAGTAAAATGGAGTTAGCTTTTTTAACATTTCCTTGTAAATCAGATTTCTGATTATTGCTGCTGCCCTCTGAACTCCCTCCAATTCGTCACTCTATTCCTGGTACTGAGCTACACCGACCATGAAGAGACAATGTTTGAAAACATCCTCAACCCGGGTGGCGATCTAATGAGACAGCATATAAAAATATCGTTACATGGTGAGCTGAAGGCATTGTGCAGCTCTGTAATCATTTTCAAGATGGTAAAATCATTCTGCAAGGACAGCCTGTCTCCACTCTGATAAAATCAGGGCCAGAAAGGCAGTCCAGCTTGGAGGAACAAATTGCAGAGTTGGTTTTTTTTTTTTCTTGTTTTTTTTTTTTTCTTTTTGTCCCCAAGGATTTATTTTTAAGTAAGGGAGCTGTCACAAAGTGGGACAGATGTTGAGAAGAAGTGAAACCAAAGTAGTGGTGTTTTAACCAAGTGGAAAGGGGATGGTTTAATCCTCTGCTCCCCCTTTGGTTCCCTGGCTGTCCCTGCAGTGCCCTGACACACTGTGTCCCAGATGTCCCCAGCCACCCCAGGCTGCCAGTGCTCTCTCCGAGCCATTTTGGACCCACAGCTGAAGCCACTCTCTGCTTTGTCTCCCACAGCATGTAGGTCCTTCCCACATCTCTCTGCTTTGCTATGAAGCTGCTCTTGTTTCCAGTCTGCTCTCCCTCTCCATTTCTGTGAGACTTGCTGTGTGTGAAGGGAGATGAGAAAAATGAATCAGGCCGAGAAGACACCAGAAGAGCCAGGTGAGGAGGCTACACCTGTGCTAGAGGTGGGTCCATCTTGATGTTCACCAGTTTGCCCATCACTGGGGCACCTGGGTGTTGAAGGCTCCACAAAACAGGCCCCAGTGTCCTTCCACCTTCCAACCCCATGAGCACCACGGGCTTTTCTTCTCTTGTCCCCCAGTATCTTCCTTGCCTTGTTCATTGCCATCTTGTAAGCTGGGGAAAGGTGAATTTAATTGCAGGCTAATGAAACTCGCAATGCATTTCCTGAAAAGCTGCAATCTGAGGTAAGAGAGGGTACTTCTGTTTATGGATCCTCTTGGCATTGGTGGTTTTTTTTGTTCCTCTCTCTTTTGCATGGTAAACATGTATTGCATAAATCCTTGGCATGTTCATGGGATGCTCAGAACATTGTCCTGACTTGCCATTGTTCGGGTTAATTTATGCTGGGTTAGACCTCACCCTTTGGAAAGGGTCCAGAGTCCTGGTGATGTAAATCTTCCTGATTTATGTCTCCCCTTCTCAAGGAAAAAAAAAAAAAGGAGGGGGAATTTAAGGAGTTCCAAAGACAGGAAAATTCAGGACAATTTGCACCCATCACTTGCTCCTGGCAAGGAAGGTTGGGATGATTTGGGGTTGGTAAGCACAGACCTTTCATCTGTTTGTAGAAAGAAGGAAAATTAAATCTCATGGCCTGTTTGTGAAAGGAAATTGCCCAGAATAGCTCTGACAGAATAAGCTATTCCACAATAGCTCCCCATGCGGACACTCAAGCCACTTTGTTCCAGGCTAATTAGTGTGCTTCCAAGCGGAGTAATTATTCTGGAAGGGAAATCTCTCTTCTCCCACGAAGAGTGTCTACATGGAGGTAACTATTTGGGAATGACACAAGTGGGCCATCTGAAACCAGGGCTGCTCCACCGACCAGCTTTCCCTCATTGAGACATTCTGGGCTTGGAAAGGTCTCACCATTTGTGGGTGGGATGTTTGGGGAGCGTTTGGAGGAGAGCTGGGGAAGCAGGCAACAGTGTGGGTGTATCTGGCTGGTCACCCAGGTCGGGTGGGCTTGGGTGGACTCCCCCTGTGTGTGCTTACAGGCCCCAGAAGAGGCAGTGATTCACAAAAAAGAAAAGATTGCACCAATCCTGTTATTTCATTTACTCCTTTTTTTTACTCCGCTGTTTTATGACCACGCTATTAAATGTCTGCTCTGAGGGCTTTTTTACTTTCTCTCAGATCATCTCACTTTTTTTCTAAAAGCATTCTTTTTTTTTTTTCTCACCTACTTTGCTACTGACTCACTGGAGAGCCTAGATTTAGTCTGAACGTTTCTCAGGAGACTGCCTGGTGTCTCACGTGGCTCGTTCCCCACAATTCACAGAGAAGTTCTTTTAATGAAAGATGAGGACTTGTGTGAGCAGTGAGCTGCACCCAAAGGGGCAACAGTTTAACCAAAGCATTGGGCTGGTTTTGAGTTCCTGGAGATGGCTCTGCCCTTCTTCACGCTGCTTGCACCAGGCTCAGTGGAGGCTGACTCAGGTTACACCTGAGGTCAAGTCTCCCAGTAGCAACCACTGCGAGGATCTGCATCTCTTGGAGCAAACCTCCACTTGCCTGGTTGCTCTTTGAGTTCCTCCTGACAAAATATTGGTGATGAAAGTACAGCAAAAATAACAGAGGAGATCCTGGGATCCATCTCCATCCAATCCAGGATCCTGGAGATGTTTTATAATCTGCTTATATTCAGGGCTTGGTAGATATGGTTCAGCCCAAAGCATCCCTGTAGCTGCAGTTTTGTCTTGGAGCTGTGGAGAGTCTCAGCTCAATCTCTTGCTCTTCACACACTGTTTGGGAGAAGGGAGGCAAAGTCCTGCACTGTTTTTCTGGCATTTGTAGTCCTTTACTTCTTGGGTTACTCTTCCCCCAAGGTTTAGCCCTGAGCATGGGGTGACCTGGTATTTGGAGGGGCAGAAAGAGGGGCTAGGAGGGTTGAATGACCCACACTGGATCTCTTCCTCCTGGATAAAGTTCAAAACAACTTCATAAACATTTTAGTGTTAGAGAGATTCTTCACAGCCATAAACTCTGGCATGGACTGTAATTACACATGATCTGCCCACTCTGGAAAATTGATACTTACATGGTCCACTGGGCCTGTGTCCCTGTCAAAATGCAGACCAGCCATTCCCTGTGGGACAGAGCACTAAATGAAAATGGATGGGAACACTTTTTTCATTAATGATAACTTCTGTCTCCTTAAACTCAGACTCCATGGGTCCCAGAGAGACTCTGGGGGCACGTGATGAGAAATAAAGTGAGTTTCTTTGGTATCTGGCTGGGATGTGTCCTTGTTTGAAAGAATTTGGAGTGGACTTGTAAGCCACTGAGGAGCTCAGGTGTGCCCAGGGGACTGCAGATCTCAGTGGTGCTGAGTCCTGTGGGTCTCCAGAGTGGAGGAAGCATTGAAAGAAGGGTGGAGACAGCATGGATGGACAAGGGAAATGACTGGCCCTTGAGATGGTGAGCTCAGGAGAGGAAATGATTGCTGTAGAGAGCTAGTTGTGTCCTGACTAAATCTGCTGGATCCTCTGACCTAGCACGGCTCCTGCAGACCACGGACTCTGATCCTGGGATCCCTCCTCTACCTTGTCCCTGCCTCCCTTCAACCAGGAAAGAAGACAAAACTGGAGAAAGCAGTGCCTGAAAGAATTAAGAGAGGAGGCTGATAAGAATTAGGGGCTGATGTAGTTCATTAGTAGCAGGACTGGTCTTTGTGACCCACAAGGCCCCAGCCAGGCCCATGTCTCCATAGGGCCTGGGCAGCGCACATCCCAGAACTGCAGCAAGGAGAGGGAAAGTGTCCCATGGAAAAGCAGTGCAGTTTTGCCAGGAGGTAGCAAAGGAGCCTGGGGAGCATCTCCTGCTCTCAGCCCAGTCCTGGCCCTGCCGCACTGGCCCCAGAGAGGCAGGAGAGACTCTTTGAGGGAGGGAGTGGCAGAACTGGGGGATCCTCAGTTTCCCTCCATCGAGGGGGAGAGGTAAAGCAATTGCTGCCAGGGAGCATCAGTCTGACACTTCTTCAGTACCTGCAGTGACTGATATCTCCTTATTCTGAGAGCTTAATTATCTGAAAATAACTGTGCACCACCAACTATGAGATCTTGTCTCTGCAGAGAGTCCTCTCCCCTTCCAGCAGCAGGCTGGAGCAGGGAGCACTTGGGAGATTCCTTTGTGATGCCCCAGCCTCTCCAGCCTGGTGCTCTCTGCAGCCACCAAACCCAGCCAAATCCCAAAAGCAGCTCCCAAAAAGGCAACACAGGGAGCAGTGTGGCCAGGGCAAGGCAGTGGTGACAGCTAAGGAGCAGAAATTTGGTTTGAAGGAGCAGGGGGGCTTTGCAGTTGCACATTTTGGTGATTGCATCAGGGTTTATAAGCTGCATCCTGGGGCTCCCACCTCTTTGTGGCAGGAGCAGGGCATCCCACAACCACCTCTCCATCTCCTGGCAGAGCCTCACTGAAGCACCAGCTCCTTGGGAAGCCCACGTCTGGCAATTTATCTCCCAGACATCTTCTATGTCTCTGTATCTTCCTTCTGAGCTGACCCTTTGCTCCAGCTAAGATTTTTCTCCTCCTGAATTATATTTCATCTGTCGAATCTGGAGAGGTGAGCTGTGTGGAAATTTTGCAGATCTGCCTGATTTCTTCCACTTTATCCAAGCTTCACCCACTTCAAAGGGTGCAAATGCAAATATTGACAAGTTCAATAAAAAGACCCATCTAGCAGGTAAACAGCTAAATGGGCTGTCTAATGAAGGGGTGCAGGGAAAGTACTTGAAGAGAAAATCAGCATGTTTTACCTATTTTCACATACTGGCCTCTTTCTTAAACCCTAAATAAACCTGAAATATGGGCGCATGGAGTTGTTACCCTGCCTCAGCCCTTCCCAACATCCCTTCCCAGCTCACATGGGGGAAGTAGCTTTCCCCTTGGGGCTGGAAAGCCAAAATGCCCTGTGTTTACTGAGCTCAGCACTTGCCATGGAGTAGCATCAAAGTGATAACGTCCCAGGTCCCCCAGCTGCCCCATCACTTGGCCGTGCAGCCCTGCCTGCAGCCATCCCTTTACTCAATGGTACTCGATATCTTAATTCAGCCCTTCCTTAATGACATTTGCAAAGATTTCCACTGGTGGAGCAGGATGCTGGCCGCAGTTTCCACCATGTTCCCAGCCCATGGATGTGCTCCCCTTGTCCCGGATCGATCTCCAAATCGGAACTGGTGCTGTTTGATCTGCTCGTTGCGATGCAGGGAGGGGAGTGAGTCCAGGGAATGAGCCTCTTTGGAATTAAACCTCTCTAATGTGATTACAAATGGCTGTTAACCCTCATATCAACGTGAAGGAATGGTGTCTTGGGGTGGTGGGGGAGAACAAGACATGAAAGTCCCTCCTCTCTCTGTGCTGAATGAAAACAAGGGGTGCTTGTTACCAGGAATAATTAGGCTTTCCCAGCTCCATCACAGGGGGTTTGGAGAGTTATTTCATATTTGCAAAGTGCTTTGAAGAAGAGAAATGTGCTGTAAATGCTGCAGCCATTGCTCCCAGTGCTGTTTTGCTCAGGTGAGAGGATTGGAGCTGTGGGACATCTTCCATCCAAGGATTTCACAACACGTCTCGTCTGTCGAGCATACGCACAAGGTGCAAATATTATTATCGTGGCATTTTGGCAAATGGAGAAACAGGGATGCAGAGCACAGAGGAGCTGCTGAACATCTCTCACAGAGTTGGGATTAGGACGGAAGAGTCCTATTCCACATGCTGATGTGATCTCCACCTGGGAGACACTTGGACATGAAGACACTGGTGTTTGGCGTGTACTGACTGACAATGCTGCTGTAGGGGCACAAGGTTCTCTTCAGAAGCCAAGTTCAAAACCTGGCTTTTACAAAAACCTCCACATGTGGGATCAGGGTTAAAATATTGTCTGGATCATTAGCTTTTTAGTCTGAAGGACCCAGGAGAGACCCAAGTGCTCAGCTCTGGCTATGTGTCTCTCCCCCAAACCAAGTCAAGCCTCAAGCGTCTGGATCAGAGGACCCTGGAGCTATAGTTTTTTTGGAGACACCATCTCCACTCCACAGGGCTGCCCAGTGCCAGAAGGGGAGGCTGCCTGGGTGCCAAGCTGAACATCACACAGCAGACTGATGAAAACTAATTTTCCCCCAACCTTCCCATTTTGTCTTCACAGCAGAAACGTGAGGCAGGCTGTACAGAAAAGAAGAGAGCTGTACCAGAACAAGCTTGGCTTGGTTCCCACTGCTAGTTTTGTTCCCTCCATCAACAATCAAACAGGACAGGAGCATCTGCTTCATTCAGAAGGGCTCTTAAGCATCATCTGTTCACCCCAACACAGAAGCCATGAGCCTTTCCCCCCAAAACTGTTATCAGTGCATAAGTCTTTAGCCAGGGAGTGCCTGCAAAACCCCTTCTAGCCTTAATTTCTACAAAATTCCATTACATCCTTGGCATGGTCAGGGACAGATGGAACCACTGTCTCCTGAATTGAAATGGGGATATGTGCAGTGCCCGGGGGTGTCTCCAAGGAAGATGAGCAGAGAGTGGGAAGGCACCTGCCCAAGATGGGCCATAGAGGGTGGGGACGGTAGAGGCACAGGACATTCTCAGAGCACAGACAGCAAGAGCCTTGTCCATGCTTCTTCTGTCTTCCCTGTGACAGCTTGACAACCTAACAGGAAAAATGAAGTCAGTGAAGGGAGAAATGCTATCAGAAGCCCCGTGCTAAGAGGGCAGACAGGCCAGATTGGAGGAAAATGAGAAGCTGTCCGGACTAATGCAATCATTTATCACATAATCTTGCTCAGCAGTTGGGCGGGGAGCCTGGCAGTGCCTGGCACTCAGAGGAGGCTCTCTTGGCCCCTGGTACCCTGCTCCAGTTGGTGAAGCTTGTTTCCCCTGGATTCTCCAGGGCTTGGGGTTTCCCTTTCACCACTTTGTTGTGCTTGTGGTACCTACCTGCCTCATTTTGTTCTTGTTGTTTCCCGTCACACACTTCCCTCCTCCTCAGAGTCAGACTGGGGCTTATGCTGCTTCACTGTGGACCCTTTTTCAGAAAAGATGACACCTTGTCGGGTCACTGCTTGTGCTGAGACATTTCATCACCGGGCCATTTTGGCTCCACGCTGTGTTAGCCACTTGCCTGAAACCTGGATTTACTGCTTCCTCATCCCTGCCCATAAAATGAGGCATTGCTGAAACGCCACTGCAAAAAGGGGTCAGCACAAGAGCGTTACCAAAAGGAAGCAGCAAGGGAATTTCCCTCCCAGCTCAAGTTGCATCCTAGGGTTGGCTCCGCGTTTGGGCCATATGTGATCCGCACCCCAGGGGAACGGCCGGACATCAAAGGGTGACTTCTGGCAAGGATGAGCTCATTTGCCCCCGCTCGACCCTTCCTGCGAGCAGGGGGGTGGGAGCTCCCTGACCACCCGGCAGCTCTTCCCCGGCCAGGACTCCGAGTGTCTGGGGCAGGAACCCCACTGGCTGCAGCTGCTCCGGCTCTGTCAGGATGTGCTCTTCCTCCTCTTAAGCCTGCAAATCGGAGGAGGACCTACACTTCCTTGTAGACCCATGAATCCCCTGTGCTGCCAGCACGGCACTCATCACCATTCAGTCCAGCAAGGCAGCATTTCACACTGGGGATGGGTTATCCAAAACATTTGCACGTGAAATTTCAGCACTTGTCTGCGGGACTGGGATTCCCACTGAGCCACCTCTCCTCTGCAGGCGATGTTCATGGGCTTTGCCATTAACATGGTCTTCGGGATCTCTGGGACAGTGATGATGTGCCAAACCATACAGCTCATTTGTACAGCCCCTCACAGCCGAGCACTTAGCTGGGTAATTACCAGAGCTGGCCACAGGACAAGAAAGCCGATTTCAGCACCACTCTTGGATTTCGTTGTTTGCTTATTTTCCGAGGAAAAGCAAATCTTCAGGCACTGAGAGATGAGGGCTCGGCTGGTGCGCAGGGCATGGCTCAGGGCTGGGAAGCAGAGCTTCAAATCCTCTCTCTGCTTGAATTATTTTCCCTTCTGGACACTTCAGCCTCCCATATCCCTGATGCTCCATCTGCAGACCCTCTCCCTTGTGTCCTCTCACCTTTCCTGGCTGTGGAAAACAGCTTGTTTCCAAGAAACATTTTGGCTGGGACAAAGCTTTCAGCACTGTTGCAGCCAGGTCCAGCAGTTATTCCTCCTTCAGCTGGACTCCTGGATGGGCCCCTCCATGTGTCCATCTTCATCACCATGTGCTCACCACCCTGTTTCAGAGCATCTTCAGCTTGTACTTCTGACAGGGAGCTGCTCTTCTCTGAAAAAGCTCTGTGCCCTTTCTTCCCCACAGCACAGCCCAAATCCAGCTGGAAAAGGTGGAGCCCTTCCGTGCCTGGTGAGATTCTCCTCAGACAGAGCTGATCCCCCTCCAGCCCTTGCACTTCCCATCCACAGAGCCATTTGCCACCCAAACAGCTCCAGACCTTCCCTCCCTCTCTTGCAGAAGAACCATCAGGAGGAGGACCTGCAGTTCCAAGGGAAACAAAGCACCTCTGTGACACCAGTGGAGCCTCCCAGGGTTTTCCAGCTCTGGCTGAGGCAGTGTTGGTTCAGGTCCGAGGAAAAGGGTGAGGTTTTGTCAACATGCACCCCATGATGGGGATCCATCAGGTGTGTAACAACGCCAGCCGCCTCTTGTCTGCCTTACCAATGGAGAAGAAAAATTTCTCGGACCACTGCATCCTCTAGGAATAGGGAATGTTAATTTTTGTTAATGGCACCCTGTGACTTTTATTATTAGCAATTCTAATTAATTGGATTATTGCTGCTTCCTCTCTTGAAGGTGCTTGGGGGTGGCACGTAGAAGTGATGGACATTGCTTTTAATACAGAAAAGGGAAAAGAGGGAACTCAGGTGATGTTATTTGGATAATATAAAGTGGCAGACGTGACAGGAGATCTGGAAGATTGGTCCTAGAGGGAGCAGGGAGCAGCAATGCCAGCACCAAAACCCTCCACAGGCTGGGTGGTGCAATTCAATGCATGGTTTTGCTATTTTTCAACTATAAAGATATAAAAGACTAAAACTAGTCCTTAGTCCTAAGACTCCTCAGGTCTTTGTGCCTGAATCAATGGTGAATCTCGTCAGGTTTTTGGACAGGCAAGGCTACTGCCAGGAGAAAACTGGCAGCAGACAGTCTCTGCACATAGCACGAGAGTGTCTTTGTCCCCAAATTGTTGTCTTGTCGCACTCAGTCAGACAGTCCATGGAGATGCCCAACACACCTGTCCATTACACCAGTTCCTCCTTGCCCTGAGCTTGGCATGAGATGGTCTTCCTTGTGGTGAGACCCATCATTAAATGTATGGTACAGCACCAGTTCACCAAAAATAGCTCTGAAGAAAGAGAGCAGCGTGCGTGGGGCCTGTGCACGCGCGTCTGTGTCCACAAACCCATTTGCTGTTTAGGTGTCAGAAATAAATTTTACTACTGGAGTCTGCAGCATCTGATTAGTGAATTATTCAGTTTGGAGATTGCCTTTGCCATGACCTCATTAGTAACCCCGAGGTGAGCGGGACGCATTAGAGTAACCACCAGGCTGTCACTGAGGAGCAGAACTGGGGCATTAAAATGGATTAAAGTGCTTTACCAAGAAGTGCGGCACAACTCATAAAAAAAAAAAAAAAAAAAAAAAAAAAAAAAAAAAAAANAAAGGGAAAAGAGAGAGGAGTAGAAGGGGGAGAAAAGAAAGAAAGACCAATAAAATAAATAAATAAACCATCCTGGCTGGCAGCCTGAGGATAAACAGGCAAGCAGGTGGAGGGGTGCAGGGGTTCCAGTGTCTGGCAAAGCACGAGCCTTCTCTCTGAAGCCAGGGCAGGTCTGCGGTTGGGAAGAGGCAATTGCAGGGCTCTTCACTGTCTGCTCTGCCAAGGGAGCCCAGCATCTCTTCAGTTAAACCAGCCTTTAGGCTGCCAGCCAAATTCCCCTGTCTGCCCAGGGGAGCCTCCTTTTTGACCCCAGTTGGGCTGACACCCAGCCTTGGATCTCCTCTGCATCAGGGAGGTGATGTGGGGCTGAAAAGAAGGTCCTCCCACAGACCTCTAAGAGCTGGCACCCACGCTGGGGTCCTCAGTTGTTCCATGCTGCTGGCTGCAAACAGGAATCTGCTGGGAATGTGCATGTCCCCCAAAGCTGCTCGTGAGTGGGACTTACTCAGCTGACATGGGGAGGGAGACGTGGCCCACGGTGATCATTCAAGGACCATTGGCGACCCCTTTGAAGGGGACATGATAGAGGGAGGTGGGGTGAGCTACCCCATTTTGTCTCTTCCTGACAAGTCTACAGAAGGGAAAGGGGGATGGGTTTGTACCACACTCCCTCAGGATCAGCTCTTCTTTCCTGGGGGGAGGCATCGGCTGATGTGAACAGCTTTCATCTGGGGATGGGCCCGGTGACTGATGTGGTCACATTTGTTTGCTCAGCAGCAGTTGCAAATAATGGATGCTAAAAGGCTTTGTGGTTCATTGATGGCCATGCTCATAACCACACGCTCTTCATCCAGTTCTGGGGGAGAAATGCAGTGCTCTCCATTTAACTTCTCGGGTCCTTAACCCTGCTTTCAACTTGATGTGGCCTTGGTCCTTTTGCTGGGTGAACAATAGACCCTGTTGGTGAGAGAAGCTCCAGCCTGGTGGGTGGACCCTGACAGGAGATCATCCAAGGTTCTGTTCCTTCATCTCAACACTGCAGCTGCTAAAACCTTGAACTTGCACCTGTAGAATGACCCAGACCTTTATGAGGTCTCTCCGTGGCCGTGCCTGTTGACTACACTTGGCCTCTCCCACTTCTTTAGTGGCAATACTGGGAACATCTTATTGCCAGCTCACATCAGGGCCAGACTTCTAAAGGAGATTATGAGATTTCCCTGTGCCATCCAGTTCTCAGAGGCATGGTGAGCTCCCAGGTTACTTCAATACAGCCAGGTGTTTACTTTCCCTTTAGCTACATTGGTTCAGCTTGGGCCCATCTGTAATGGGGAAGACTCCTATTCAATACCTTCCCCAGTTGTCACAGCCTATCCATAGCAGGCCACCTCTGCACCTGGGCTATCTCTGAGCCAATGCAGGAATGGGAGCTTGCTGTATGTCACTTCTTCTCTGTAGGGTTTTGGACATCTGGAACTTTACAGAGCAGGGCTGTGCTGGCTGACCCTGCTCCATTTGAATCCAACAGGTATGCCCTGGCCTCTCTTGGGAGGCTGTAAGAGGAACAAGAAGGCATAATGAGGGTAGGACACAACTACCTGAGTTTTATTAGGTTTAATTGTCCCTATTTTATTATACGTGAATGCATAAAGAATGTTAATTGAATCGATTTCAAATACCCAGAGCAAACGAGCCACTCGATAGAGACAAGCTGGGAAGGGAGCAATTCAGGCTGTCAGTTCCCCGGGCCTTTCCTGAATGCTCCCTCCTGTACCCACCAGGCGAGTACGGGAAATTTGTTCATTTATTGCTGCTTAATAATATATACTCATGCAGTGTGTATCCCGAGCTATTTGCATTGTCAAGTCATGTGCATTGACGCGGAAGCTTTGCTTTCCCCTGTGTTGCTGCTGGTGCCATCTCCGAGCGTTTGCCTAATGATGACTTGATGGAGCGAAGGCAGAGATGCAGCAGAATTGAAAAATGACTGGGGGAGCCCAACCAGGGCTCTCTGTCACCATCCTGAGAATTGCTGGACTGTGTTAATTGAGCATCTATCAGGGACACGCACAGTAGTAGATCCTCTCCCTCTAATTAAAGCAGCCACATTGGCTTTGTTTTGAAGGCTGGCCAAATTTCACTTCAGTGATTTCCAAGGTGGTTGTTCTTGTGGCAGTCTCATCTCCTATGAAGAATTGTCCTTGTCTCAGTTTAGCCATCTCCAAAAAATAATCAGCTTAAAACAGAAGAAAGTGCCATATCAGATAAATAGAATGCTCCCTAAATTTAATTTTCCTTTTTCCAGCCAGCTCCTTTTGATCTGCTGTGCTGCCACAGATACACAGGGACATGGAGGATCTTTCCCTGGATTGCCGAAACTGTCTCAACAACTCCCCACTGGATCTGTGTCTCTTGGCATCTTCTGAACTTGGAGGCCAGGCTTGTAAGAAGATTTTGAAGGACAGAAGATCTGCTCCCTTATCTTATGCGTGGGTTTCTTTCTTCCGTCTTGTGTTTCCCATGGGAGCTGCTTGCAATCCATATTTTCAGTGATGAACAGAGCTGCATGTCGTGTTTCTTCACAAGATTTGTCCCAGTCCCAGTTACTTGCTTAATTACTTGGAAAACCCCTCCTACCTCCCTGGTTAGGACTCTGCTGGTGAGTCTCCTTTGCACACAGCTCCGGGCCAGGCAGCTCAACAGGCTGCCAGGTGCTGCGTGCCTTCTCATGGGACACAGCTTGGGATGTGAGTGCAGGTATGGGAGCATCCCTCAGCATCTCCAGGTGCACCCTCCTTGGCACTAAATTATCCATAAGGAACCTTGCTCATCATCATGGATGGATTACCCACTGGGCTAAAGATGGACCTTCCTCATCCACTCACTAGAGATGGGCACTTTGCAAGGGACCAGTGTGAAAATCAACACAGGACAAGAGCCCAATCCCATATTTCCTACATTCCAGCAGGCATCAGCACCCTCCCCACACTGGTGTCCCCTCCAACTGCAATCAGCACCCAGCTACGCCTCCTGCCCTGGAGCATCCTCTTCCCAGCTCCCCAGGAGCCAGAAGAGGGTGGCATCAATCCCTGCCTGTTTTGTAAAGCAAGGCTGGAGTTTTCTCTTGGCCATTTGCTAAACAGCTGGAGTGCTTCCTGTATCCAAGGAAACCTGCCTTAACCTGCTGCTTACAGGGAGGCTTCAGTTGGGCAAGTTTCTTTCGGCTCCCAGTGCTCCTGGGTTAAGGTTTTGGGAGGTCTATGAGGTGAGATCTGCCTTTTTCTTGCCCTCCCAACCTGTTGTGCTCCCCACTTTGGAAATTGAGCCTGTGTAGAACAGAGTGGGAAAACCCCTGCTTTGCTCATTTTTTTGCCACTTGGTTGCCGTTTCATGGAAATGGAGGCAGAGCCTGGAGGCTGTTTTTCTGCTCCTATTTCGTTTTCCTTTCTTCTTCTTCTTCCCTACTCCCAACACTTCCAGTGGGCGAAGTGCAGTGTAACCACCCACCACAGAGATGCTCTGTGCTGCATCTTCAGCTGGGGTCAGGTGTGGGAGAGGTGTGTATGAGAACTTGGGAGGAGGTGGAAAGAATGAAAATCCAGGAACTCTGGAGAGGCTGGGAGAAACCTGTGACATCGGAAGTGTCTGTGGCTGTATCTGGGACCTTCTGCCTCTCTCCCAAAGCAGGGCAGCTTGCAAGCAGCAGGTGCAGCAGAAAGCAGGCAATGCTCTCAGGTTTCTCTAGACCCTTTCTCTTCTACTGGCCTATGTTTACTCTCCAGATGTGCTTGTGAGCAGCTCCTTGTCCTGCCAAGCCGTTGCTGCAGACCTGATGTTCCAGAGAGCAGNTGTCAGCATCCCACACCCTGCATCCCTGCCCGTCCTGCTTTGTTCCTGCTGTCCCTTCTCCTCTCTCAAAGCAGCAGTGATCCCAGTTCTCCTTCAGAAAGCTCACAGTAAAAAAATTCCCCTTTTCCTTCCCCATCTCTCCTGCTTGGCAGCTGGGTGCAGCAGGAGGGTAGGAGAAAACCATAGCCCTGTGGGGTGGATCAGGGCAGCTGTGAGCTCATCCTGGGGCTGCAGGAGGGGCTGCAGGGGTGGGAGAAGGTGTGCAAAGCCCAAGGAATAAGCCATGGAGATTTTGCCCAAAGGCGATTTGGGCAGAGAAGGGCTGGAGGCCATACTGGATTTTCCCAGGTTTAGGAGCAGCATGCTGAGGAGAGCGAGGAGAAAACTTCTGTCCCCTCCCTGTCCTCATCGAGCTTGGTCACCCCAGTCCCAGACAGATACTGGGATCACCCCCACTGCTCTGGTGCCGGCGGGCACGGCTCTGGTGCCTTGTTTGGCTCTGGTACCGTCTCGCTTTACACCAGCACATCCCGTTAGTGCATCCCCGAGCAGCTCCGGGAGGATATATGGTGCTCTGGGAGCTGGAGGCTGCTCCTCTCCCTCCAGCACACCCATAACGATGGTGCAGTAATGGCTGGGTTGTGCTAAAAGCCTTTTCCTGCCCGCTCTGGAGCGGGGCCGGCGCTTTCCCAGAGCCGGGTTAATGCAGCGGCAGCTCCGGAGGCGCAGCGCTAAGCGGGGTTAACACAGCGCTCCCCCCGCAGTCCCCCACGCTGCCGGGAGGTTAAACCCTGCCTCGGCCTCGCAGGACCTGCTTGGTCTTCAAGCCAAGGCGAGAGTGCCAACGCTTCCCGCTCTCAGGTTAAGCATTTCTTTGGCTTTCCCTAAGGTGGCAGTGCGAATCCCGGCACTGCAGCATCCTCCCGCAATACACGCCTTCAGCTCCGAGGTGTCCCCTGCCTCCCAAAGCACTCCGCTCTGTGTTTCGTGGCTCAGGCTCCATCCGTGACATCCCGCAGTCCTGCCTGGCCCCAAGCGGCTGCTGGGGGACCCAGGGTACCGCGACACTGGTGACCACGACCCACCACTGGTGGCAACAGTGATACCCACAAAGCTCCAGGGAGAAGGATGCACTGGAGGGGCTGGCAGTGAGGAACAGCTTGAAGACAGGGTTGGGAGGGTTGACAAGCTTCCAGGGTCTGGTCAGCGGGAGGAGAGATACTGGACGGGCATAGAAAGCTGGAAAGAAACTTATCTCAGTTTTCCACCAATAGAGAGAAACAAACGTTATTGCTTCGTGTTGGTGTGGAGAAGCTTTAGAGGGTGATAAGAGGGTGTCAGGAAGCCTTGGAGGCAAAGAAAGGACACTTTTCATGCCAGCCTGGTGTTTTCACTCCTGTTTTGCAAGATCTGTCCTCAGCATTGCCTGTGCAGTGCAGTTTGACTCAGGGCTGGCCAAGGGAATGTGTCCTGCAAGGGCAGACCCTGTCCACGGCAGCAGGCTGGCTCCTTCACCCAGAGAGCCCCACTGCCACCCTGTACCCCTGAAGCTGCTGGGATGTCCCTTGGGGTCTCCTCCACCTGTAGCAAAGACCCAGCCTCTTCTGGAAGTTTCAATGTGCAGTCTGTGGACTGATTGCTGACTGTGTGATCCTCCAGCCTTCCAAGGCATGGTGGCCAAAGCAGGTTAAAAACTATCTGGTTGACAAAAATACCCTGCAATTTCCTCTCTCTCTGATCATGAAGTGCCCCCTTAGGAATGCCAGACAGCCCTGGGCAGCAGGCACAGATTTGGATTTACTTCTGTTGTTCAGACCAAACAGCTGCTAAGGGCGTCAGTTATATAGACATGATGATGTTGTCACTTTATGTATCATTTTTATTTCATTGCTCTCCAATGTTTGTAATACCCCGGAGCTCAGAAGCTTAAATAACAGCTCTCCCCATACTGATTTTATCCTTCGCCATTTGGCACTCATTCATTCCTTTCCCTTTGAGTTCCTAATAATCAGGATTTTAACTGAGCAGCATCCCTCTCCTTGCTTGGGAAGTGGCTGTGGCCAGCCAGAGATGGCAGGGGAAGGGATGGCAGCAGGACAGTAGTTTTCTCCAGAGATGGGGCTGATGCATGTGTGATGCTGCATTGCCTCTTGGACTGCTCCTTACCAAAAAAAAACAAAGTTAGCACTATGAACAATGTTTTCACTCAGTTGCAATAACTCTGAAGGGAGTTGTGTTTAGGATCAGCCCCCTCTGGCAGGATTTTG
The DNA here is from genome assembly GCA_013397755.1 of Cnemophilus loriae. Taxonomy (NCBI): domain Eukaryota; kingdom Metazoa; phylum Chordata; class Aves; order Passeriformes; family Corvidae; genus Cnemophilus; species Cnemophilus loriae. The sequence continues at coordinate 246,500 of VZTF01000420.1, forward strand.
GGGGTGGAGCAAAGAACCTGATGGTGCTGAAGGAATTATTCCATAACAAAATATGTCTTTTCATCCTAATGCAAACTGCCTGTGAAGTGACCATGCACTCTTCATGTGTTTCCCCTGCATGGAGGTTTGCTGGTTGCTCAGCCGGGGGCTTCTGTGTCTTAGCCATGGGACTTGGACTTTGGACCATGCAAACCCTTGTTTTCCTGCTGCTCTGATTGGGATGGGCTGGTGTCTCTTGTGGCAGGACCGGTGCGAGAAGGAGCTCTCTTCTTGCTGGTGTTAATAAGCAATAGGTGGAAATATTTATCTTAACTTGGTTAGATGCTCTGACACATCACCGCAGAAGTTGAGGGAGTGAGGGGAGCCCTGCAGCACGATGAAACTACTGCTACCGAATCTGCCTGCTCAGCACAGCCAGGTCTGTGCACAGGCAGGTCAGACTGGCACAGCCTGGTCTGCAGGCTCAGCTTATCTGTTTGATTGTAGAAATCCCATTTGAATAATCTGCACATGAGATGGCTGCTGGACCCACCTCTGTCTCAGTGGGAAGCAGAGGTCTCCATCAAGATGCTCCTCATTACAGCACTAGGAAGAACCTGATGGCATTTTAGGTCTCCTTGGTCATTTCGCTTGTAGGGGCCATCTCCAGATTTCAGCTGTGTTTAGTGTCCTGTGTACTTGCAAAAATAAAGCCATCCTTTAATATTTAATTGGTTATTAGTCACTTTTATTTATTTTACTCATCTGAACTGCATCACAAGTGTTTCACTGATAGTTATTCATTGTTGAAGCTCTTTGCTGGGGCGAAACTCTGCATTGTTTGAGACTGGGGACCAAATCAGCTCTGTCTGGCAGAGGTCTGTCTCCAACACTCTGCAGGGCTTTCCCAGAGCCTCCCCAGCTCCCTGGGAGGAGCAGGGCTGGCAGGGATCTGGTTAATGCTGCTGCTGGGTCTGCTGTTGATGTGCTTGGCTATCATAAACCACAGCCTTGCCTGGCAGGGGGAGCGGGTGCTGAGCCAGGGGAGGGGGGAATGGGAAGACGGGCTCTGGGGACCCCATCCCGCTGAGAAAGGTGGGTTGTGTTTCACATTAGCTGATGCTCCTGTGTGGTTTCCAGCACTAGCCCAAATGCAGAAGCTTGTGGCAAGCAAGTTTGGATGCAAAGCAGGCATAAATCATGTCAACATTTCTCTGTAAGGATGGGAAGGCCTCTTTTGAGACTGGTGGGGTGATGGGGGAATTGCTCAGTGCTGAGAATTGCTCAGCCATGGGCTGAAAGGTGTGGGCACTTACCTCTTCCAGATTTATCTGCACTGTGAGATCTTGGGCTTTGGCTTTTCCCTGCTGATATTAGAAGCATCAGAGCAGGGGTGATACAGGTGCCAGTGTGGAGAACAATACAACACGGGTTCTCAGACATCTTCAGGGCTTGCTGGTGTCCTCTGCTGCTTTCCTGCCCTGCAATGTGTCCCAGATGAGCGTGGGGACCTTGAGTTTGACCTTGCTGGTGCCTGTCACCAACCAAAATGACACAAGAGATCACTGCAATTATTTGGCATGCTGCTGCAAATGCCTGCAGCCCTCTTCTCCTTGGCCCCCTATGGTTCCCCCAGCTGGCTGCTTCCCACACATGTCCCTAATCCTGCAACTTGCCTGCCCTCCTCCTCTTGATCCTCCATTTTCCTCCATAATCCACACCTTGTCCTTCTGCAGCCTCATTGCAGGCCCCCCACCTTTGTTCACCCCACACACTTGCCTTGGAAGGTTAAAATAAGCTCTACCTGGAGTGTGTTCAAAGGCTAATGTACATCCTCCCTTAATTATTGATCTGTTTATTGCAGACACTTTGGCAGGACGTGGCCACAGCTCACACACCAGGCTCCTGCCCTCGGTTCCCCTTGTGGCTCATGGGGGTGGAGGGCAGTGGTTGAGGGGGTGACCTGGGGACCTTATGCCCCACCTTGAGGACAACATCCCTCTGTCCCCACCAACACACTTGTGTGTCCCAGGGTCTCCCAAGTTAACCCCTTTAACCCAGTCCCGTGGGAACAATAAAGGGCTTTCCTGTGGAGCCCTTCTCCAAGCCCCTCTTTCTCCCCAGGTGAGCAGAGCTTGTGAGAGCTGTTTCCCGCACAGCAAGGCCCCCTCCTGTAAGATGGTGTCAGCTCCCAGTGTGTGCCCAGGAAGTCTGGCACAGGGGATCAAAACACAATTATGCCATTGAGCCCCAGCTGCTGTCATCCCCGGGCAGGGAGAGATGAGATGCTGCATTAGCGGGATTGTTAACGACTCTGCAAAACCCATGTCGAGAAACAAGTGTGGCAGTGCCCGGAGAGGAGGGCTCAGAGGCACAGTCCTGCTGCTGGGGCTGCTGCCAACCTGTCACCTTCTGCTCCAGGAGCTCCAGCTTTCAGGTGATGCTGGAGAGGCATCAAAGTAGGAAAACGCAGATTCCACCAGCTGCCGAGGGGGAGCAGCCTGCGTTTGCTTGCTTTTCTCCAGAGTGAGGTGAGGTAGCTGGGACAGAGTCCTTGCTCAGCCCAGGGCTTCTGGCTAAGCCAGGATTTGTGGGTCCCGGTTCCTTTGAGTTTGGCATGGTCACTTCTCCCTGCACGGTGGGTTGGGAGTGGGACCAGATGTCCCACTTACATCCATCATGGGATGAGGAAACATTTAAAGTGATTCAGGGTATCCTGAAGACTCTGATGGACAGCAGCTGTTGCCCCAACTCATCCTTGGGATGAGAGAGATAGCAGAGAATTTTGAAATTATGTCCCTTTGGGGCCACAGCCATCTCCCCAGTCAGCTGTGGGGGCTGCAAGTCCCTCATCCCCCTGATGCTTGGGCAGCATGTTAGGTAAAAGCTGCCTTCCCTACCCTGCTGTAGATAATAGTAACTTCACCAGATTTATTTGGGAAAGCGGCACCCTACAAAAAGATTTTGGTAAATCATTTTATGAAGAGTTGTATTATATTAGTTTCTTCTCTGCTTAACCCTGCTCTGGCACCCAACAAACCCCCAGGAAGAAAGTTCAGTAACAGACTTGGCAGCATAAACAGGCTGGGGAGCTCTTTCTAAAGCAATTTAGCTTCCTCACAAGGGTGGATGGGGATATGGAGCAAGTTTCTCTGCCCAAAAGAGCTCAGGGTGAGGAGGAATCGATTCTCCAGTGAGCTGTGATTCAACCTGGAGGCTTGGTAAGGGCCCGAGATGAGCATTTTTACCTCTCTGATGAGGTGTGTGTCATGGATACTATTCCTTTTGTACAGTTTCCTCCCCAACATCTCAGCATCAGCCTGTTTCCATGAACCAGGCAGTGGTTCTTGAGGGAAGCTCTCAGGGGTACAGGTACCTGGCTGGAGGATCAGGATACTTGGATGGAACCTCACAGTGCAAGGGAACAGGACTTGGCATGGATGTAGCTCTTCCTGTTGTTCTCAAAAACATGCTTGAAAAAAAGCTGAAGGCTTGTGGCCTAATTAATCAATTGATTTTCATTAATTTTAAAATCTAGAGCAATTTTTCTTACATCAAGGTCCTGCAGTGTTGGATATTCCAGGCACTCTGTGACCCCACTGCAGTCTCAAATACTCCACTTGTCCATTAAGAGACTGAATTAGGAATGTGGGATTTTTGAATGAACAGACTTGATTTGGGGAAAATCATGGGGGAACATGATGGATGCTTCTGCTCCTTTGTTCTGGCAAGGGTTGTGTCTTTGACTGCATGTCCCAGCCTCTCACATCACGAGTTTCCTGACTGGTGCCCACAAGTGAGTGGCTCTGAGCGTGTAAAATGCCCCGAGAGAGGTGCAGATGGCAGGACATCAGAGCAACAATGCTGGGACTGTAATTCCCGTTTATCTGCCTGCAGCATGGCCATCTCAAGTGCCCCCTGGGACTCCTTTGCAGCTCCTTCCCCAGCTCCTCTCCCAGCAGCTGCCCTCAGGCTTTGCAGCCTGGCCCGTGCTTCCCCATCCCGGTCTCAGAATGATCCTCTTCCCTCCGGCTGGAGAGGGACCGGCTCTGCCCAGCATCGCTGCCAGATCAAAGCGCTGCCTTGATTCCTTGATGGCAGCTATAATCTGCTCCACGTTATTCTTTTTCTTATTACTTGGGCTTTCTAAGACCTTCATTTCAGGGTTGTTTTTCTTTATTTTTTAATTGCAGACATCCTCCCTGGACCATCTCTTGGACATTGCAGCCATGACCGGACCTTTTCCCTGGCTAGACACATTAATTCAGGAGCTGCTTAGGTGGGAGACTGGTTCAGGTCCCAGCACTGAAAGCAAGCACAACAATATTTGTTATCTTCGCGACAGGGCTGTTTCTTTAGACCTCACTTGAATATGTTTTCTCCTGATTTTTTTGTTCCTGATAATCTGAGCAAACAGTCCTGAGTCAGATGCTTTTCCCTACACTTTGTCATCAGCCTTGTAGAGTTTATGGACAGGACATCAGCTGGAATGTCTTCATCCTGCCCTTGTCCCCATATGTCCACAGCACGGTCAAGATCAACCCAAGCTTGGAGTCTACTACCACAGGCTGCTCTCCAGTGACCTCCCTGAACTGAGACCTTCACCTTTCATCACACAGCTGTCACTGCCCAAATATGACTGTCCCACACACCTCTCCTTGGCCTGCTTCCTGCTGCTCTTTCTGCAGGTTCCTGGGGCCATGCTGACCCAAGTGCAGGATGTGACCCTCCCTTCTGCACAGGGGTCCTGCTGCCAAGCACTGCACTTGCAAAGCAATACAGACATCAGATCAAAAGATGCTTCCAACCGCTTCCCAGGGTGGTGGGAACAAGGAGCTCTGCTTCAGGGAGCAACACTTTTGATGCTTGTGTGCCTGCACGGCTCAGGTGAGAGGCAAATGCCTCTTGGCTCTGCAGGGGTTGATATGTTCCTCCTACAGCCCATCTCAGTGATGCCATGGTGGACGCTGTGCCCTCAAACCAACCCTGACGTCCCTTCCTGAAAGCTGGCACTGGCGCCCAGGCATTTACTCTGCAAGCTGGACATTCTCCAATGTGTAGCTTTTGGGGTCTCTCTGCAAAGGGGAGCATGAACCTGTAGGCAAATTCTCAAGGCAGAGCACAACCCCTTTTCCCTGCCTCTCCTGTCAGAGCTTACACCCCGCTCTCTGCCCGGCACCGCTGCCAGAGCAGCTCTGCCCGCGTGGGGCTGGCTGCCTCTCAGAGGTGTGCAAAGTGGTCCTGCTGTCGGCAGATCTGCAGATCCTTCTGGACAGGAGGGGGCTAGGAAAATGTCAGCTCATCATTTTCAGTGAGCAGGAGTGCTGTTCTGGTAAGAGGGAGCGGGGCGGCACGAGCCTCAGCGCGGGCCTGCCGGATCGACACGGAGATCAGAGGCTCGAGTGGATGTCGGAGCTTGTGATGACTGAGCAGATACTGGACCACGGATCTCTCTCTGGTCATGCCCCCAGGGGCTGTGGTGTTTGCAGGCCTCAGGAGGCAAGCAGTGCATTGGGCAGCCTTTACCTGTGATTTGGGGTGGCAAGGGGAAAGATTGTTCCCAGGGGACAGCCAGCCTGAGAGTGAGAGGTTAAAGGCAGCTCTGTAGGTGGGAAGAGTAGAATCACAAACCAAACAGCTGCCTTCACCTCTGTCTGTGGTCAGGAGCTCCTCAGGCACTTTCCAGCCCCGCTCTTTGTCCTGGGATGAGTGTTTTGGTAGCAACTTGCGTCCCCATGCAGAGGGCAGTTGGGATGGGGCAGATGGGGAGCCCTCTGCAGAGGAACTTGGGTTTAGTTTTGATTGAGTGAACCCAGCCCCTGAGCCCCTGTGGGGCAGAGTTCTCACAGGAAGCACTGATTTCATTCTTCATGGAGATGCTTCTTGAAAGAGCAATTTGCCAGCATCCCTCACAGCAATAACGGCAAGGCCTCTGCTCAAGATACCATCTCTGTGCTCTGACAGCCCCATCACTCATGCCCTGCTCCTGCCTCCCTCTTCCACAGGGACAGGAGTGAGGGATGGAGGCAGGGTTGGAAGCAGGAATGGCGCATTCCCACCACGGGCAGCTCCCAACTACTCTCATCCTCTTTTGGGTCTGCGTGTGCAAATGGTAGCCCTGCCCTTGCTGGGCATCATCTCTTCTCTGTCCATGCACAGGTGAGGGGTGCTGGGTTTGAGCAGGGGAAGCAGGACCAGGGGCCACCCAGCTCTGATGATGGGTGAAGGCTGGTGGCCCAACTGCCCTCTGTGGCAGGGACTTTGCTGTCACTGCAGTCTCTTCCCCCAGCGAACTCGCCAATCCCCCTGGCAGCCAGCACCAGGAAGGATGAACAACTCCTGCAGTTTCATTCTCCTGCCTACCTCCCACCTGCCCTCGGGCACCCAGCTGGATGCTCCTGCTCATCCCATTCCCCCGCTTTGCCTGGCCACTTTTCCTCTGCTAGAGCAGATTTATCTATTAGTGGCAGAGGAAGACGTGGCTTGGCACAAATCCTTCTCATCAGCTGCTGAAGCAGGGCCTGCCTGGCACCAGGTGGCAGAGTGGGGTGGGCAAGTCATGGGGGTGGGTTGGCTCCTGTGTCCCACACACCCAGGATAGCTGACCTGAGACTTCCCCAACTTTCCGTGGGTTAAACCTTGGCTTTGCAAGCAGAGGGCAAAGCTGGCAACTGGATTGCAGGGGACCTGAAAACCTCTCTGACTTCGTTTGTGCTTTGTTAGCAGTTGTACTGTGCTCCAGGCCAAGTGGTGACCCCACACCCTGGGGGACAGAGAGACAGGGTGCTCATGTGTGCAGCCCCAGCCAAGCAGTGACACCCGGGCACCTCCAGGTGACACTGCTTCCTCCAGGTGACAGTGGCTTCCTCCAGGTCCCAGTGCTGCTCTGCCCAGAAGTGAGCCTTGCTGTGTTGCAGGACTGCAGTGGGTCCCCAAGGTGGGTGTGTGCCCCCTGAACGCGTCCCCACCCATGACTGACCCTGTGGTGACCTGCCAGGGTATGCTGATGGCCTCACACTGGTTTTATATGTGATGGTGTGATTGATGTCAAGTGCCACGAAGAGACTGTGACCTTGCAGCAGCTCCAGTATAAAGGAAGCCCTGGTGTTGTCCTGGGCACTGGTTTTGGAGGTAGTGTGACACCCCTGTCCCCTCTGCTGCTGGGGGATGAGCCCACATGCTGACTGGGCATGGTGGGGTGCCTGGTGTTCCCCATGGGCAGGGGAATATGACATGGTGCCCTCCATCAGTGTCTTCTGCAGTTTAGTCACAGGGCTGAGCCACAAGAATGGCATCTCTGATACAGGTAGGGAAACTGAGGCAGGGAGAAGAAAATATGCCTGAGTTTTTCTCTCTGGTGCCTCCCTATAGGTGCCTGAGGATGAGAGATGCTTCTCATGGGAGTGGGAATCTACAAAAGTCTCCCCTGTGCTCCTCTTTCTTGCAGTACCGAGCACCCCAGTGACCTCTTTTGCTTCAGGTGTTTCACTTCAGTAATTCAGACGAGGTGGGGCTCAGAGAGAAAAGAGTCCTCCCACCGCGATATTTCTTGTCTAGCCCAATGCACCTGTTTTCCCTGGGGAGCCCTGGCAGGAGGAACCCTGATGAAGCTGCCTGGCACCCCATGGGAGCAGGACTGATGCCCCGGAATGAGCAGCCCCTTGCACTTCACTGCCGTTCCCAGGGCTTCCGACGTGGCTGGGCAGCAGTGGGTGAGGGCTTGCCCAAGCAGGTGCCCTGCCCGTGTCCCCCTGGGACAGGCTCCCTGCCGAGGGCTGTGGGTGCATGAATCCCAGTTGCAAATCCTCTCGGTGTGGTGGAGTTGTTTTCCCTCTTTCCCCCCAAATCCTGTTGCCTCTTCTGCAGCAGGATGATTCTGGGTGCGTAGCGGAGCCTGAAGGTGTTGGCTCAGCCAGTGCTGTCTCTCCTCCTTGTGCAAAGCCCTGTGCCTGGCAGAAGTAGACCCTTGAAATATTTGGAGTCGCACACCTGTAATTCCTCCCTTTGCCCGTGCTCCTGCCTTCAGCACCATCCCTTTATTGCTGTGTCTCTGTGCAGAGGAGCAGAGACATGAAACTATTGGGGAGAGCGAAAAAAAAAAAAAGGCATGCAGAAAAGCGCTGTGGAAAAGCAGAGCAAATTAAGCAGAGCTCTGATCTGCTTGGGTTTGTGCTTGCCAAAAATGCACCATGCATCTTAATTCGCTCTGCTGTTCAGCTCGCACTCACTGCTCTCCTGATGCCATTTCGGCGCTCTGAGCTCAGCCTTTTCAACACTTCAGTCTTCCTCTTTCAGGATTTTTTTTTTTTTTTTGCATGTCTGATTGCAGAATCTGCTGCAGGAGGGAAGGGGGAAGCCAGGGGAGGGAGGACGGGAGCCCCGACCCTGGATACTCCTGCCTGCTCTTCCCGGCAGCCGGCTTGGTCTCCGATGCATTTTTTAGGGGCTGGGGGCTGCATCTTTTCTAGAAAGTCCTTCCTGGGTGCTCTTCAGTCGCTTTTTTCACACCCAGCCGTCTGATCTGCCTCTCGCTAGGATCCTCCAAAGAAGAAAAAAAAAAACGTTAAAATTGCTGTAATCCACACTGGCTTTTATTCTCTTCCAGTTCAGTTTAATCTCTCTTTCCTCTCCACCCTTATGTCCGGGTTGGGGGAGGAGGGGGGGAAACCCACCCAACCACCAAGCGAAAGGCAGCATCGTCCTCCAAAAGAGCTTGGGAAAGCAGGAGCCGAGCCAGAGCCCCTCTGCTCTCCCCCACCACAAATTTAACCCCACCTTCAACTTTTCCTCCGCTCCCAGGGCTGAGCTGGGCTCCAGCAGTGGGGTTTTTCCCCTCTCTCCCCCCTCCTCCTACACTGATTTTAGCGGAGAGGGAGGGGGGTGGGGAATCCTTTTTATTGCGGAGCCCGGTTCTCTTTGCAAGCCTTCCTCCTCCTCTTCCTCCTCCTCCTCCCCTGCTTTTTGTGCCCGCCGCAGCAGGGCTGGCCAGGCCGGGGGAGGGAAGAGATGGGAAGGGGAGATCGCCCCCTCCTCTCCCTCTGTCTGTTTTTTTTGCAGGTGTGTCAATTTTAATTCTGCCCAGTAGGTGGGACTTGGTGACTTTCGCACCGTTTTTGTTATTTATTTATTTCCCCGGCTGCTTCTCTCCCTCCCTCCCCTCCCATCCCTCCCTCCCCAGCCTCCCGTTGCGATCCTCCGGAGCGGCTGCGGGAGCGGCGGGCGGCCGGGCCGGCATGCATCCATCCCCGCCCGCGGCCGCGGCCGCTGCCCTAGCGGGAATTACAGCCTCTCCCAGCCAGCTGCCAGCATGATTTCATCTGCTGGAGGATTTTTGCATCTGATCGCTTGAGGTTTTGTTGTTGTTGTTTTTT
>VZTF01000420.1:255895-366824 GCA_013397755.1 Cnemophilus loriae
TTTCCCCCCCTTCCCCTCCCTCCATCCCCCCTTTCCTCCTCCTCCTCTTTTTTAGAAGCAGCAATCGGAGATGGATGTCTCTCTTTGCCCTACCAAGTGCACTTTCTGGAGGGTATTTTTGCTCTGGAGCATTTGGGGAGACTATCTGCTTTCGGTGCTGGCTTGCCCTGCTAATTGTCTTTGCAGCAAGACAGACATCAATTGCAAGAAGCCGGATGATGGGAACCTCTTCCCTCTCTTGGAAGGGCAGGATTCAGGCAGCAGCAATGGCAACACGAGCATCAATATCACGGACATCTCAAGGAACATCACTTCCATGTAAGTGGGGGTCCCCCCGGGCTCCCCCTCCCGCGGCAGGGTGCGGGCTGGGCTGCCCGTGCGGGGCTCAGGTGCCCCCGGCACCGCTGCGCTGTCTGGGCTCAGCCCGGCTCCCCGGGCAGAGGATGCAGATCCAGCTTTTCCCTTACCATTTCCCCCCCAAAAGACCATAAAAAGCCCAGCAACAGTTTGGCCAAGGCTTAAGAGGAATAAAGTAAATGAGATCTGATTCCTTAGCAGGAGAGAGAGCAGCAGGCAAAGATGCTAAAGCTGCTGCTTCCTTTAACTGTTTGCTTCTGCAAGGGGAACGGGGACGCCACAGCCACACACCGCCACATATTTATCCAAATTGGGCAAGAAAAGCAAGTTCTGAGCTGTTTTTTCTTTCTCGAGACTTTGGATCCAGTTAAAATATCATTATTTTTTATATCCACACATCAGAAAATGCTCCCTTCCCTGCCCTGGCTGAGCGTATCTGGGGATCTGCGGTTTCGCATTTTTAAGAGGAGGAAAAAAAAATAGGACAGTGAGATGTCCCTTAAGTAGCTTATTCAATTCACATTGTTATAATTTTGTAACTTGTTGTGGTGCCGAGATAGGATTTGTGCGTTTTAGATTCGGGGTGGTGGCGGTGGGGAGAAGCGTCGGAGCAGAGAGATATTTTTAGTTGAGCACTTTGCGTTTGTTTGCATGCTTGTTTATCTGGAAAATCAACTTGAAGTTGCATTATCCTTGTTTGGAGAGGCAGTTAGCAAAGCCCATGTTAATCTCATCAGTGTGGAGTCGAGAAAGGAATATATCTCCTTCTCCTGAATCCATCATGCTCTGTGTGTGTGTGTGAAAAAAAAATTCTTCATTGCTTCCAATCTCTGCTCTTTATTTTCCAGTACATTTTTGGGTGAGATGAACTCTGAGCCATTTCATTATTCTAATGCTAATTGAAATGTGAGCATTTAGGGAAATGTAGCCCCCAGAGCAAGTTGCCAGTGGGAGTTGAGCAGAGAAGAGGTGGAATCCTTTATTCTGGCAGTTAAATGCAGCAAGGTTTGAAATGAGTAATGGAGGGTTATTTATTTATTTTTTTCACCTCGATGGCATGGTTGCATCGAGGGAGAGGGCTTTGGGTCTCTTCCTGAGGCTGTTTTATTTGGTCACAGTGCAATTGCAGCAGAGCCACGGAGTAATTGCAGTGCCTCTTTTGCAGCTCTGCTCACCACCTTTGCTGGGTAAAGATGATGGGAGCTGCTTTCCCCGCTTGCTTACAGGTTCATGTGATGCCCAGGCAGGTTTTCAGCAGGTCACTGACCCTTAATCCCCAGCCCTGCCTTCCCCTTGCCAGCAAACCTCCATAAAAACAGCAGAAATGGGGAAAGTAAATGGGGGGAGCTAATGCAACGCTCCCCTTCCAATTGCCCCATATTTATCCTGCGTCGTGGTGCTGGAGTGTTTTCCCCGTGATGCTGGAGGGATGAGGGTGATGCTGGGGAAGTCGGAGAAACTCGTGTTTTTTCCCTGTGCTCGCTGTTTGTTGTGGTTTAGTTTTAACCCTTTGGGGGCAGGGGAGTAGCAGGAAAGGCTGGGAAAGGTTTGGAAGCCACCAGCGTGAGTGTGCGTTGTCAGATGCACAGACATCTGAACTGCTGTGAGAGGTAGTATTACACGAGTGCTTTGTGCCCAGAAAATGTCTTTACTGCTTTGAAAATGAAAAATGCTGATAAGCAGTCTGTAAAAAGGAGAGGGGAAAAAAAAAACCCAAATGGACAACTCCAGAAACAGATATTGGGTATTTTTTTTGGAAAGGAGCTTCTCTTAAGTTGGAGAAGGAGAAGAAGGTGCCAGTTTTTGCTAGAATTCATATGCATCTCTTCTTCACACTGAGCAAACACATTCCTTCACCCCCTGCATCACTGCTGGACTCATGCCTCCCTTTTTGGGATTGGGAGGGCTGAGGCACAGGACCGCTGTGAACCCCAAAATGCTCTCAGGGGCTGAGACTGAGCATGAATGAAAACTTTCCACAGGGGTCTGTGCTTATGGGGAAGGGAGCAGTGGTTTGTGGGGGATGCTTATGGGAGCAGAGGGTTGATTTGTGTGGCAGTGATGCTTCCCAGCAAAGGGGTCACTGCTGGGAGCCAGGGTTGAACCACGTTCATGCTCTTGTGTGAGGCATCAGGTCCTGCACCCTTTCAGGCTGATGTCAGGCCTCTCCTTGCCAGCCCTGACATCATGGGTGTTGGGGTGAGGGTGCCTTGAAGCCCAGCCTGGTCATCGCTGAATCACTCCTGGCATGTGAGTCTGATTCAGCTGGGCAAGGAGCAGTGTTTTCCCCCTGCTTGCCACGCTCACCGGGGACTTGGCCTCATCAGGCAGCTTGTGGGCAGCCAGTGGGCAAAAGCACCTTCTCCCACGGGGTTGGGGGCGAGCAGGGGAGGCTCAATCCTGTCCCTGTGGCTGGAGGATGCAATGCCCCAGCTGGAACCTCCCCACAGGCCCTGGGGAATGTGGTGGTCACTGCTCCATCTTGTTGCTGGCGAAAAAGCAAATGGAGTGTGGGGTGGTGAAACAACCCTGCGACCAGGCAGAGCCTTATTCACGTCCAAAAGAGAGCTCAGCTTCCAAATCAGGGCTTGAGTGTTGCTGATGAAACACTGCCAGAGCCCATTCAGAGAGCTGGCTAAAAAAACCAATATGAGCCATCTTGGAAGGCTTTTCCATCTTAGCCCCTTGAGCCAGGGCAAGACCCCTCCGTGCCAGCCCATCCCAACCCAGCACTGGGGGCTGAGCCATCCGGAGCTTTGGGTTATATCACTTCTTAGTGGCTGATGAGATCCCGTGAGGCGAGGACAACAGAAGAGGAACAGGGGACACCCAGCCTGTAGTGCTGCTCAAGGAGGCTGGTGGGGCAGGCCAGCCCTGTGGGTGCCCTGAGTGTGGCACCCCACCATCGAGCCTCCTGTTGCACCCCTCAAAGGAATGGCCTTTGCTTCAACTGTTGGTGCTTCTGGCTTCCCACATATCCTCCTTTCGGTAAAAGTCAGGGCTGGGTGGCTCCTGCCCTGGCTGGGCTGGGGGGGGACAATAACACACAACCTTCTTGCAAGTCCAGGTGGTGCCAGGTCAGTGGTGAGGCAGGTGAAAGGGCAGGAACCTCCTGCCTGAGATGAACGAGGAGGTTGGGTGATGTCCCTCTGCCCTTTCCCAGCATGCCCAGAAACTTGTCCGATTTTGGGCTGCATCCCTGGAGATGAGACCCTGCACACAGATCCCTGTGAGAGCTGCCAGCAGCCCTGTCTAGCCAGAGAGCCAGCTTGGACCTGGCTGACATGGCTCCAGTTTGGAGCAATGCTCTGTACTTCCCCCTCCCAATTTCAGGAGAGGGCACCGTGGGGTTAGGGTATGTCCATGCCATCACTTTTCCTGTACAGCTGGGTGGCCTTTGCTGTGTCCCCAGCCAGATGTGACTTACGGGAATGCTCAAGCTTCCCCCAAACCATCCTATCCCTGTAACGTGGGGTTCTACTCATCGCAAGACCAGATGCAGAACTTTGATCCCAGGGCTCCTGTGGCACAGAACCCCTCCTGCCCCTGTGTGCCGAGCATGTTTGTCACCGCGTGTCCCCAGCCCTGGCACTGCGGGGGGCTGGCTGGCACGTGGGGCAGCCGGGCTCGCCTGTGCTGCCGCGTGTCGGGGTGACGGCGGGTGCCGCGTGCCAAGGCCGGGCCGGGGACTCACCCTGCTGGCAGCGTGGGCAGCGCCTGCGTGCGCCGGCACCGTGCGTGGGGAAGGACAGACGGAGGAGTTTGCCATCTGGGCCTCCCTGCTTCTCAGCTGTTGCTATGGCACTGCAGAGATGCTGCTAGGCAGGCGGTGGTGGCCTGCGTGTGTCACCTCTGGGCTCCCTCGAGGTAGGGAGATGTCCCCGGTATATAAAGCCTCACTCTTTACCCAGCCTCACTAGGAGAGAATGGGGGTTCTCATGGTAAAATACTCTTGATGGGTGGATATTCAGGGTGTATCTGTACAGCTTGTAGCTGCTTTCAATGAGGTGGGGTGAATTCAGAGCAAGCCAAGAGGAGGTGGCCCACTGTGGAGCACAGTGGGATAAAGGATTTTGGGGTTTCACTGGCAGGGGCAAGAGGAAGCATCTTTCTCTCTTCCATAGACAAGAAGAGCATCTTCATTCTTTCCTACCAGGCTGTCCTACCACTCCACGGCAGCATCTGCTCCATCCCGTGGGCCTGGCCGGGGGTGGGAGAGCCACGTCAGCGCTGGGAGCTGTGGGGGGAGCGGCAGCGCAGCCCCCACTCGCTGCGCGGGAGCTGGGAGCATGTGGAGTGGGGGAGAGCGAGGGGGTGCTCAGAGCAGCAGCACCCCTTCCCTGCTGGTGCGGGGAGAGCTGAGGCATCGGCAATGCTCGTGTGTTCTCATGTCTGGGAAGGAGGGAAGAAAGAAAGGGCAGGCCTCTTCCTGGAAGGCCTGGAGGGAGCAGAACTTGCTCTGGTGACCCAAACAGCCACGAGAAAGGCTCCCGTGATGCTCAAATTATTGACTGCTCTGCTTCAGACAACAGGCACAAACTTTTCTCCTCTCTGTGAATCAGCCACGTTATGCCCAGCGTGCCTTGAGTACTACTACTCTCCAGAGATGAAGGGCTCTGCATTCCCAAAGCCTCCCATCTCCTGGTCCCAGAGGCTTTGGCTGCTCCAGAGACAATCCAAAAGGTCCCTAATTCAATCCAGCTTGGATTTGCAGGGCCCTTGTTCATGCAGAGCATCTGTCCTGAAGGATGTTAAGATGGGAGAGGCAAGTGCAGCACCAAGCTTTGAGGACAGAAAAAGGTGCAGAGATATTTGGGACAAAGAGATGGGCTGAGATATATAGTCCTGATGCTCTAGAGGTGATTTAAGCCAGGAGCACTGATCCGTGTCCTCCCCCTTTCCTGTGGGCAGGCTGTTGGCTCCTTGCCCTGCTCTTACTGTCTTTCTCTCTGCTGACCAGTCCTGGAGAGAGGCACTTCCTGGGCACAGGTGATGTCAGGTATTTCTTCAGGAAAGAGACAGTTTTGGTGCCTGCCAGCACTTCCCAGACTTTTTCTGAGCTAAACATGGGACCTGAGCTGCTGGCCTGACAGGAGGAGCTGGTGGCCCAGATGGTTTCAGGGTGCATGTGACATCTCCCAAATCCTCATGTCCTGCAGGTTTTGGCGAGGTCTAAAATGGTTCTGACTGTTGGCTTGACTCCCTATAATTGGAGCGGTGAGACAGGGGTGCTTCAGGTCTGGGACAGATGTTTAATGGGAGGAAGAAGAGACTGAGGAAGGAGCTGCCTTGCTGTCCTTGGAGGCTCGGAGGGGTGTTGCCTCTGGCTAAGGGCTTCTGTAGAGCTTAGTCAGGGAGAGCTTTCTGGGTCTGCTTTATGTTATCAGCTCACCCCTGTGAAGCAAAGCATATTCATGTGTTTGGCATAAGGCTGCTCAAGGTCTCCCACAGCCCTGTGACCATCCATGCACCCAGCAATGCTGGGCCCTTTCAGTGAACCCTCCAAACAGTCCCTGAGATGTCCCATGGGATGAGCTCTGGGGAGCCCTGCAGGTACATTGAGCTTGGTGATGCTTCCCAGTGCCACCCTGCCACACTGCCTTGTCCTGCTCAGTGCAGAGCCCCTGCTTGGCGTTGTCCAGGAGTTTATGGCTGGATCTGGTGTATCCCTTTTAGGGGGCTGCTGACAAGGGGAGAATAAACCAAGCCCTGAGCCTGCCAGGCTTCCAAAGTGAGCGTTACTAGTGTTTGTAACTCAGAGTGTTACTTACTGGGCACTGTGCGATAGCAGCAGCTTAGTGTTTCCTGCAGAGGGGGTTTCTACAGGTTGTGTAGGTGCTTTCTAAGCAGGTGTGTTTGACAGCAGCCTGTGGGCTCTGGTCTCCCCCAAATCCTCTTGCTCTGCCCTCTGCACCAAGGGGCGCACAGCAAAGCTGTCATCGAGGAGGTGCTGTGGGCGAGTTCCTTGCTCAGAAGCTGCACTTCGTGCCGTGGTTGGATATGGCAGCACTTTTTGCCCAAATGAGGAGATGAGGACCAGCAGCTCGCTTACCTCACGCGGTTCTCCAGGTTCCTGAGAACCACGCATGCAGCACCAGGACCACGGCTGCACCGGGCTGTCCCTGTTATCCCCTGGCGAGGAGACGCTCCGGACTGAGGCTGTTGGTGCAGGAGCGCTGTCAAACAAGCAGCCCTGTGGACGTTCCACAACGCCCGGCCGATCCTCCACCCTGTGCCCCGCTGGGGCGGCCGGAGCGCGGCTCAGCCCCAGCTCCTCTGCCCGGCGCATCCCGGCTCATCCGCTCCGCTATTCCCGTCTAAAGGCGGCTGTGCCGCTAGAGGGCAAGCGGCAGCGCCAGACAGCCCGGCTCCGGGATGCGGGATGCGCGGGCACGGCAGGCTCGGAGCCGCACCGGAGCGGCGCGGGGTGCGGGAGCGCCGGGGGCTGCGGGAGCTCGGGGGTCAGGTCACCGCCTGCTCGCTGTCACACTGAAAGGCCTTTGCTCTGGGTGCCCGTGCTGCTGAATCCCTCTTGGGGGTCTCACCTGCTCCCTAACTAGGCATCCCCATCCCTGTGTGGGCACCCACTGGTGTCGGATGGTCCCCCGGGACCCGAGTGGGTTGCTGGGTCATGGCTTTCCTCTCTGCACTGCTGCGGGAGAAGGTGGTCAGTGCACCCCCACCTACCCACAGCTCTTCCACCAGTGCTCCAAGGTACAGCCCCAGCCTGTCTGTGAATTGAGGTGATTTGCAGCTTTTTGGACAGTATTGGCCCAACCAAAGTGGGTGCAGTGAGAAGGCGTTGCTGGGCAAGAGGTGCGTGATCGGGGTCATGACCTACCCTCTGTGACCAGCTTCTGCGTGTACTGGATCTACCAGGAAGCCCCTAATAGCTCTGTCCGTTTTGCTGATGGGGAAGCTGAGGCATGGAGCAATGGTGGAACTGGCCTGCAAGAAGCAGAGTGAGGATGGAAATCCTTTAGCCCAGCACTGGCCAGGATTTAGGGAGAGGTCAAGCACGGAGGAAGGGATAAACAAGGCTGTTCTGTTGGTCCTGTTGTGTTTAGCAGACATGAGAGAAGTCTGTGGATAAATCCTTGAGGCAGAGACAAGAGGGCACAGGCTGAGAGCTGTCTCTGAGGGCCTCCAGAGCCAGATAAGAGTAGGTAAGATGTTCTTTGCTCCTTTGATTAAACCTCTGCTGCACAGGTTGGATTGTGGTCAGAAAGCTAAAGAGGCCACATGGCCTTCTCCAATGCAGGAAGGCTGAGAAGAGCCTGATGTGAAACAGAGCAAGGGTGAGTGAGGGCAGGGATCTGGCTTTGACCCTGTAACATCCTCCATGTGCAGCTCCTGGGATTATCTCATTTTCCCTGGCAGCTGGGCCAAAGAGGGGCTGATTATTTCCCTGCTGGCTATTGCCAAGGGCTGCCAGCATGATGGAAAGGCTGTGACACCCTGTGGTCCCGCAATGCAACAGCAAATAGACCCCCAGTATCATGGCAGGAGCAACATTTGGGTGGATGTGTGTTGGGGAACGGGTGAGGGGTCATAGGTTAGAGCCATGACACTGTTCAGGGCCTGGGCTTCTCTTCAGTTAAAGAAAAGGGGACTAAAATCTCTCTGGACTCCCCTTGGAACACTGCACTGGAATCAGTGCCCAGCTAACAGGGCTACTCCACCAACCCTGCTGTGCTGTGTCTTTGGGTATCCCCATCTCCCATTTACTGCCTGGTTTCCAGACCCCAAGGGACTGGGGGGCCTTCCCTGTTCCCCTCTGTGTGATACCTGGCCTGTGCTTGCCTGGAAGAGGGTGGCACCAGGAAAATACGATCTGTATTTTTAGCTTGATTTCATGTGCTGTAGCAGTTGAGGAGCTGAAGGAGAAGCCCAAGCCGTGTGTACAGCCAGCTCTCCTCCAGCTGCCACCCAGTGCTTTGGTATGGTGGATAATGGAGCCTGGTAGTGACCGTGCCCTTCCTGTACCCGCATGTGACATCACCCCCAGCTTCGGTCTGCCTAAATAAAAACGGCCTTTTTAATTAAAAGCAAAAGTCCCAGCAGTGGAGCAGAGAGGTCAGGAAAGATTCCCAAGGGAGTTTGATAGCACAGATGTGCAACTCGGGGTGCTTATTCTTGACTACAGTGCTTGTTGGAATGACAACTAAATGGTCTTGGGATCCCAGGGAAGGATGCAGGGAGATGCTGAGCCCAAGTGCTACCCCCCACACAGCCTCTTGCCTGCAGCTCTCCTACAGCTCCGTGCTGGGCTCAGTTGTGCTGGGAAGGGGACAGGGCACTGGTGCCTCTGCTGGCTGCTCTGCACTGTCCCTGGGGGACTGAGAAGTGGGTAGGAGCAGATGTGAGCGTGGTGAAGTCCTCATCCTTCTGGGTTGTGCAAGTCTGTGCCTTAACTAGTTCTCACCAGGAGGTTCCCACTAGGAAATGTTAATGTGGAAATGCTCAAACAGATGCTGGGAATCTGAGTGCTGCTGAGGACCCTGCATGCTCAGGGTTTTGCCAGGATAAATTAGGAACATGAATGCTCAGCTGAGCTGCAGAGATGCCAGGCTCCAACTCCTGACCCTGCCGGGACATGAAACCACATGGGGGAGATCTCGGGTGCCTGCAGCTGCTGACTTTCCTTCTGCTCCTGGAGCAGCTCTGGCCTCATCCCCCATCCCATGCTCTCCATGGAAATGCTGTGCAGTGACCTGGGCTGGGAACAAGGAGTCCTGGCTCTCCAGTTTGTGATCCAGCTGTGCAAATGCTCCCTTGGGCTGCCTGCCCTCCTCCTGCCTGCTCCTAACCCAGGCAGACAAGGCCAGCTTGGGCATCCCTTGTGTCCCTCCCAGTACAGATGGGATTGCCTGTGAGGAGCTCGGTGACTTGTGTGGCTGGAAAAATCTCGTCCCCAAAACTCTTTCCTCCAGGATGTGGATGAGTGTTCCTGGGGAAGTGAGGTGGGTCCTGGCTTTGTCTGTCTCATGCCTTGCCTGTGCTCTCCCAGCCAAAATATAATCCCAGGAAATGTAAGGTGAAAGCCTCCGAGTCACTCGGTGGCTGCTGCTGAGCAGCCTGTGGAGCAAGCAAAGTTCAGTGGGACACAGGGTTAAGGATGCTCTGTGTTCCCAGCTCCCCAGCCTGCTGAGAGCATCCCTTCCTCCTGGGACTGTCTTTGTGCCTGTTCAGAGAAGCTGAATGTTACTGGGGACTATTTCCTCTTTTGAGCCTCACATGGGCTCTGGATATATTTGTGCTTCCAACCTCACAGGCTGCCCCAGACTCTGCAGGGGGAGAGGGCAGAGCAGCACAGAGGTGAAACAGCATCAGAGCAGCTCCCTTGGGAAGTGTTGTACCCCCCATTTTAGGTCGGAGCAGATGCTGAAGGGTGTCCTTGGGAGCATCAGAGCAAAGCCTGAGCCTGAGGAGTGTGGGCAGGGCACCTGTGTGGTGCAGAGATGCTGGCTGGGCAGGGAGGGGTAACAAGGAACTCTGCAGAGCTGGCACTGTGGTGGTTAATGGTAAGGTGCAGGATACAGCTGGAGCGGATTTGGGAGAGGCAGAGCCTAAGGAGGCTGAAGAGGTATCAGGTGGAAGAGCTGAGCTGAGGATGTTGAGAGATGTCGGGGGTTGTGTGTGAGGGAGGCAGCAGTCGCTGCTCCTTGCAAGATGCTGCATGTTGGTTTTGAGAAGAGGAGCTGGACCAGGGATGCTCTCAGGTAAGAAGCTGTGTGGGCTGCCTGTCCTGGCTCTGGGCAGCTGGGAGGGATGTGAGCGTCTGTAGCTGGTCGCTGGAGCAGCCCTGGCTGCTGGTGCGGTGGTGGGCTGTGGTGATGTGTGTTGGTGTCTGTGCCCCCCAGCACTCTGTGGGTTCATCCTCTGGCCCTTGGGAGCACAAGCCCTTGGCTCCTTGCTTGTAGCTGAGATCCCATCCCAGGGCTAAGAGGAGCCACTGTGGGCACCCCTGCCTGGAAATCCTTCTCTTGGTGCCTTGTCCTGCCTGTGCTCTCCTCCAGGACTCGACGGCTGAGGTGTCTGATGCTCCCGGACTGGTGCTGCTTCGTGTTAGCAATAAGCCCTTCTTTCCATGAGGGATGGTGATGGGACCCTCAAGCTTTGCCCCAGGCTTGTCCCCAGACCCAGGCAGACTGCCCAGCACCCAGCATGTTCTGGACTGCCCTGGCCCCAAGGGAAGGATCCCTGCCTTCCAAAAGGCACGGGTAGCATAGATTTATTTATTCAGAGATTTAATTAGCATCTTTAAATATTAAATAGTAAACAAACTGTGTCTAGTGGGATCAACATTTACAAGCAGGGATTTTTATTTTTTTTTTCTCCTCCCTGGGACATGCACTTGTTTTTTAAGTGTTTGGGGAGGAGCAGCTGTGTGTGGGCTCTGGTTGATGGGTGAGGGATGGACCCACAGCGCTGCTGGTGAAGGAGGGGGAGAAGGGGCAGGAGGACTTGGGAAAAATGGGGCAGTGAAGCAGAGGTGTGTGCCTGGAGCATTGATGTTGGGGAATTGCAGAGCCAAGTGCTGGATTTTGGCATTTCCTGCAGGATGTGTTATTCCCTCCTGTCCAGGCAGGTGGAAGGGGACAGGCAGGAGATGGAGGCTCCTGCCTCGGCACAGCTAATTGCAATCAAAAGGTGGTGGTCCCTGCAAGGGGAGGTGGTTTGCAGCTGATCTGCATCCTATTATCTCTGCAAATGGAGGCCTGCCTGGTAGCAGATTACACTGGGGGTTATTTATTGGCAAAGCACTGTACAGTTTTAATTTTTCCTTTTTGCTTATTCAGGCTTTAGCTCCAGAGGAAAATAGCCTGGGGTGGCTTTGAAATGGATTCTCTCTGCCCCATTAACTTATTCAGTGAGTTTAATGGGCCTTTTTTTCTCTGAGCCTTGAAGCCATCATTAAAAGGCAGAGATTTATAAAAGCAAAGATACTCCTGAGCTTTAGTCAAACTTTGGGGGAGCGGGAGGGGGGCAATGGTGTTGCTGCTGTCTGTGGTTCTGGTGATGATGTGAGTTGGGTGTTGCTATTGTGCCTCTCCGGTAGTTTTACACGGATAAGAGGACCAGCTTCCTTGGGATGCTGCCCACGTACCTCTGCTGAGGATCTGTGGGATCAGCTGGGCTGTGAGTGAGTCCTCACCTGCAAATGATGGGATGTTATCCGGGCTCCTACACGTTGGGATACTGCCTGGTGTGACCTGTCTGGGCTGCAAACCTGCATCTCCCCAGGCTGAAAGAGAAAAACCTCTCTTGCTTTGTGTAGGCTGCTCACAACTTTATTTTCACCTCTTTTATGCCATGCTAGGGCTGGACAGTGCTCAATGCTTTCATGGGTGTCTGTGGTCAGTGCTTGGAGCTGTTCCCCTCTGTCCCTCTTTCTGCTAGTGGCATGAGTCTTATTGCACCCCTGTGCTGAGCAGCCCAGCGCTGCAAGAGTTTGGGGTTTGCAGTCCTGCAGGGATTGCACTTGTTTAGCATGTGGCCTCCTGTATCTGTTACAAAACAGGGGAATGTCTGGAGAACGAGATGCAATGTCTGAGTGAATTCCCCCTTTTTTTGGCTCTTCTAAGATCAACCTCTCCGCTTCTTGTTTTTCAAGCCTCTTTTTGGGGAGTAAATGTAGGAATATGCAAGGTGTGGGTTGGCGTGTCACCCGGGGGCATCCTCCTGCTGGCATGGCTGAAGCTTTGGTCCCCAGGCCATGATGTGCTGCAAATGTCACTTCTGGAGGGCCAGCCTGTGCCTTGTACCACTGACAGGAAGCAGTGGCAGGGAAGAGCTGGGGGCAGCAGGATGTGTGTCCTGGCTTACTCCTGGGCATTAAGTGGAGCTGTCACTTCCTGGGGTGGCAGAGGCCAGCTGTGGTGTGCTTCAAAGTGGTGATGTCACAACACGGTGGAGTTTCTGTGCTGGGACAACTTTTCCTATGTATTTCTTTCTTTTTCTTGCTTCATGTGCAGTATGAACAGAGCAAATGTAACCCTTGTGTCTCTGTGCCCAGCCTGGCACCTGCCAGCTCAGGGATGCTGCTAGGAGAGCCAGGGTTAGGAGATTTGTGATAGCTGGAGGCCTAAACATGCTGCCACCCCTCACATTTTGTGCTGTGTGCTTGAGGAATGTGTCCCTCACCAGCCCTGCTGCAATTCAGGAGTGGGGGCAAGATGCTGTGGGAGAGGGAAAGAACCTGCTTGCCCAAAGTGATGTACTCAGGGTTGCATGTGTGGGGCTGACCCCAACCCCTGGCTCCTGCTGGGTGGCAGAAGCAGCTGGAAAATGGGACTGGAGAGTGGGTGATGTGACTCGTGTGGGTCTGTGCTGGCGGCCCTGGGGCTGGCTCACTGCCCCCACCACGGGGTGGAGGGACAGGAGACTGTGACCCTGCCCGCTTGGCACCAGCCTGGCATCCCCGTCCCAGTGGCAGGAAGAGCCTTGGCAGGGGGAGAAACGCTGCCTCTGCCAGCAGATGAGCTGGACCAGACCTGGTGGGGAGAGACTGTGGGACTTGCCAGGAGGAAGGAAGGGCCCCCAGCTCCAAGAAGAGATGTCTGAAAGTTTGTTTGTAGCCTCTCTGGAGGCACTGACCACTAAGGCTGCCCTTGGAACAGTGCCCTGGGGGAGTGGTGGGACAAGGACACGCTGGAATGACCCTGAGGTTGTTGTGGCCAAGCAGAAAACAGCTGCAGCATGCAGCCATGCTGGGATAGGGATGGTTCCCCATGATGGCCTGTCTGTGACCTCCAGAACAAGGGGGAGGCTCCTTGGAGATCCATCATCTCCCACATCCCTCCCCAGGTCACAGCGGTCAGGGGAAGGAGAAACTCATTTCCTAATAAAGACCCATAAAATGCACTTCTCCCCTGCCCCTGTAAATCCTTGCCTCTCTTGTGCTACCTGCTGTGTAAATTGCTGCTGACCCTGTAAATCACCCTCTGCTTTGCTCTGCCTTCCCCGAATCCAGCCCTTCCTTGTAAATCCTCTGTCCCCATTAGTTTTCCACTGCCGACCCCCTTGCTCTGCCTGTGCTGTAAATCCTGAGCCCTGGTGAGGCTGGGGGAATGGATGGGGTGATGGAGGGCAGCTGACCCAGGATGGGTTAATCCCTCCCACCAGCTCCTTCAGGCCTCACTTGCCATTGGGAGCTGGTGGAGGACATTTTTCCTGGCTGCCTGTGGGGAATGTTGTCGTTGTGCTGCAAGCAGGGTTGGGCTGTTATCTTCAGCTGGGCTGCAGCCAGCTGGCTGTAAACTGGAGGGTGTTGGTATCCCAGCCCTCAGCAGGGCTCCTGGGATGGCTGCTCCTCCAGGACACATTTCTGAGATGTAAAAATAGCTGGAGTAAAGAGAAAATCTCCTTTTATCCCTTGAGTGCTTGGGGTCATGCCATAGCTTAGCTTCACTGTGCCCCTATGTAAGCTCCCTTCAGTGGGCACTGAAGGAGCTGTGGGCAGCAGAGGTCCCTTGTGTGATGGAGAATTGTCACCTGGGTTTCGGCTGGATGCTGATGCTCTGTTTCCGAGTCTTGTGTTGCTCGGATATGCTGTGCTTTTTCCCTTGGAACAGCACGTAGGAGCTGAGGCAAAGGGTCTGACAGAGACCTGACCTCATGGAGGTGTGGGAATACAAACATCAGCTCAGTGCCATGACCTGGGCGTGCTGGGCTGTGCCAAGGTGTGCTGGGGGGGTGTCAATGTCTGTGGGAAAGGCTGTGTCTGGAGCTCATGGCTTGTCCTCGATTCAGGCTGGAAGTGCTGCTGCTTTGCTGTGGCTGGCTGGGGTGTCCCGAGGGTGTGCAGGAGGCAGCTGGCACCCAGGCAGATTTATTTGGTGTACAAATTACTGAGTCTTTCTGAAGCTTGGTGAGCAGAAACCGGTGACACTCCAACACAGCTGCCTTTTTCCTCCTAACGAGCAGCAGTGAGTGATACCGTGAGATGCAGGAGCAGCTCTGCCTTGCTTCCATGGAGGTCAGTGGAGCACAGAGCTAGGATGGGGTCACCCATGGGAGTGTTTTGGGATGGTGCTGTCTGAAAAGCTGCTGTGTGAACACAGGACTTAGAGGGTTCTGCTTGGCTCACTGGGGAGGAAAATGCTGCAGGAGATCTGAGTGCCTTGTGATGTGGCTTTCTGAGTACCTCAGTCCTCAAGGTATGAGTGGGAAATGGGAGTACCAGCCTGGAGCAGGGGAGTGCAGCCTTTCCTGACCTTTCTCTGCAAGCCCCAGGCCTGGAGGAGCTCTTCAACTGCCTTAGTGGTTCAGGGTTTGGTTTACAGAAGTGCTGGCCCTGACCCAGCACGGACTGTGCGTGTCCCCTGGAAAGGCACCGACCCGTGTCACTTGTGGCTCAACTCTCCCTGATCACCCTGAGTGTGGCTGCCAGAAAATTTGCAAGAAAAACGTGGAGATGCTCAGGATGGCTGATTCAGGCATTAATATTAACTGTTGGTGATCTGCAATGGACCTGGGCTTGACCCAGCTGGGTGTTTCCTTTAGACCTTTCTCCTGCTGCCAAACATTTTTTTTTATTAGTTTTTCTCCTGTATCTTGTGTCTGAGCTGTGTATTAACACTGGGCTTATGATGCTGTGTGCTCTGGCTTTGGGAGGAGGATGGAAGAGATGATGTGTACGGTGGGAGCACAGGGATGCTAAACAGCAGAGGGAAAGGCAGGGGGCAGCGGAGGAGAGCAGAGGCAGATTTTCGAAATCCATATAAATAGCAAAAATAAATTTCCAGCAAACGCTTCCAGTCCTGCAGCATTAAGAAAGTGAAGCACTAGAGGATAAGGAAAGCATGAGCAATAACAGCAGGGATTTAGAAAGAATAAATCTTGCCAGACAAACCTGATTGCTTTTTCTTTTTGATGGAATCACAAAATTAGTGGCTGAGCAGAATGTGGAAATCCTAATATATTTGGATTTAGCAAAGCATTTGATATAGTGTCTCACCAAATCTTACTCTCAAAATTAGTTCAGTTTGCCTTGGATACGACGCTGCCAAATGGACTGAGAACTGGCTTAGGGCCCTAAACTAATGGTGATGGGCTGTGTTCGGGGAGAGGGGGAGCTGTGGGAGCAGAGCTACAACCTGGCTATTCTCACTGAAAAAAATGCAAAGCAAAACAACAGAAACCCCAAAAATAATAATTAAAAAAATCCAGGAATGTGGTCCGAGTTTAAGGCACCTTATTACGGGAATATTGACAAACTGGAGAGAGTTCAGAAGCAAACAGAGCGGAGGAAAAAAGGCATCACAGGGGTCAGATTACCCGCGGAGGGAGGCTGGAGGCTGAGAAATCCCAGGGCTGGAGGCATTTCAGGGAGGAGCAGGTGGGGGCCAGTGTGGCTGGGATGGATATTTGGGACCTGGCAGGGAGCAGCACCGCGGTGCCTTCGCCCCCGCGCAGCAGAGACTCGCCGAGCTCCCGTTTCATGGCCCTTTCCAGATATTATTGGATAAGCAGGGAGAATATTCACCGTGACTGTCAGAAAGGACATCCCTGACTGGGGGAGCTGGGCACGTTTCCTCAGGGAAAATCTTGAGTCTTGGAACAAGCACGAGGAGATGGCCCTGAGTGATTTGTTTCAGTAGATGGAGATTTTTTTCCTGGATTGTGGACTTGGATGGGAAGCTGAGAGCTGATTGTAGCTGCTTTGAGGTGCTGTCTCCTGTGATATTTATCTGCACCTCACAGGCATTTATTTATCTTCAGGGAATAGGCTGGGAAATTGCTGGTGTCAGCTGGGATGCAGATGTGTCCCCAAGGGAAGATGATCAAGTCCTTTCATGTTTAAAGCTTCTGGAAAAGTGGTGACCCTCTGGTCACTTTGCAGAGGAAGGACAGGACAGCTTGATGGTGCTCACAGGATTTTGTGTGAGGAGCTGTCTGTAGAAGCTGGGAAGGATGAGACGTTTAGCAGGTTCATCCATGAAGCTGTCTGTCCAGCATGCTGAGTTCTAGGAGTCCTTCAGCACTCAGATGAAGCCTGGGAGGGATGCTGAGTGTGTGGAGGCTCTTGGCACAACTGCAGGGTTCCCACAAGGTGAGGAAACCCATGGCTGTCAGCGATGGCTGGTTTGGATCATCTGGGTGCTACCAGGGCTATTGCCCCCCACTGCCAGCAGGATGGCTTGGTTGAACCAGGCTTTTCTGTTCGCCTTTTAAAGCAAATCTGTGCCTTTTGATAAAACCTCACAGAAACTTTCAGTATGGCAAATGTAGCTTGCTAGAGGGAATGTTGCATTGCATAGAGAACAGCCACCCTTGAGAGCCAGTGTGGTGGGGCAGGAATTAGCTGGGGTGAACCAGAGCTGGGGAGAAAGCCATGGAGCAGAGCTTCCACAAAGGGCTCCTAGAGGACGGGATGGCCTTGTGTTGGTGTCCTGGTCTCCCTGTGAGAGCACACGGTTTCTTCAGCCCTGCATGGTCCTTCAAGTGATCCCCTGCTTTGCATTTCTCCCTGCCCAGAGCTGAGCCTGACGGGATGGGGCTGAACCAGGCAAAGTTTGGGAGGTATTTTTAGCTGTTCTAATTGTGGCAAATAAATGCCATTCTTACTTGTTGGGATTGAGCTATGGCTAAATCACAACTAGTTCTAATGATGATAATTACCGGATTTCAATATTTATAGAAACGGGTGCTTCCTTCGTATTGGCAGATGCTGCTGTGCTCTCACCTTCACAGATCGAAACCTTGGCTCATTATTGCTGCACCTATTTATTTACTTGCACATTTTTTAACCCACAGATGACAACACATGAGAGATCTGAAAAGATATGGGCCCAGTACAGACTCTGTAGTCTTTGGTAGAAGCTGTGGGATGAATAGGGAAGCACCTCCTGAGGACCTGTGGGTTGGATTCTTGCTTTTTGGGAACTCATGAAAGATGTTCTCAGGGCTGCAAGCTTGCTTGGTTGTGCCAGGGCTTAGCCCTCAAGGGGTGGCTGTGGCTGTGCATATTTTTGCCTGCTTTAGAGCTGTGGATGCTGCCTCGGATTCCTGTGTGCACCAGCACACGTACACGCTGTAACTGGGACAGAGCTGAAACGTGAGGCTACACAAACAGCTCCGGTCCTGTGGTGCTGGACTTGGAGGAGCTCGTGGAAAAGGCTCTGGGAGGTTCCTGCCTGAGGCAGCAGCTTCTGGATGTCTTGATTTAGCAACATCACTCTCCAGTGTGGTACTGCAGAAGGTGGGAACCTTTAGGAGCATTTGGGTGCAGAGCCATGCGTTTGGGTGGCACACGTGCCATCCTCTAAGCCTAGGATGAAGATGGAGATCCCCCTGGGCTGTGTCAAACCAGTCCTGTTGGGTTATTGCAGCCTGCGGATCCTCACTGGTATCCAACCCCATACACCCATCAGGTCTGAGACTCCCTCCTTGAGCAAGGTGTAGAAAAGATTCACTTATTCAATTTGCTATCTCTCCAGTGCCACATAAGCTGTATTGATAAATTAATCTTATATTGTTGTGACTAAACAGCCCTGCAATTTTTTACACTGTGCAGTCTAATCTGTCTTGACAGCTGTATCATTAGTTTATATTTGTTGTAATCTTATTCACTGTGCTGGCTGTGGGGAGTTTTTATTTGAGGCGCTGTGCTGCTATGCAGGCAATGGGCACAGCTCTCTGCTGGGCATCTCGGGGTGCTGTGGGGTGCAGCCGGGGAGCACCCAGGCAGCCACCTGGGTGCCCTCCCCAGGAGTCAGCCCCAAATTCTGCTCTGCTGCTTAATAGCAGAATCTTCCTGGTAGCAGCACCCACAGGGCTGACTGGGCCTCACCAAAGCGTCCCTGCTGCTGAGGTTTTGATGGGGACATCCAAGCTGGGGTAAAGACGGAGCAAATGTGGATGTTGGAGGAACTGCATCTTAAGGCAGCCTGAAAGTTGAGCTGTGTGATGAGAGATAAGCTGTTTACTCGGTCCGTGGTTTAGTTTTCCATGCTATGGGATGGTCCCTGCTCTGTTGCTGAGGTTACCTCTGGGTCACAGGGGATAAAGGAACTGTGGGAGCTGGGACTGCACTGTCTGTCACCCAGGCCTTTGGAGACGTTGCAGAAGGGATGGTGACATGTGCTGGCATAGCGTCGTGAGTTGAAGGTGACAGTGGCACAGAGTCATGCGTGGCTGCTCCCCTGGCTTCAGCCTGGTTTTGCTGTCCTTGGTCCAAGTGGGGCTGATTCAGGTCTCTGTTGATTTTATAGAATCATTTTGCTTTGCAGGCAGCTTTGCATGCATGTTCTTTCAATAACATCTCCCTAAAACTCTGGAGCAGAATGTTTTGGGTTGGTGCAATGAGATTTCTGCCAGCAGGGAGCAAGAGAGACTGCATTCCCTGGGCATGGGACAGGGGGTGGGAGGCATTTCAGCTGCTGGTTTCTGCTTTTTGTCTTGAGTGTGTTAAATTTGGGTGAGAAAGAACAATTACTGGAGTGCAGGCTTCTACTGTTTGCAGCATCTCTGACCAGGCATGGATGGTTCAGTAACAGCTCAAGCCCAACCTACTCTCTTGAGTGTATTTGTTTGGGAGAGCATTTGGGATCTGTCAAGATGCTCCCAAAGTAGGTGTGTAGATGTGCACCTTGCAGCCTGATGGTGCAAATTGTTCTTTAGTCCTTTGAACAGGGTTGTGCACCTGTGATGCAGGGTCCAGCAGTGCTCTCTGCTGTGCCCAGATCCACCCTGGAACCAGTAATGTGGAAGCCTGATGGATGTGCCAGCTCCTGGTGCTGTGCTGGTGCTGCCCATGTGATTCCGCCTTTGCAGGCAGGCCTGGGAGCAGAGATGTGCTGTGTGACAGCTCCAGAGGCTTTGTGTAGGACTGGTGGGGGAGGATGGTAAAGCTTGGTGAGATCTCTGTGGTGGCATCAGCTTTGAGTGTAGGAAAATCCCTCCTCCAGGAGAAAAATGCTTGGGAAAACATCTGTAACCTGCTCATTGCCAAGCTTGCAGTGATGATGTGAAAGGGGTTTCACGTGTGCTCGTCCACCATGAGTGCTGGTGGGGGTCTGGCAGTGTAACTGCCCACCACGCAGCTTGGAAGCTCCTTGCTGTAGCACCAGGTTACATCAGAGTTAAACTGCCATTAGTGATGAGATCTCTGGTTGGGAATGGTTGGGGACAGCCTTGGTAGTGGCTGAAACCTTGGTTTGCATTCTGCAGCTAGGAGAGCCTCCTGCTGTCATTTTGTCGTGGGCTGCAGCTGGTGACAAGGTGACAGATACCATCAGGCTGAATACAGCTTCTCAGCATGGCCAGAGGCAGGAGGTGTCCACACTGTTGGTAGAAGCATCACATTCTCCCTCTCTCCCAGCTGGGTGGAGCGATGGAGGTGGGGGTCCCTGGCATTTACCCCAAATCTGGGGTTGATGACAGCTGCAGTACATCTGCCAGCATGGCAGTGGCACCTCCCTGTGCAAGGAGTGCTGCTGGCCTGCTGTCCACTCCCATGGAGAAGATGCATTTCCCAGTCAGCTGGTCTCTGGTTCCCGGGGACCGTGCTCCAAGCTCTAATGGCAAAGGATAATCCATCGTTTGCAAGGACTCTGCCAGTGTTTTCAGCAAGGAATTGACTCGTGGTGTCAAACCTGAACGTTGTGCAGCTGGGGCTCTCAGGTGGGAGGGGGTGACTGGGTGTGTGAAGTGGCTCCACTGGAGCATGTAGCACTTGCCCAACATGCTGCTCTCTTTGCCGCATAGGAAGGGTTTCTGTTCTACCCTCCAGCCTTCTTCACAGCCCTTGATGGTTGCTGTTCACACCCTGCTTGTGGATTAGCTTCATGTCAGTGCTGGAAGTGCAGAGCGGGCAGGAGAAGCCTCCCTGGAGGCTGCATCAGTGGCAGGGCCAGTGACAAAACTCAGCTCTGCCTCTTGCTACCCTTGTCTGTGGCCACCTCCCGCTCCAGGTAAGGGTGTTGCTGGGGCAAACTGTAGCTTTTTGCTGTTTATAACCCTCTCATCCCTTAGCCAGTGAGAGAGTGTTTCAATTATCGTTGTAACCTCTTTATCCCTGCGTGAATTGCAAGTCCCTGCCCTTGACTCCCAGATGGGTCTCACTCATCCATCAATCCCAAACATTGCTTTAAGCTCAGGGTATTCTCTGTGCAACTTGGAGTAATCTCCAGTGCTGCCAGATCCTAGGAACTGGTGTCAACTGGGAGCCACAGGGAGTTTTGGCCGGTACCGCTATGCTCCACCCATACTGATGAGACTATTTCCATAGCAACTACAGGATTTTTCAAAAGGGAGTTAGGGAAAGATGTGAAAAGCCAAAACCAGCCCAGCTTAAAACCATCATGGGCAGAATCTGTTGGTCAGTGTTGGGGCAGGGGGGCTTCAGAAGATCTTGTATTGCCTCTCACCCAGAAGTTCTCTGGCTCTGTGTGTTTGTGTGGGACCTCACGGCCAGGCAGCCCAAAATGTGGAAATGGGAGCTGGTGCTTCCAATTGCACAGCTGGGGAAGGTCGGGATGCCCTCATGGGGTAGCTGTGCCAGGGCTGTGGGGCTGGGAAGGGGCAGGAGTGTGCAGGGATAGCTGCATGGAGGCAGCACGTGCTGCTGCTCTCGGGGGAGCTGTGGAGGATGTTGCAGCTGCTGATGCACAGAGTCATTTCCCAAGCTGGTGGCATCACTGTGCTCACTGTCAGCAAGGTGACTTCAGTGGTGTGGGGGGCTGTGCCAGCTCAGGTGGGACTCAGGAATGTCTTACACCTGTTCCTGCTTTCCTGTACGGTCTAGAGTCCTGGAGAGGGAGCTACAGCTTCTGGCCTTGGAGCATCCCAGTGGTGCTTTGTCTCTAGGCTCTGCCCTCCCCTCTGTCCTTATCCTGCTTCCTTCACTTCTGTCTCCTGCCCTCACTGAGAGCCAGCATAACATCTGGAAGGGCTGTAAACGATGATTTTGGGGCAGGAAACCTTGGTAATGTGGTGACAGGTGCAAGCCTGGCACTGGGACGCTGGGCATCCTCTCCCAGGGGCTGAATACAAGCCTTGGCATTGGAGTAGGAGAGATCAGAGCACAGCTTGACCCAGTGCTGTTGGAGATATCTATGGTTCTGTTGGTGGCTTGAGTCTGGGGGCTTTGGGCAGGTCTGGCTTCCCGGCAAATGTTGAAGGTCTGAGGGCCTGGTGTGCCCCCGAGGAGCTTGGTGCAGGGAGGCTGTGAGTAAGGTCAGTGTGGGGTGATGTCAAAGTGTAGGCTGGTGACACCGGGTCCCAGCGTTCCAGATGCAAAGGAGGGAGCACAAAGGCAGCCCTTCTCCATCCCTTTGCAATCCCCACAGTGGGAGGAGGAGCCGGCTGCAGGAGGGCTGTCCCTGCCAGCTGCTGTCCCCGGAACGCCCAGCCTGGCACACGGTGTGGGTTCTGGGGCCCAGCTGCTGCTGGCTGTGAGCGAGCCAGCCCCGCTCCCCGGAGGGCTGCCTACTCTAGGGTCAGACAATATCTGTATTCTTTGTGCAGAGTGAGTTTTCCTTCGCTGATAACCCTCTCAGCTCGGGTAGTTTGCTTTGAGGGTGGGCTGGTGCTGGGACCCTCCAGGCTCTCCAACTGCCCAGGAGCAGAAACAAAATTTGACTGATTCTTTGCAAAAACAAGCAAAAAATAATAAAACGACCTCTCCCTGGAGGGACTTTGTCTGATGATCTGCTTTCTGGCTTCAAAATTGTTCCATGACCCTAAATGGCACCAAAAAGACATGCGTCCTGTTAAACCCATCTTCAGAGCAAGCGGTGAAAGAGCAAGCGATGTCAGGAGGTGCATTGTAACTTCCTTGCTCCCTGCCTCTTCTCAATTAATACTGAGCAGGACCTTTGGATTCCTCAAATGCCCCTGTGAGATTTTGTACCTGTCAGTTTAATGCCAGCATCCTCGAAATCCTTCAGCAACAGGAGGCTCATTTTCAGGAGCACAAAGCTATTGGGCTCATCATATTTTTGCTTGTCTCGTGGCTGTCATTACGTGTCACTGCTGCGGCCTTAAACCTCTGTGCAAAGCCCCAAGCCCCAGTGATGAACATCTTCAAATGGTGCAAGGAGACCCTGCAAGTGCAGGGTGGGGATGTCAGTGCTGGGTTAATGTTTGCCACGCTTTGGCCACACTGCAGTAACTCAGGCTGTGTCCTCCTGCCTTGCTCCTGGTATAGAACAAATCTTATCTGATTAGCAGCCAGTGCAGCTCACCAGCAGCGTGTTTGGATAGTGTGAGCTCAAGGGTTTCACCCCACCTTTGGCCCTGGTGAAGGAGGTGCCCATGGCAAGCAAAGGGCTGGGTCTTGGTTGAAGGGGGCTAGTTTTGGTGTGCTGAGAAGCTGCAAGTCAAGGTGCTGGGCAAGCAGGGGCTTCTCCATAGTTCGGCTATGCCTTTATCTAGAGGAATGGCAGATTGAGCTGAGAGAGGAGATAGAAACCGTCCCAGGATTTGCTGTTTGTGCAGCTGGATCAGCTTTAACACAACAGCCTGGTTAGCAGCGTCTCTGGCTGTCAGCGTGTCTTCTATAAGATTTTTGCAAGGTGCTTTTTTCACATTTATAAGAACAAAGTAGAGTGCTGGGAGAGGAGCTTTTAAAATGTCTGTTGCCTCTCTGCTCTCCTTTCTTCCCCTCCCTGCCTGTGTTATGTTTATAGGCATGCTGGTTTGCTTTTCGTTTTCAGAGCCAGCTGACTTCCCACAAAATATCTGTTATCCTGGGAAGCCTTGAGCTCTGAGTCACCATGTCTTAATGAGTACATCCCTCTGCTCCTGAGTGATGCTTCTGTTCTTACACCTCTGCAGTAAGAGCCAAGTCAGTGTGTGTGTGTGTGTCCCTTGTAGGAAAAGTTTAGTGGAGGGAAGGGAGGAGGCTGTTTTCCTGGCTTTTCCTGGGGAAAAGGGGACCGAGGCCATCACCTGGGTGATGGAGGATCCTCTCCATTGCTGCTGGGGAGGGCAGGCAGAGCTGGCTGTGATTTATTTGAAGTGCAAATACAAGCCTCAGGGGGTCACAGCAGTTGGCTCAAAAATAAACAGTATGGAGAATTTTTCTGGTTCTTTGGCTCCATGGGGAGCAGCTGGAAGCTGGACAGGCAGATCTGTGATGCTGTGGAGGTAACGAGGGCCTTGGAAAGTCTCCTTGCAAGTTGAAGTTGCCATGCCCATTGCTGTCCTGAGGGCAGAGGCTGGGAGTCTGGCCTGTGGCCAGCCCAGCTGGGCATTGCTGCCTACCTGTTTGAGCTTCATAAACATCTGAGGAGCCAAAATTCTGGAGGATCAAAGTTCAGGCTCCTTGGAAGATGTTTGGGAAAAAAACCAAGCCTCACAGGAGCAGGATCCAAGTCCAAGAAAGATTGTCTCTCCCCTCCTCTTTCTTGGCCAGTGGCTTTCCCTGTGTTTGGGGTGCGTGGGAAAACTGGAAATGGGATGAGCTGCACTATGGGGGTGGTAGAGCTGTGGGGGAGCAGAGGAGATTAAAGTGGGATGGGGGGCTGTGGGAGGGCACTGGATTTGGCTTCTGGATGGCTGTAACTGTGCAGAGGCTGAGGCACCCTTCGGCACCCACGGTTTGAGCTCCAAGCTCTGGTTTCTGTGCTGCTTTCAGGATCCAGGCATGGGAGCAGTGGAAGGATCTACCCAGAAATGTGCACCTACATCAAAACAGGGTTAGAGATGAACCTCATGTGGATGTAAAACTCCCAAAATGAGACTCACATGGTGGCTGTGGTTTCTGGGAAGAGTGCTTGTGGGTTTGCGTGGGTGGGTGGCAGCAGGTCTGGATTAAGGACCACAGCCCTGTTCAACCATGGCGCTTTTACAGCCCCATTCCTGGCTCTCATGTCTGCTTTTGCTGGACTCTTTTTCCTGCCTCCTCATTCGCAGTGCCATCTATCACAGTAAGAGCTAGTTTGTGGGAGATTTTATTTTCTCCTTTTCCTCCTCCATCCGTTTTCCTGTCTTCAAGCACAGCATGAAGTGCAATGAGTGCATGTGGCTGGCAGTGCTCCCTTGTGGGTTCTAGCTGAGCTGCTATGCTCTACCAGAATATTGTCTTGACCATCTCCAAGGCCCTGTGTCTTTTTGGGGGGGTGTCCTTTCTACCACATGCTCTTTGGCACCGCTTTTTACCAAGAGTTGTTCCTGCCAAGCTGAACTCTAGTGATCCTGTACCTTTAGTACATCTCGTTGTCTTGCTAATGTGTGTAGGCACTGTGCTCTCCAGGAGAGAAACAGCTGCCTTTGGAGTAGAGCTTGGCAGCCTTTTTTTGCCTGTATTAGTATATTAATATATATATATATATATATTTTTAAATATTATAGTTTGGTTTCTGAAAAGCCCCAGATCTGTTTGGAGATGGGAGCGCAAGGGAATCTGACCTCCAGTTTGAAGTTGCATGGAGGGTTTAATAAAGCAGGATGTGATTACTGAAGCTGATTTTGACCAGGGTGCTGCTTCCTCTCTAAAATGCCATTTGATCTTTAAAGACCACAAAATGCTGCACACTTCTGGCTCTCCCTGCATATGAAATCCTATAGATAAAGCACTCTTTCCTTTGGCATGGCAGGTGCTTGGA
Source organism: Cnemophilus loriae (assembly GCA_013397755.1). Classification (NCBI taxonomy): domain Eukaryota; kingdom Metazoa; phylum Chordata; class Aves; order Passeriformes; family Corvidae; genus Cnemophilus; species Cnemophilus loriae. The sequence continues at coordinate 280,810 of VZTF01000420.1, forward strand.
GAGCTGCTGAAAAACAGGCGCTCTTTTGCTTTACATGAGTGCAGGAGCCCAAAGGGTGCTGCTTTGCCCTGAGGTTTGTGTGGTGTAAAACTCCCAGGGGAATGTGCTTTTTTTTTATCTCCTGTCCTTGAGTTGCCTTTCCATCCTAGCCAGCTGCATGGCTATTCTGGAAATGTGGTATGATTAGACACGCACAGGTTGATGTTAGCAGTCCTGAGCCGGGAGTCTCCGCTCCATGTACCCCAGATTCATGTCCAACAGTGGGAAGCACTTCTCTGGGCACAGAAGACTGGCTTTGTAGGTTCTCCTGCCAGAGAATAATGAAAGAAATGCCCTTTTTGGGGAAATATAATCGTTTTTGCCACTCGGAGGAAAAAGGGAGTGAGCTTTGGCTGATGCTGCAGGTGGGGAGTGAACTCTCACTTTTAGTGATGATTCACCCAAGGTGTCTGTATTTGTGTATTTATAGCCATGTCTGCAGGACAAAACTGCTCATCCCATTTCATGCTTTCTCACTCTGGATGGTGTTTGGGACTTTGCAGGGGTCAGATAGTCGTAGGAATAAATACGAAAGATTTAGGGAAAGAGCCTGCAGGAGCTGGGAGGTGCCAAGGAGGTGGACAGGGAGCTGGCACTGAACCAGGAGCCCAGCCCTTACACAGACGGGTTTTTGGGGCACTGTCCCCTCAACCCTTCTCCCTGTGCAGGAGCCCTTGAGAGTTTCCTCCTGAGGCCTTTGCACTGCTGCTTGTCTCTGATAAATGAGGTTTCTTCAGCACTGGAATGATTCTGGACATGTCAGTCCTTGCTTGGGACCCCAGGGCTGCTCCCACCCAGGACTAGCTGAGTAATAGTGATGGAATACTAGGGCAGGTATTTGTTGTGGTGGCAGCTGTATGGCTGCCCACAGCACTTCCTCAGCTCTGCTATCCTACTTTACACCTATTTCTTCCTTTCTGAAAATATGTGCCTGGGAATAATTCCCTACACTGAAAAACTTTGGATGCAGAGTGTGATAACAGGAACATACTGCTTCCTGTGTGCTGCGGCCATCTGTCCATGCTGCGTCCAGGCAGCCTGCTGTCCTCTAGTAACACTGACACACTGTCCCTGAGAGGAATGCTCTCTGCTCCATAAGTCATCATCCAGAGCTGGTGGGGGATGCAGAGGCTTGAGGAGATCATAGAAGGAAACTGGTACATGCGCAAACATGGGGCACAGTGCACCCTGAGAGGATCTCCTGTCCCTGGGACAAAAGCAGAGGATGAAGTCCTGGTGGTGCTAGCACTGCTGTCTGTTTTTTATGTCCAGCTCCTCTGTGTCCTTATGGGTGCCATGCAGGATGGAATAAGTGCAAAGCCTGGGAAAATAAACCAAACCTGTTCACCATAGCTGAAAGCTGTTTCTTGGGGCGTCTTCCTTGGTAAGATGTCTCTATATGATAATCTTGTTAGATAGTGCAGTTGTAGCAGCTCTTCTGCACCCTGTGGATGCTCCTGGCCAGCCTGGGGCCAGGCAGATGCTGTTGGGGTGAACATGAAAATTGTGTGGACTCATGTGAAAAGTGTCCTGTGCGGGAGCCCTCTCTGAATGCTTTGTGCCCTGTGACTTGCCTGTGTCTGGCAGTCGGGTTTCTCCAGAAGGCTGTTGAGATGCCACAGCGCAGCGGCTTGTGTGGAGCTGTATTGTTCCCACATCTTCCTCAGCTGGGGACTGGGGGCTTTCTCCTTTGCTCAGCCCTTCTGGAAGGGTCTGGTTTGGACTGCTGAGTTGAATGTGGCTGGGCCCATGGGATGGGGGCTGAGTGCATCCCTGTTTCACTCTTTGCAGCACCCACGTACCCCAAAATGACCTTGGCAGGAGCAGCAGAGCAGCGCAGAGGGAGCTGTGTCGCAGTGGTGTTTTATGATTGTTACCTTGACGAATCACAATTACACTGTGGGGTTATGCTCATAATTGTTCCTACAGAGCTGGATTTGCTTTCTCTACCCCCCTTTTCCCACTGACCTCAAATTATCCTTAATGATCCACTGCTGGGTGACCTTTCCATGCTTTTTGGGAAGGGGAAGACTGTGCTTTTTATGGGGAAAGGAAAATATTGTCCTTGTAAGTCTTTATTCAGCTCCACTTGCCTTTAAGTTTCTGTTACCAATTCACTTTTATAAATTTCATATTGAGGGAATCAAGTCTTTTGTGCCTCTAGTTATTAAATTATGTGATAAGTGCCTTATAATACAGTGAAAGATGTCTGATTCCTTTATGGCTTCCTCAGCCCCACGTAGGGTGTGAGGGATGGATAAAAGGAGCTGGCAGTAACGGCACAATGGCTGTGGGATTGCGCCTGGATTTGTGTGGGACCTGCACCAGCTTTCAGGGCTTCCTATCAACATCTGCAGCACCTCTGCTTGGAGGAGGCAGCTCTTACTGGTCAAGGGTTCAGAGATGTCTTTCCTTTATTCCTGCTGCAATCAAATTCATATTTGCATGGTCTGGAGCTGGTGCACCAGGAGGTTTGTTTATAATGCTAAACATATCAGGTAATTGAAAGCTAATGTGTCTGTCTGGATTGTGAGGTTTAATATGCCTGGGTGATGAATCAATTTTCCTGTTGCACTACAAGGGAGAGGAGGCAAATGCTCTGCTTGCCTTCCCTATATATATATATATATATTATATAATTGTATGTGTGTTGGGGTGCTGCTTAATTGCTTGCACACAGCTCAGTCACTGCCCAGCATCCAAACACGAGTGGTGGCACTTGCACAGCAGGGACATGTCATCGGCTCGGGCACTGATTGGAGCTGATGGCATCCTTGGGAAAAGTCGCTCCCCTCCGGTTCAGGATAGACACAGATTTGGGGAATGCATGTGTACACATGCTGTGTAATGCTTGATGCTCGCTGGGTGCCTTTTTTAGCTATTGACCACAATGCTTGAAAAGCTGAAACTGATTAGACAAATGTTATCCTTGTTGTGTGAGGAGGGTGAAGGAAGGCCAGACACATTAAGTAGCCTCAAGTTAATCACTTGGTAAATTGGCATGAGGCTGTTTCTTCACCTCTGCCTTGTGCGTGTGGGATGAAATGAGCCTGGCTGTGTTTGAATCCCAGTGGATATTCCAGTCTCCCTCGCTGCGTTGGCCCTGGGCTGGAAGGGGAGCATGTGAAGCTGTGCAGTCTCAAGAAGATGACACCAGCCTGTCATCCTTTTTTCAGACACAGGCATTCCTTCTGGGAGTGAAAGGAATTCCTTTTCCCACAGGTTTGTTGGCTACCAGCCCCTTCCAACAAGCAGGGCAAGGTCCTGGCACTTCTCAAGACCTGCTGATACCTAAACCCTGTGAGTCGGTGACCTCATGGTCAGCAAGGTCGCTGATCTCTGTCTGTGTGGTGCCGGGGCGAAGACACCTGGCTGCCGTGCTGGCTCCACACGGTGCCCTGGGATCTGCGAGCAGGATGTGATGCTTGCAAGCTGGTCAGCTGACAAAGAGGGCTTCATGCTTCACAAGTTTGCTGTTAACTGGGACACAGCAGGGATCTGAGGATTGACCACTGGTCTGACTGCAATGGACTACAAGGCTTTCAACAAGCTGTAAAGGCATGTCTGTGGGTACGTGGAGGCCGAGATGTGATGCAGGGTTGGCCTTCTAAAGTTAGCTTTTGTCAGGCTAAGCCTATGCCTTTCTTTGTAAAGGCAGCTGATTTCCTCAGCAAAGAGGTGACTTTGTGATGAGAGGTTAATATGATGCTGCGTTACATCACAAGTGGTTTGTTTTTCTGGAGGAGACACTGTATGGCCCAGGTGTGCTAGGTGAAGTGGTGGTGGGAGGTGTTGAAAGATGAGAACTGCTGAGGCTCCTTGGAGGTGATGTCGGCTCATGCTTTTATTGGGGATGCTGGCACAAGAGGCAGGAGTGTGCTCATGGGCTTTGCTGCTGGAGCTGTGGGGGCACAAAGGCAGTTGAGGGTGGCCAACGGGAAGATCTGCAGTAACAAACTCGAGACAGTCTGCAATGCCAAGTGGGGTGATTATAAATGTGAGTGTAACGAGGCTTTCGCTGCCAGCTAGGAAATCATGTCTGCTGGAAATGACCTGGTGGATAGAAATGCTTAGTGCAATGCTGAATAATGGGGTAAACACAAGCCTCCTGGCTGATGGGGCTGTGGTAAGAGCCAGTGTGATCTCAGGCTGCAGCTCATGGTTTTTTCAGTGTAACTGGGGAGCTGCTCATGCTATTACACAAGTGAGATCTCCTGGAGACTGCTTTGTGTTTCTGGTCACTCTTACTCAAGGAAAAGGGCCTTAAATAGGCTGATAAAGGAAATAGAGAGCCATTTTCTATGTGTCTATCACAGTGGTTCTTCCTGCATTGATCACCAAGTGCGAGCATTAGTTGTACTGGGTCTGAAATCAGAAGCAAAATAACCTCACTGCTGGGACTCTGCCTGAGCAATATATCTGCATCACTTCTGGGATGTGAGTTAGTGTCTCTTCAGGGCACTTGAGACAATTTGCCTTGCACTTCACAGGTACAGATGTGCTGCCTTAGAAGACCTGGCACCATGTAGCTTGTAAATGATAGCTGGGTGGGCCTGGCTCCTGCTTGTAAAGGAGGGAGGAAGAAGTGCCAGGAAAGACAAATAGCTGCTTAAGCAAAGACAGTTTTGACACAAGAGAAAATGGATGTAAAATGCAAGTGAGTACATTTGGGTAACGAATGAGCGGTGCAGCATTTCGGTCTGAGTTGGGAGGGCAAAGCCCTTGTTACTCCCAAGGTGGAATTTGCTTGGTCTGTAGAAGGCATGGTATAAATTCAACTCTGCAGTGCAAGCAAGGAGACTTGGACCAGCAGGACCCTTCTAACATACAAGAAGTATGAGAAGGAAGTGAGTATTTAAACAAACATGCCCTACCCTCCATTCTCCACCCAAAAAAATAAGTGAGCAACATCATCTGTGTTAGTGATGCACCTCATATGTTCTCGATTAGAAGCTGGACGTGAGTCTAGGTGGATCTGCACGTGGTGAGCTTCTTAGGATTTGTGAAGTACGGTAATGCTCTTGAAGCTATTGGGTCTTGCAGAAGAGCAGTTTGCCTTAGTAATAACTGAGGAATGCCACAGGAATATGTACTTAGAGATGTGCAGGGAGGAATAAACTGTAGTCCACTGACTGTAATTCATACCTCCATGCCTGCCTGAGGAGACCAGGGCAGGGCTGGGAGCTGTCACAGCTGTATTTGGTGTGAACCAGGCACCCGTGTTCCTGCCAGGTTAATGAACCGAGGCAGAGGAGGAAGGAAGGTCTCAGTCTTCGGCAGCAAGTGGGAGGATATAAGATTTCTAGGGCAAGCAAAACCCTGGAAGGAAAAGAGGGGGAGCTAGTTGAGATACTGAAGGACATGAAAGCGGCTTAAGTTTCAGGGGTGGAGTTTCTCCGCTTGGTTGGTTTGCTTTCCTGTGCAACCGCTGCCAATTTTGCAATCTCAGCTTGACTCCTCGAGCTTTCAGAATAAGATGCATTTCTGTTTTGTTTTTATAAGTGGGTTCAGGTGAACCCAGCCAGTGCAAAGTTACACTATTCTTTCTAAAGCAATAGGGAACCAAAGAAAATATTTTTCCTGGTGTACCTTTGAGGCGCCTGTAAACCAAGACTGATTTGTCACTTCTAGGAGCAAGGGTACAACTCACGCTAAGTTGAAAAATCAGAGAGAAAAGGGGAAAAGCCATTTCTGCAAATCCCTGAGAAGGGAGGTGTTTGTGTAGTTTAAAGGACTCAAAGACCCTTGCTGACTTGTGCATCTAATTGTTATTTCCCTGCACTGCACTGTACATAAAGCAGCTGCCAGGTTGGGGGATTATCCTATGTATGTGTGTACATGTGTTTTTCCACTGCTGTTTTTCTTGTCTCTCTATGGGTGTGGTATATCTACGTTAAATAATGAACCGAAGCATATCTGGCTCAGGAAGCTCTTGGGCTTTGAGAGGCTGGAATACAGGTTATGGAGTTGTATTTACAGTCTAGTGTTATGTCACTGTGGGAGGGGGACTTGCCATGGGGAGGGCCCAAGACCCCCACACACCAGTGCTGAGTCATAGGAAATTCGTGCCTGGGCATGTCACTGGGAACAAGCTCAGGTCTTTTTCTGTCTCTTCTAGAATGCTGCCCACATGGCTTTGAGTGTCAGGTCAAAAATAACCTTGACTTTTTTTAGCAAATGCAATCAATAAAACAAGAGCCAATCTGGCCGCCGCCTCCTTCCCAGCTGTGGTTGCTCCATAACTCCTGGCTCGGGATGGTTCCATCCCTCCCTGAAGGTCATTGCTTGGATGCTGTAGTTTCAGCTTGCCCTGGTGGTAAACCAGCATCATCCCATTTCTGCTTCCCATGATCTTTCTTTCTCTTGGAGGAGCCTCACTTTGCTCTGTAGGAGTTGCAGATGGGAAATGTTTTCAACCTGTGTTTCCGGCCTTGCTCAGTCCTACAATCTCGTGGCCTAGGGCCTGAGCTGGCAGCCCTGCCTTGACTCCAAAGGGTTTCACTGAGCTCTTGGATCTCCTGACTGACTCCTCCCAGTCTGTGTTTTGTTCTGGAAATGTTCGCAGGGGCTGTAGACATTGGCAGGGAACACAAAGTGGCTGTAATAATGTCCTGTTTCTCATTCTGTCTGGGACACAGGCGATCCGAGCTGATGAGCAGGGCACTGGGGATGAACCGTGACTTACCCTGTCATGCAGCAGCACTTGGGAGCTTGTGCTGTGTCCTTAGACTAAAGCCTCTGGGCATGCAGACAGATTATGGAACATGTGGAAAGCGGAGGTGACTCTTGTGGGTCTCTGCTTTACTTGGATCTTCATGGTGAGAGCAGAGAAACATGAGGAGATTTAGTCCAGTGTTTTACTTTTTTTTGAGCTGGGTGTTATTTGGGGTGTGGCTCAAGTAGGTCCATGTACTTTCGTCACACTAACTCATCTGTTCTTGTGCAAGCACAAGGCGTAGCAAATGCTGGAGGAGGAACTTGTGGCCCCTGTGACTGCTCTGGAAGTGGTCTAAGATCCCTCTTCTGCTTGCTCACCCTCTGGACCATCATGTGGTGTCCTGCAACCTTCTTGCCTAGAATCACAGAATCACAGGATAGTTCTCAGTGTTTTCTCATCACTCTAACCCTTCATCACTTGGAGATGTTTCCCCTCTCCAGGGTCAAGTCTAAAGCCAACTATTGCATCAAGACAGATGTGAGCTTGGGTGCACGTGTTCAGAGACTTCAAAGTTGCGCTTCTTTCACATACTGTCTGAGGGGACCTGCCAGATGTTTTTCCCCCTCTCAGTTGACTTTTGGAGAGGACTACCTCCACCTGCTTCTCAGCAAAGACCCTCTTGAAAATGTTTGTGCTTTCTGGTGGGAGAGTGTCTGAGTTTAATCTGGGAGAAAGCCAGAACTGGCCAAAGACTGCCTGGGAGATGAGGAGTGAACTCCTTTCACACCACACAGCATTACAGCCTCTTAGCAGAGGCCTGTGGCCACAGCCAGGCAGCCACACTGCTGCCAGCATCACTCCTGTGCTGCCGATAACAGGGGACCCTGTTCTCTGGGGCTGCTGATCTGTCACCTTCCCCCGCCTCTAATATTTACTGAAAACGATCCTGCGGTGACAGATCTATTTCTGTTTTTGTTCTCTATAACATACCTGCCAGACTGCCCCAGGCGACTGAGGAATTTGTAATAAAGGCAATGTTTCCAAACGAAGCTTGGTGCTCTCCTGCCAGCAGCGCTTCCAGCCAGCAAAGACTAGGGCCCTGTTTATCCACCCCAGTTAGAGATTGGATAAATATACGACTTTTTTCATTTAGGCCCTAAGTTTTTGTTGAGTGGTTTTATTTGCATTCGCTCTTTTTGCGTGACCCATTTCAATCGTCTCTTTGTTCACTGGTGTATGCAGTGAGGGGCACTGACTTGGGCAAGGATATTCAATGGCTTGGTTGCACGTTCCATGCTTGAAACTGTGGGCAAACCCATGTTATTCGACTTTTCCAGAATGCTGGGAAAACAGAATGGGGCTGGGTGGTAGCGTGTGACATCCTCCCTCTGTGTGCTGTCCCTGGCATGGGCTCAGCAACCATCTGGTTGTGCCACAGCTGAGCCTTTCCTTCTTCTCCACAGACACATAGAGAACTGGAAGAACTTGCAGACACTGAACGCCGTTGACATGGAGCTGTACACAGGACTCCAGAGGCTGTGAGTATGTCCTGTGCATTGGGGAGGGGAATCGGCCTGGGTAGCCCCTTCCTTCCAGCAGAGCCATGGCTTCCTTCCCTCTGCAGCCTCCATGCTGCCAGTTTAAGCTGCTGGATCTGCTGTGTTTTGCTATGAGAGTCCACAAAATGGAGATGAAATGCTTTTTGGTCTTGGCCGGGTCTGCGAGAAGGACGATTGCTAGCTCCTGACAGCTCTGTCAACACACATCAGCCCTGACCTCTCCTCTCCCCTGCTGTTCTGGTTCTGGGCTTGTGTGTTGCTCTGACTCATTCCAGCCCCGCAATGTAAAATTCCAGCTGTCTCCACCAATCCTTCATTGCTGGGCTGTTGGTCCTCATTTAGTGCAGTTACCATCATGGTGGTGCTGCGCAATAAGGGAATTGCATCTCCCTGCACAGCTCTCTGAGCATGGAGAGAGGTCAATTTTGTGCGTCATGGAGGGGAAACTGAAGTCCACGGGATTGAAGGGACTTTCCATATGTTTGGAAAGCCCGGCCAAGCAAGGATGCCACCCAATCTCTTAATTCCCCCTCCTACATCCTCTGGATCTGTGAGCGTCCTGGATGCTGTGTGTGTGAGATGCAGAGTGTTGCTCAGGGCTAATCAGAGACTCTAATAATGTGTTTCACTGGGAGCTTTACATTAAGTACAGCTCCCGTGTGGGCTGGAGGAGGTGTATGGGGCTGAGCACTCAGTAACCAAATTCCAACAAGCTGTACTTTTAACACACAAAACCCTTGTAAGCAGGCTGGCTGTTGTTCTCTCCTCACCTAACAAAGCAGCAGGGAGAGCAGACATTCACAGAATCACAGAACATGCTGAGTTGGAAGGGACCTACAAAGATGATACAGTTCAGCTCCTGGTCCTGCACAGGACCATCCCCAATAGTCACACCATGTCCTTGAGACAATTGATAAATCCTGGTCAGAGTATGGATAGAGCTTTTCCAAAGTAGGCTGTGAAAAGGATTCTTCTCCCTTCAAGGTCCAGAATTCCCTATGGAAAATACCCTTCCTCATCAGAGCTGCAAGCAGCAGGGTTTCCTCTTAGGTATGAAGATGGGAGATGACTTTGGTGTGGTTAGGTTCACTGTGCAGTGCTGCTTGTGGAGATGGAGGGAGAACAGAGGAGCATGACATGGCCTGTGCCACCCGAGCAAGCCTTGGTGGATGTGGGAGCAGAGCCTTGCCCAGCAGCCACTCTGCTCTGAGCCTGTGCTGTGTTACCACTTCAGGTGGAGATGAAAAGCCTGAATTCTTCCTTGCTTGTCGCTGTCGAGGCTGCCCGGGGACAGATGTGCCTCGTGGGCATGTGGCGGGTGGAGTCGCGGGCTCCCAGCTCACCTCGTGTGCTGAGCAGGGCTTTAGAGCAATTGTCTGCCTTGACTCCATTGCTGCCCTTCTGCATCTCTCCGCAGGACAATCAGGAACTCAGGACTACGAAACATCCAGCCACGAGCCTTTGCCAAGAACCCCCACCTGCACTACATGTAAGTGCCAGCGGCTCCTGTCCCCTTTTGTCTCTGCTCCCAGTGGAAATGTGATTCCCAAGGCGGATCTCCAAAGTGCCTGTGGGGGACAGAGAGGAGAGGGAAGGGGGAATGCTGATGGGGAAAGAGAGGCAGAGGTGGGAAAGGGCAGGAGATAGAAAAGCAGAATGCACAGGGAAGTGGAATGGGCTGCAATGCAGGATGGGGAGAACTCCTGCTGGGAAGCTGAGGGGTTTGGGTTCCTAATGACTGCCCTGGCTTTGATGACCCCTCTAACGAGCCCTGCATCATTAGTAGCCTGGTGGCTGCTGCAGTTTCCCTTTCTTCGGAGTTTGGGGACAGCTGCCTGCCTGCCCCAGCACACAGCCAGAGCCTGCCTTGCTCATTTGTTCTTAACCAAAGGCTGCTTTTCTGACACAAATCCCGGGCTGGGGGCTGCCAGCTCTGCTCCTAATTATTGACTCCTTAAACTGGCATCTGCAGCGGGCCTGGGGTAGGGATGTTTTGTGCCTGAGAGGTTGAAGCCCTGTTGTCCTGGGACATCGCGCAAGTGTCCAGCTGCTGGGGCATTGTTAGCTAGAGAGTGGTGTCACTGGGAATTTCCACATCCTTGAGGCCAAGGGCACTGGTTTATTTTCTAGATGTGTGTCTACTTTTCCCAAGGTGGTAAAGCAAAGCCTGAATTTCAGGCCACTGTGCAAGGTGCTCCGTGGGTTTGAAATATTTTGTCCAAGTGAGTGTGTCCAAGATCAAAGCCCTCTCTGCTCCACTGTAGATATAAAAGGTGAAGAGGAGTTGGTGAGAGGCCCCGGGCTCGGGCGCAAGCTGATGGTCTGAATGGGAGACTGTGTTTATCCCTGCTTTTTGGAAAGCAGTGCTAGTGGCTTCTTCAGTGAAAAAGTGCATCCATTTGAATGTGTGGGTGCATTGGGCCATCGATACAGACTTGTTCCTGGGGCAAGGAGATGGATGCGACCTGCAGAGCAGGATAGATTTGTCTTTTGATGTCTGCTCAGAGATGATGTGAACTGAAAAACCCCAAAAGCTTCCTTTTTGGAAAACCATTTACAGTTGCTAAGTGACAGTAAAGTACTTGCTAAATAGAATATCTGCAGTAGCAAAGGGCATGAATAGTTGAGGGCACCGTGAACATGCACTGAGCCTTTTTGAGCTTATAGAATTGCATATTTTCATAATAAACCCTTGTTAATGCTGACCACTGGGATATTCCTGATTTCTGCTCTTTGTTATTTTGATTTGTAGCATTTGTTTTGTGTTTTCTGTAGTTGTTTGTTCCTGGGAAGCAGTTCTCTCTGAACCATTCTCAATTGATTTTTTTTTTTTGAGGATTGTTTGTCAATTGTGCAGTTGCTGTTTATGTATCTAGCAGATAAAATGAATAACATTTGATTCCTGATGAAATTAGTTTGGATGTCGTAGGAGTTTAGAAGGCCATGTCTGCTTGCTTTGAGGCCGAATGTGCCATTAATGTGTACACAGGCAATTGTTGCTGCTTTTCCCCAAAGTGTTTGTTTTTGTCTTTTGGAATTACTTTTGTGAGTGGAAAAAACCCCACATCCATCTTCTGTCAAGTTAGGATTGGTACGTGATGATGAAATATGTGTTTGTTTACTGCTTCAGCCCTGTAAGATTGATCATGTTCCTAACATCTTTCTTTCCTTGCCTTTTGGAGCTCGAGGCGAGTAAGTGTATTATTTGGTTGGTATTTGCCAGTGGGTTTTGATGCTGTTCCTGGGACTTGGCAGTGCGGATGTTTGCAAGGTGGACGTTCCCCGTGGGGGCCGCTGGACCATCGAGGATGGAGGCCTGGGCCTTGCAGGGCTGGTGACTCCCTGCTTCTTCCCAAGGGCTCTCAGAACATGGTGCCACTGCTCCCTTGCAGCCGGGGTGGCTCCTGAGGCTCTGCATGGCCTGGCAGGTGCCTGGTGCCACCCAGGATCCCCTCCATGGCCTCAGAGCACATGAAGGTGCCTCGTTGGCTGCTCTGCAGCTGCTGCCTCCCTGAGAGCTCAGCTCGGAGGCCTGACGTTTTCTGCAGCCTCAGCACGTAGGAGCCAGGGATGAAAGGATTAATGGAAATGTCACTCTGCTGTAAGTCTTGGGCTGCTGTAGCCAGGTACAGTAGCAGATGGGAATGAAGGATACTGTCCCAGTCACCTCATGGTGGGGCTGCATGCAGGGCTGGGACCATGGGATGGTGCTTAAGGCTTCTTGAGTTACTGCTGCACATTTTCGCTGCCATTCTGGTTTTCCTTCTCCTTTGGTGGCAGTTTGGATGGTTGCTGGTGGAGCTGAGTCAGTAAGATGACAAATGTGTCTAATAAATGATAGAGTGGTTTCACTGCCGGGGAGGGTTGGCACAGGGTGGTGGGGGCCCTAGGCTGGACCTTCGCAGGGTGTTACAAACTGAGTCTGAGCATTTTTTTTTTTTCACTTGAAGCTCACGTACAAATTCAGAGGTCTCAAAAGCTTATTTCCACCCCACACGCACCTCCCTTCCCATCCTGGGTTAAATCAAAACTTCCTCTGAACTGAGTTTTTCCCCAGTGCCTTTCATCAAGGTTTCCTCCTCTCAGATGGGCCAGATAGCTCTGCCTTCTCCCAGTAACATCTATTTCTGGCCCTTCCTCTGTGCACGCGCTTGTCTTCAGACCCCAGCTGTGCAATCACAAGCAGATCACTTATCCCAGCTCTAATTGCAGGAGCTCAGGTTTATGAGGGTTTGGGTGAAGTTGGGCTTGGTTTTTTTCCCCCTTCCCCATCACAGAGTCAGGGAGGAGAGGCGGGAAACCCGTGAAGGGGATTTTCAGCATTCAGCTGCTCCTGGTAGACCTCAGAGTGCTCCAAAGTGCAGCCTGGCCAGGGTCATGTCTGTCCTTTTAAGGTTTGAAATTAGCTGTATTAAGTGCAAGGGGCTTCAGGCCAACCTAATCAGTGGAGGAGTGGGGAGTGACTGAGAGCCAGAGGTGTGAATCTAGAAATAGCCTTGGTTTCCTCTTCCTTCTCCTTGAATGAGCACAATTAGGGCTCCGTGGCCTGCCTGATCATTGGTGATGTGAAGCCTATCACTGCTACAGAGGCAATCCGAAATATAACAGTGGATTTTGCAACATGGATCTACCTCTTCTGCTGGTGGTTGGGCTGAGACAGTTGAGTCCTTCTAAAACAAATACTGGCTGGGTGCTAAATACGGGTGGATGTGTCTCTGATCTAAACTGGACATCTTCTAGTGTCATGTTGTACCCTTACTGTGAGAAGTTGCATTGGTGGGTTCCTGGTCCAATTTGTGTGCATCTTTGGCAGCCCTTCGGTTTTACAGGGATGGTCCTGGACAATCTCATGCACTGGATGTGAGGACCAACAGCTCTGGGCTGTGGAAGACTGAGCCCTTGTAGCCAAGGTTTCTGAATGTTGATGTTATGTTAGCAGGTTAGCAGCTGAACAGAGGAAATGTTTGTATTGACAGAAAACCTGTCTTTGGCTTGAGGCTGTACAAGAAAACTCTAGGATGGTATGGTTCCTAAATTTGAGACATATAAGCCATCTGAATACATATTTACTGAGTTGCACAGCTTACTGAGGAAAGAGCCTTGCATGCTCTCACTCTGTCTGTCCTCCTAATGACACTGTAAATCTTTGGCCAATTTATTTGAACTTGATAGAGGGTTACAAGTTGGGAGGTTATCAACTTCCTACGCATATCATGAAACTAGGCAGAGGCAGAGTAAAGAGAAGTTGTTGTAGTGCCTTGTGGGGAAGAATTCAGCATTAACAAGTTCCTCGTTAGGCAGCACTGGGAAGTCCACAGCAGAATTCAGCTTCACAGTGCACAGGGGAGAACAGGACTTCCACTGGCCGTGGACAGTAGAGCTGTGCATGTAGGAGAGCTACGTCCCAGCAGGCTGTGCCTGCAGCCAGATAAGTTGGTATTTGCAGTGCCTGAGTCACCCTTTACTGGGAGCAGGTACTTAAGAGGTTGTGATTCCCTCTAAATGATTCCCTCTAAATGTTTTCCTGGGTGGCTTCGTACTCAACCAGCCAGTCAGGAGGCACTGCCTTGTATTTGCAGAGGGTAATTGTGCACACCTTATTTATTGTGTAGTAAAGAAAACAAATTAAGGCTGTGTAATTACAGAGACAGGCATGCTTTTAAATAAGGCTTAAGTAGTCAGATTTCTATTTAGAAAATTAATAATTGCCATTTCATCTGCATCAGAGGCTCTTCTTAAACTGTCTTCTGGAGGTTTATACATGCTCTAGATTAGTTTGTGGGCCAGCCCAGACACAGCTTCTGTCAAACAGCACTCTCTCAGTGCTGCCTGCCAGAGTGAGGACAGGGTAGAAGATCAAGCTTTCTCTTCCACTCTTCATCCAAAGATCTTAAAGATGGAGTCCCTGGGCTGCTTTGTGTTGTGTGTAATTGATTTTTGAGTAGGGTGTGGTCGGATCAGCAGCTCCACAGGTGTTTTTATCTGTGTGATCACATTGGTCTCTTTCTCCTTAAAATGGGGATTGGGGAATAACTGGAAGGTGCTGGCAGGAATGCTGCTGGGACATGCTTTGCCTGTTGAAAGGCTGAGCTGGATGATCCATGGGCTTGTTTTCAGGGGCAAATCTGAGCTGTGATTAATCTGGAGCTTCCCAGAATGTTCTTTGTAGGTTGTGATGTTTTGTGAGGATGGGGTTGGCTTCAGTGTTCTGGTTTGGTTCAAGGCAGTTGTGTAGTGTCAGATGAACTGGTATTAAATGTAGTTTGTAGCTTTGACATGGGAATTCCCAAAGTCATGTTAGAGGTTTAGATAGGAAAGACACAAGGCTGCATCCCCTGAGAATTAAGGGGGCTGAGGTAGTACGAAGTTGCTGAGTTACCCTCTGCCCTTTTCAGTGCTGTGTCAGGACAGGACTCGTGGCACTCCAGAAACTGAGGCCCATGTGCTTTCAGAGGGCTGCAGGCAACCCTTTTGCAAGGCTGGCAAGCTTCACTTTTCTCTCTGTGTCTGGGAGCTTGATTGAGATCTTACACTAAATAAAGAAATAAGCAAAGTATCAGACACTATTTCCTCTTGGTCATGCCTTGAGGCATGACCTTTCCCCTGCCCAGTGGTTAAGAATCTATTGTTTTGCTCTGAAAGAGCCATTCTTAGATATGAATCCGGGTTAAACTCTATTTTGCTCCATTCCATAACCAACTCCAGGCCCTGTGCCTGCCTGCAATCCTTCACTTGATTCTGGATGTCCTGTTACCCTTCCTCCTCCTTCCCAATGGTTTCTTCCTGCTTTGTCCTTTCGCCACTGCACTGCTGTCATACTCATCCTGGCAGTCTCCTCCTAATCCAAACGGCTGTGTTTTAATTGCTCTTGATTTCTCATCCGTGCTCCTGAGTCAATGCAGCCTCAGGAGGCCGTGTGTATCAGCTGGGCACAGAGTATGACAGTGTGTGAGCTCTTAGCTCACTGGGAAGGTGGAGTAAAATGCATTTACCTAAACCACCTCCTCGATAGTTAAATGTGTTTTATTTTGCATTTCCTAAATAGGAGTTAAATTTCTCCATGAATATAGGCAAAATAAGAAGTATGAGAAAGCTTTAAACAGCCTTTAAGTTCTATTAGGTGAATATTCCTTTACTATCCCTAAGCAGGCAGCAGCTTGGGTGCCTTTTGATTCCCATTTGTACTCTAAGGATGTTCCAGCTCCAGCCCCTTCCAAGATGAAATCACTGTGCTGCGATTTACTCAGGGAGGCGTTTTCCCCCATATGTCTCCAGGCCGATAAAATTCTGTGCCTATAGCACAGCCACTAAAATAAACAGCTGTAACATCTCCTCTGCTTCCATAAACTTTCCTGTTGTGCTCCCCATCTGCTTTGTCCCCTGGATGCCAGCGTAGTGCAAGTCCTTGCTGATATGCTAACCGGCAGCAAGGGTTTGATGGCATGTTTATTCCCAGTTTACTGCCGCAGGTGACTGATAAGCAGTTAACTGCAGCTACTCCTTTTGCTGCAGCGGCAGAGGTAGGTCCTGCATTTTGCCAGCCATTGTGCACAAGGCCAGAGGAGAGACCAGTTCCCCTGCGGGACAGTGGCTTTCCTTCAGGCTGGGTTGAAATCGTTTGACCTGCATTCAGAGGGCTGGGTAACTAATTCCTGGCTGCAGGCTGCCTTGCTTGGCTGTGGGGAGGCTTTATTGTACTGTGATAGGAGGGGGAGCGGTGAGTTTGTGACCGATGTACTCTAGTGGGACCTGAGAGACAGTTTCCAACTCAAGCACTTCATGTTTTATGCCAAGATTTGTCCTGCTTCAGTTCCCCATCTTAAAACCTCGAATAACATTTATTTTCTCTGCTTTTATTTGATCCATTTGGGGCATAACACCTTGTATGATTTCTAATGAGACCTGGCCTTGAGTTGTGAGATGCTGTTGCAATGTAGGATGAGTTACAATAACTCTTTCACAAATAAATTTTGCATACTTGGATTCTTAGGTAATGTCTACCACTCTGATACCTGGGCTCTCAGGATTTTACTGTGGATTTGTCTCTCCTTCCTTCCTTTGAAATGTTGGGATGATCTTTCCAGTTACATTGTAAGAGTTATTTCCCTTTCTGATATTTGATCAATTGTCTTTTGACTGACATGTGAAATGGGCAGCTGTGCTTTTTGAAAAGGTCCTGTTGTCTCCCATCCACTCTTTAAAAAAGTCTGCAGACAATGCTGGGAATGTTTAAAATGAAGCTCTTCCTACGATGATGAGCGGTTTGTTGAATGTTGGTTTTTGTGGTTTTTTGTTTGTTTGAGGGTTTTTTCCTTGGGTTTTTTCTTTGTTTTTTTTGTTTCATTTTGTTTTTTTTTTTTTTTTTTTTTTTTTTACAAAATTGGAGTAAAATGTGAACTTCAGACAAGTTGGTGGGTTTTGGGGGAGTCTCTGACCTAGTCTTTGCTGTGCAACAATGGCCTGATGGATGTCTTGTGGTGAGCTTCCCCTCAAAGAGAGGCACGACATTCCTCTTGGACATGATCCTGAAAATGAGACGTAGTTGTACCTTGGTTAAACCTCACCAGGTCTCTGAGATCACCACTAGCACAGAATGAGCTGATTTCTGGAGATTTGGGCATGACAAAGAATGGATGTTGTTTCTAGGCTTCTGAGATCGCTGCAGCATGGAGGTGCTCCAGAAAGAGCCTCGGACTGTCCCTCCTGCTTCCTCCCCAAACCCTGTGGTGCAAAGCATTTCTTACCTGCCCATGCCAGCGTGAGAGGGGCTGCAGAGGGAGGAGGAACCCTCCCTAGGAGGGGGTACCTGAGGACATGGAAACCGGCTTGAAAGTGCTGGGAGAGAAAGTGAACAGTCGTGGTGGGATGAGTGGAAGTTAAGTGACCACAAAAGTTATCTCTTGTGGGATTTTTCTTTCCATGATCCTGGTTTACTAACAGTATGATTGCAGGGCTGGTTTTCCCTTTTTGATGTACTGGCTATAAGCACCAGGGCAGAAAAATAGAAACATTAAAATCATATGCTATTTGAGCAATAAGATACGACAGGGCATGAATGATGGGACATTAATTCATGATGGTGTGTGACAAGGCAGAAATTTAAATGTCGTAAGTTAGGCAGTTGTGAGTTTTATGGGAATTATAAAAATTTTATTAGAATACTGGTCAAAGGGTGGAGTTTCCCAAAAACCCCTCCCCTTATTTGTATTTGGCAAGGGATGAGTTGTGAATGATGTCGGATGCAAGAGACTGTGGGGAGTTTAGAGGGCTGCCAGTGAGAGCCAGAGGTGTGTCTCTCCCGGGAGCTGTGGGTGGCCGTGTCTTTAGCTGTGCCAGTGCCTGAGGATGACCATGTTTCATGCTTGCTGTCCTCCGGCATGCCTGAAGTCATGCTTGGGCGTTCCCGGGACTGCTTCCCAGGGAGCTGTGCTGGTGCCCGGGGGTGTCCCGAGGGATGGGGCCGTACCCGGTGCCCTGCGCCCCGCGGGGCCGCGCTTCAGCACCACGGACAGGGCCGGCGGCTCCTCCTGTCCCTCCTGCTCTCGTCCCCACTCCCTGCAGCAGCCTGGCCTCTGACCCAGCACCCTGCCTGCACTGAAGCCTCTCGGCTTCCCTGCCTCCCAGCCCAGCCTGCAGTTTGCCCCCTGCCTCTCCCTCCCTTCTCTTGGAACAAGCTCCTTCACCTCCCAGCCCCAGCCCGGCTGCGGGGGAGCAGTGCCTGTGCTCTCCCGGCTGCAGCTGCAAGCTGGCTCAAGCCACGGGGTGTGAGCCTGCCTGTGGGGTGCCCAGGCTGGTTTCACTGCCAGCAGTGCCTTTATTCCACCTCCCCTGCTGTGCAGCCAGCCTGCCTAGCTGCCTGTTTGACAGCTGCAATACCTGCAATATCCCTGGAAGTGTTCAAGGCCAGGCTGGATAGGTCTCTGAGCAACCTGACCTGGTGAAAGGTGTCCTGCCCATGGCAGGGGATTTGGAACAATATGATCTCTAAGGTCCCTTCCAACCAAAACCACTCTAAGATTCTGTGAACACTAACTTTCTGAGCTGCAGTGATTCCTGGCACTGACTGTGCTCTGCAGCGTGAATGGATTTGTTTTGCAGCACCACTACCCGGCTGCTGTCTGGGGGTTTCTCACATGAGTAGCTCTCTAGGACATCTGCCATCTAACCTCTCTGCAACCGCAATCCGTGGGCTTTGGCTAAATGTTTGCTGTATCCAGTTGTGCGTGTTGATAATTGTGGGTAATTTGCTGTCTCAGAATAATGAAGGAATGCCTGCTGCACTCTGAAGCACTCAGTGCTTTGTGGTGATTAGTCTTTTCATTTGAAAACATTCCTCACAGTGACCAGCAAAAGATACTTCTTTTTAAGTACATATTGTACTGAGAAGAATGGGTAAAATGCAACTTTTGTGTTCAGACGTTCCTGTTTATTTTGACAGAGTTAACTGTCAAAGGCAAAGCGTGTTTCTGCTTTTGGGGTGGTTATAAGCATGGAGTGTAGCAAGCAGGCTCCACTGGGCTCTGGCTGGATTAAGTCACCACCAGTTCCCTGTGCCCCTCAGCCAAGCATGCCTTGGGCTGTCAGGAGGCACATCATGCCATGGCTCAGGTGTGGCTGCAGGCAGGTCTCTTCTCAGAGCACTACTCCTCCCTGTGTGCTCAGGTGCTGCAAACAGGTTTTTGGGCAGAGGTGCTCCTATGCTCATGCTCAGGTGTGCCCCAGGCACCTGCTGCCTCCCTGCTCCCCATGCCCACCCCACAGACATCTGGGAGAGGCAGCAGCCTGGCGTGAGGCAGCTCCTGCTTGGTGCTGTCTCCCAGGCTGAGTGTTTTTCTTGTCATTTGATGAGGCGTAGCTGAAGCATGTCAGCCTCACCTCCTGCTGTGGCCAGGAGGCTCTGCACAGCATGGGAGGTGGCAGCTGCCATCTCTGCTGGCTGATGGCATGGGCCCTTTGGTTGCCCACGTGTGCACATCCCCATGCCAGCCCGCTGCCCCTGCCTGTCCCCAGCTCTGGTCCCTCGTAGTGCCCAGCTGCTGCTCCCAGGCTCCCAGTGCTGGTGGTGCAGGTAACTCTGTTCCCTGCCGAGGTGGGGCGAGTGCTGCAGGCTAATGGCAGGCTTTCTTTTCATTAGCTGCCGTAAACACGGGGCTCTGGCAGCAGCCTGCTTTTCTGAGCCCAGGAAGACCATTTTTCCTTTTATCTATAATTTGGTGAAGTGTCAAGCCACAGAAGTTTTAATGATAATAAGCAGCAGAGGAAATTTATTTATTCGCTGCAAAGGTGGGTTTCATTCCAGGGTTGGTTTTTTTTACACTTCCCTCACAAGAAATGTTGGCTGCTCATGTAACCTCACTCCCAGTGTGTTCAGGCTACCTTCCCTGAGAAGCTCAGCACTACAGTTCCTGCTTGGATGAATGGCTTTCGAGCTCCCTCTCCCACACATGACATTGGGGCCAAATAAGCTGGGAAAGGAGAAGCAAGGAAAATACAGTGAGGTGGGAGCATTCATGTGCTCGGTGAGGTGTGATGGAGATGAGGGATTCACGAGTTTCCCATCTTCCTCCTGTTGCTGTGCATCTCTTACATCTGCTTCCCAGACCCGCCTCTGTGATGGATTTGACTGCTGAGGAAAAGCAGGGAAGGGCTTTTTTGGGATTACATGTAGTGCTTGCCTTCTGTCAGCCTATGAAGATACCAGTGCTGACTGGAGATAAAAAGTGGATTGATGTCATATGGAGGGACTGGAGCTTCTTCCCGAGGTTCAGGAAGGCAGAGTGGAACTCTGGGCTGGCCGAAGAGGAGCCAGGGGAGGGGATGAGGCTGTGGCAGGGACGGAGGCCAGGCTGGAGAGAGGAGGTTACAACAAGGAATTGGAGCAAGGAGTCTTTAGGGAAGAAATGGAGAGTGGAAGGGGGGGTGGGGTGTAGAAGAGGTGACAGGGAAAATGGATCTGGAGAGGAGAAGGAGGATTGGCTGGGTAAGGGAAGAAGCACGTGTGTGTGGGAGATCTGCAGGCGGAAGCAAGTGTAAGGGAGAAATGGGTTTGCTAGGAAATACTTGGGAACTGTGCCTCTGAATTAACCAGAACCTTCCTCACCCCTTTCGATGTGGCTTTGGAGGCAATATTAGAATCTTCCTAATTATTTTTCTTGGATGAGTTTTGCTATCCTGATGATATTAATTATTCTTAAAGGTCAACAGCACTCACTTGAATCCCCTTCTGTTCTATCATGTAATCAGTTAATTAATTGGAAACCATTTAGCAGAGTCTGCCGAGATCTTAGTCTACCGTATGCCCTGTTGTTTTGCTATTGCTGGATATATATATAGATATAGATATATATATATATATATATTTTTGTATTTATACCCCTTCCTTTCTTCAGAGGCTCTGCAGAGCTCTTGGTACCATCCCAGTCCATCCCTGCCTCTGGCACGTCTCCCTAAGTCAGGAAAATTGGGGCTCAGGCCCAGCTGTTAGTTTTCTCTTTACTAACCCCTTCGAGGTTATTCATGGCTCATTGATTTCTGGGCATCCAGAAGGGTGGATGGGGATATTTGAATATTTTTTAATATATAAATTTGATGTAAGAGCACTCTAACAGCTGAGATCACAGTCCTTGTTCAGGAGGAAGAGGGAGGACCAGAACCTGTCCCAGCACAGCTGTGCTCGATGTGTTGACATTGAAGTTCTCACGTGGACCTTGTCCAGCTCTCCCAGTGTCTGCCTGGGAATTTGGAGCGACCTCCCAGCTGGGGTGGTACCTCCTGATGAGCACCTGTCCCTATTGCTTCACTGTATGCAAGGTGGGAAACAGATGGGAGCCTGGGAGTCTGGTGTTCATGGAATCATTAAGGTTGGAAATAACCTCTAATATCATCAAAGTCCAATTATAGTGTACTCAGAGATGCTGGGAAATGCCCCGTGGGCATGGCTCTCCTTCCCATGCCATCTCCTCAAGCTGTGCCTTGCCACAGCTCTGAGCTCTTCTCTCACACAGAGAGATGGGGTTGGCTCTGGGTTCACGGGAAACCTGTGAGCAGGAGGCGTTCCCCAGTGGTTCTCTGTTCCCAGCTTGAAGAATGATGCAGTTTGAAGCAAACAGGGTTGGATAAACCCAGCCCCTTGCTGGAGCTGGCAGCTGGCAACCCTTGTCCTCAGCCGGCACACATCTCCAGTATTATTTCTGCATGCCAAAGCAGGAGAAAAGCCCAGTGTACGGTAATATTTCGGTCTAATGGATCTAGAATTGCTGCAGTTTGGGACAGAAGAGATGGGGTGGGAGCAGTGCGGCCCTGAGGACCTCTTGGCTGCAGGAGGGCAGCCATGGGGAAACGCTCTTGCCTGTTGCAAGTTGATTTCTCTTTTCCTCGAGCAGAAGACTGGCCTATTCTGTGGATGCTGCTGGACTCTGCCCTGCAGGGAAGCTGGCAGGCAAAGGAAAAGAAACTGCAGGGCTGACCTGGCTTTTAACCTTTGCTCAAGTCCTCTGAGAGTCCAGATGTCTTTGGAGAAGAGCATGAAAACTGCACACAACAAGGGCAAGATGAGTGTAGTGCAGAGGGCCAGATGCCTGCATCTGATCTGCCCCGAAGCACAGGGGACAGTATGACCCACATCTGGTGACGCCTTCCCATCTGTACCATGTGCTGAACCGAAACTGTGAGCAGCAATGAACTCTGGGGGATGGTTTGTCTCTGAACAAAGCTTTGTGCAGCTGGGAGATGCCTCAGAAGAGATGACTTGGAGGGTGTGGAAGTGTCACGGGGTAGGAATGTCTTCTAAAATAAAGGTTGGGCTGGGTTTAAGGCAGCAGCAGGACATGGCTGCTGCACTGCAGAGGCAGTGGGAGGAGAGGCATGGGGCAGATGTGCTGCTGACACTGGCTGTGGGAGCCCTGTGACAGAGGCGTGGTGCTTAATGCCTTCTCACTTGCTCTGCAGCTTTTCTTTTTTAATGCTGTTGTTTAAAGAACAATGCAAGAGACCAGCCCCTTCCACCTCCTTCAGCCCTCTTTCAGTGTGAATTTGAAAATCAGGGTCCTGCAGCTGAGAAATATGGAGAGGTTGGTGGTTTCTTCCTCCAGCATCACACCTCGGGGACCAGAGGTGTGCGTGTGGAGTGGCAGGGTCTCTTCTTGTGTGTCACTAATGATGGTCTCTCTCTCCTCTCTGGTGCAGGATGCTCTGAGCTTGGGAAGTTATTGCAGATTCTTACTCTAGCCCTAGATCAAGAAGTAATTTGTGGGGAATGAGATGATTATGTCATGGCATGATTATGTCATGCTGTGTGACACATGCCTTACAAGGTGCGGGACAGAACCTGCGGACAGGAGAAAGGATTTAGTTTTGCTGCCCAAACGCACAGAGGAAGACTGAACCTTGGAGACTTTTTGGTTCTGCTGTGTTTGGGGTCAGAAAAGCCCTGAGGGTTGCTGGGGTGTTGCATGAGGAGCAGAACTGAGCTGTAGGTAATGCCAGACTACGGCTGAGGACCTCTGTTAACTGTTTCACTCCTCCACAGCACCAATGTGTGTCCTGGTGCTGAGCCTGAACAGGGAGCAAATCCAGGAGAACTCCTGGCAGCTATGAAATCTCAGGCCGACCGGTTTAATGGCACATCCTGTTCTGTTTCCTCTCCTTTCTGGGCATGCGAGGCTTGCACGCACTTGGCAGTGCCCAGTCCTTTTCCAGGCTGTCTCAAGCGTGTCCTGCTGGGACTTGGGGCTGGGCTATTAGAGATTCCAATCGAGTCTAATATTTGCAGAGCCTGATTTGTGGGGAGGCCTGTCCTGCCACAGCTTCTGGGACTTGGGGTAATTTTAGCACATTCATTAAGAGAGGACAGTACATTTTTTCCCTTAACGAGGAAAGCTGCTTACTAAACAGGAAGAGGAGGGAGGGGGACAGGGAAGGCAGGAAGGGTGATGGGGAGTGTAGCAGTGCTTTTAGAGGTCATTGGAGTTATCTGGCAGGGATAAGCAAGCCGCAGAGTGACTTTCCAGCATTTCTCTGGTTCAACCCCAAAGCTTTAGCAGCTTGCTGCAGATATGAAGCCTGAACAGAGCTGCCCCTACAGCAGCACATGAGGCTGTGACGTCCTCCTGCCCTGTGGCCAGCAGCACCCAGCTAAGGCTTCAGTGAGCTGTGAGAGGATGGAAAGCACCTGTTGTGCCCAAATATCAAGGGAGTCACATGCAGTGCCACCAGCATATCCAGCACTGGGGACCGCAGCTGAGGATGTGCATCTCTCCTCGCATTTCTGCTAGGCGCTTGCTCGTGCTCCCTCAGCCCCAGCTGCTCTGTGAAGTTAATCCCTCCCAGTCAGGATTTTCATAGTGGCACCATGTTATTAAAACGTGTGAAGAACTTCTCCCATGCAGAAATAAATGTGTCAGCTTGGAAACAAGGGCAAGTGGAGGATGGAGCCTTGTGGAGGAGGGACAGGTGCACAGGGTCCCTCCCCAGCAGCAGCGTTTCTGCCATTGCGTTGAGCTGAACTGCATAAAATAACTTACAGTTTAATTACAGGGGCTCCTGCTTGTTGGTGTCATTAATGAGGCAACTGGCTTAATTTAGCTGAATAAAAATGGCTTTAATAGTGGAAACACTTTTGGCTGCTGGGTAATTAAGGGAAAAGAAGAAATGCTGCCTCTTCTTGCACTAAAGTCCACTTGTTCTGGTCCGCATGGATCCAGACTCTTCTTTGTCCCACCCTCACCAATCCCTTTTTTAACCCCAGGTGCTCGTTCAGGAGGTGCACTCCATGGCTCAATCTGTCACTCATGCTGTGACAAAATGGCAGAGGTCACCTCCCCTTCCCATCGGTCACCAGCAAGGTCTTGGCAGTGCACACTGCGGGAGCTGTGAGGGAGTGTGTGGGACACGGCGTGTCCCCTCCTGAAGTGTGGGGGGAGGATGGAGGGAGAGAGCAAGAACTGGGATTTAGCTGTCACTCAGTAGTAACAGCCTGCCCTTGAGCTGTGCAGGGAGGTGCTGCTGGAGAAGGTTGGTGGGGATAGGAGCAGGAGCTTTGGGAGCACTGCTGCTGCAGCAGGGGGATTGTGGAATGAGTTGAGCCTCAGCCATGGGTGGGTTGGGTGGCTCTGCCCTGGACCTGGTCCAGGTGAGCTCCATCCAACCCCCTTTCTCTACTCAACATCTTTCGGAGGCAAAAAGCACCCTGGCAGCTACTTCTAGAGACTGTCTCCATGGAAAAGAGCATCTTGTGAGTGATGGAGAAAATGTCCCATGGCAAAGAAGCAGTTTGAATATGTTCCAGGAGCGCTGATGGCAGATCTGTCCTGGGAGAGACAGACTCCTGTTCATTGCTGAGAAATACACAGGGAAGGCATTTTGCTTCCCTCTGCCTGTGTTTCCTCGATGTGTGATGTGCTGTATTTTGTTACAGGTGGAGCTGATGCATAGGCTGTTATAAAGGTTGTCTGGCACACTGCTACAGGACTGCTTCCATTTTCCTATAATTCTGCCAAATTTTAATTGCTTAGGCTGAGGTTTTCTGTGTTGAGTGTCTGCTCCTGGCTGATTCTATTTTTTATTATTTCTTTCTAGTTTCATGTAAGAGCTTTCTCAAATGTTTGAGGTGGTAGAAGAGAGGTTGGGAAAGAAGCTGTTTTGCTCAACCTAGAAAATGCTGGTGATGCTCTTGTTACAGGACATTTGCACCCTCCTTTTGTGGAGGGAAAGAAATCTTGTCAAAGGGCAAATTTTTCTTGGAAGAGTTGGTTTTGCTCAGGGACGTCTTAGGTCAGCAGAATGGCTCTTAGTCCAGCTGGAGGGGAGAAGTTTTGCAAAGGATGTTCAGGAATGAGTAAGAGAGAGGACTAGCAACTCTTTTTGGGACACTGGTGTTGGTGTGGGAGCATGTGGGGAAGAGCATAGGGAATTTGGGCAGGGATAAGGCAATCAAGGCTGAGAAATATTTGGGAGTGGTTGGAGAGCAATGAGTAGTGTGATTCAGCCAGCTGGGAGGGAGCGGGAAATGGGTCAGGAAGGAGAGAGCTGGCACTGCCCAGCCACAGCAGAGGAGGGTGGGAGTTCTTGTCACAGCAGATAATGGGGATTCGGAGGCAACAGAGTTGGAAATGCTGCAGGAAGGCAGAAGGGGCCTGTGGGAGGCCTTGCTTTGGAGCTGTGAGAGGACTAGCCCTGAAAGTGAGTGCCTTGATTTTCCCCAACCCTCCCCATTTATGCTGTACACAACACTGGGAAACTTGGTGTGCGCAGCTGGGGTTTGTGAGTGAGGGGAACCTTTCAAGCACCAAACAGGAGTTACAAAGTGCTGGAGCTCAGAGCCTCACCTGTGGAGCCATAATTTAATCTCTTCGTGTGCATGTACTATGATTCCATCTCTAATTACAGAATCATATGCTCCCTTCCCCAGGAAATCTGTCCCATCCAGCATGTGCGATGGATCTGTTCTGGGGAGAAATCACTGCTGTGCAGTGAGGTTTCTCTGGAGAAGCTCCATCTTCTGCAGCACAAGTCAGTAGCTGTACCCTTTTCCATGTGGAATCCCAGTCCTGGCATCTCTGACCTTTGGAGCTTTTGTGACCGAAATGGTGTATTTTTAATGTGTGTTTGTGTGCAGCTCCTTTCTCTCTCTGTGCTGAGGTCTGTCTCTGAGCCTAAGCAAGGACCTTTGTGATGTTTTGAAGTACCCAAGGTGTCTGTTTCCAGGGACAGACATGTTCCTCCCTGTGTGTGTCCAGGCTGATCTGAAACGGAGCCGTGGGTGTGTGTTCCCCTGACCAGCCCTCCAGAAGTTGATGGTCAGGTCAGATCAAACACTGGCTTTGCCCTTTGAGAGCAGAGTCTCCTGCCAGATGTGTGCAAGGGAAGACCCATCTCCTCTTTGCCTAAAGCTTGCTGTGAGTTCTTGTCTGGGGGAGGGAGGAGGTGGTAGGAGTTGGTTTCCAGGCACTGTGGGAGATGAGAAGCGGAGCACATCTGCCTGGCAAAGCCCCTTGCATTAGTGAGGATGTATCCTTTCTCCATCTCTCTGTGTCCTAAATTGTAATAACACGATCATGCTATTTTTGATTCCCTTATTTACGTGGAAAGCCTGTTGTTTTTTCTCTTCTCTTTCAGAATCCAATTTTCTCTTGACATTTCTGCCTAATGTAGCAAAACATGACCTTTGAGAAAGGACATTCCAGCGAGATTCACTCCCTCCTCTGCATTTCTGCCTCTCTCCCACATCTTGCTGTCTCTCATGCATCCCCTTTACGCTTCCTTCTTCTCCCTGGGCTGGGGGAGGGAGTTTACTGTCTCACTTTTCAGTAACAGTGAGTTGCTCCTTCCCCTCCAACTTTTCATCTGTCTTTGCAAAATTTCCAGGTGCTCAGTGCTCCGGGGTGGATAAAGGAGGGAGTCTTGTAATATTTTTATTCCCCACTGCTTACCTTCACCTGCCATTTTTGCCACCTTTATCAGAGATTGGAAGCAGTTTGTCTACAGACGTGGGAATGGTGGGATCATAGTCATGTGAAATGAGGTGCCTGTGGTTTGCCGTGGTTCCCACAGCGGGATAGTCTGATGTGAAGCAGAGCCAGAATTTAAAAAGGCAGCACTGTGCCATCAACGTGTTTGGGCTTATTCTTCCGCCAGGCTCGTGGAGAGCCTTTGGGACAATGCTTTGCTGTGTGAGCAGCTTCCCCACTCCTAATTGCAGAATTCTGGTGCAGGTGGGACAGGAACAGAATTTCCCCTTGCTGAAACACAGTGTAAGGGAAGAAATGAATCTGTCATCCCAGATCCTCGTGCATCAGATCTGTGCTGGCAGGAGCCATTCAGGGGTTTGCTCCCTTGGTTTTAGCACTTGTTTGCAAATGGAACAGGGGTTGGGGGCTGAGCCTTGCGCAGCTGGGCTGCTTTGGGTCATGCCGTCTCTCTGGCCAGCCCAGAGCTGAATGAACCTCAGGTGATTTGTGCCTCTGGCCCTTCATCTCTCTTGCCTGTGGGCCAGGCTGAGGCAGAGGGGTTGCCCTGCCTGCCTGTGGCTCACAGCAGGGATGGATTCAGTGAAGGATGTGAGGCAGCACCTCCTGTGTGTTCTGGAGGCCAGCAAAGAGATTGGGCATTTGGGGTTCTCCCAGAGCTTGTGATCACCCATTCGTCTGCTCACTCACCCCCGTGGGCTGGTCACTTGATTGGTGGCTCTCAGGCTGGCCAGGTGTCCCTGGGAAGGCTGGCCAGAACAGAATGTGTTTCATTACCATTTTACTGTTAGGAACCAGGGGCTTTTCTCCTTCTGCTCACCCTACTCCAGACACATTTCTTCCTCTTGTTTTTATTAATTCAGTTCCTTTTACGTTCTTTCATCCTCTCTGGCTTTCAGCTAAAGAGAAGATGTCTGCTGGGTTGCAAAGCTCTCCCAGGTAGATGAGATTTATGTTTTTGCAAGTTTGGGCAGATGGAGAGAGGGATGGGGAGCTGTTGGCTGCTGTAGCAGTGGTACCCCTGGGTGCAAGCAGCACGCAGCCATTCCGGGACACCTGGAACACACAGCTACTGCAGATCATATGATAACACCTTGGGTAATCATCGTGCTGTCATTTGAACCTGGCTGTTACTATTTTTAATGTGAGGTTTGAACTTAATTTTTTGTTCAAGTTCTGAAATTAGACTTGTTCTTTTTGCTTATGGTTGGTTGAGCTCCAGATTCATGGGCAAGTATCAGACACTGGATTTTTTTTTTTTTTTTCCTTAACATTGCAGCAGGATATAAATCATTTTTCCCCTTTAAAAAAAAAAAGAAAAAAAAAGATGAGAAACTTTCATTTGGGTTTGTCCTCATTAAAATCTCTCAATATGAAATCTGAACTTGGGTTTTAAACTGCTTGACAGCCTCCCCATCGAGGAGGACGATGAGCTCTGTGGAGGTGGTAGGGCCATGTGCAGGAAGAATTATTTACAGTAACTAGTTTTTTTTCTCCCCTTAATTTTCAGAGACCTCTCTGGGAACCGGCTCACCACTCTGTCATGGCAACTCTTCCAGACACTGCGACTCTTTGAACTGTAAGTCCCACCCTGGGGGTGTCTCCTGGGAAGAGACGGGAGGCTGAGTGGAGGAACGATTTCCAAATAGAGCTGTTTTGAAGCCAGCAAATAATTACCTAAAACTCCAGTGGGCAGCAACATCCTTGGGAGGCTTTCCTGGGTATGGGAGCACCAGAGCAGAACTGCTTCTCTTTTAACTTCACAGCAGCTGGCTAATTAATGTCGGGATGATGAACAAGTCATGCTTGGAGTAGTAAATGGTTGACTAACTCTGGGAGCACATTAGAAATACTTACTAGGCCAGATTTTGAGTGAATCTCTTCAAACACTTGCTCTCATATGTCACAGGGTAGGGCTAACTGCTTTATTTAGTTGGTGGACACGCTTTACAAGACATCCATGCTTTTTAGGCCAATGATTCCCTTTCTCTCTAGCAACGGAGGCACCTCCTAGCTCTGATGTGGGAGATGATGAGATTGTTGTGTCTCCTGGGGCACTGGTGGCCTTCAGCCTGCTGAATTATTGATAGAGCATTCAGCATCGTGCTTGAAGAACAAGTGGACACGAAATCAATGGAGCGCTGCCCTGATGACCTGTTTTGTTGAATTTTAGAAATAGTTGTTTGGTGGGTATAAAAAAATATATATGTAGGATTTGTCCCAGAGGATCCTGGGAAGCTCCATTCATCCTCACCAATGATCAATAGAGCTGTAAGCTAGAAGTGACTTATGAAAGAATAAAGACAGTCTTTCAAGTGGGAGTAAGTGTGTTATCACCGGTGTTACTGCAATGTATTTTATTTCTGTCAAACTGTTAAATGAAAAATACTAATAGTGATATTAGAAAATGGAGAAACGCCCTTCTGATGGGGAAATTTGGCTTGCAGAATTAAAATGCTGAATTCAGAATTTGTCTCCTTGCTGATTACACCTCTAAATATTTTTCAAGCCTGGCTCGGGTTTCAAGTTTAATAGCATGAGTCATTTGTATTCTTAGACCTTTACTTATTGTCATTGCACTGTCTGGCAAAACTCAGATTGATGGTTGTTACCCAAGAGAGACCCAAGAGTGGAGGAGCAAATGGGGCTGCAGTCCTGAGCTGGAGGCACTCGCAGGGCCTGGGGTAATGGTGAGCCTGCAGATTAATGGGAATACTTCCAAAGGGGCTCATTTTTATGTGCTTTTGCTTCATTTGGTCATATTTTGTTTCTTCAGGCACGTCCCAGGTCTGCCAGCTCCAGCCGGGCTCAAAAGACCAATACCAAACACCAAGGGAATTGAGAAGCTGCTTTTTGGGCAGCAAAGGGTACTTCACCTGATGAATACATCTGTGTTGCCCTGATATGATGATCCTGGCAGAGCTGGAGTGCTTGGGGGTGGCTTTGGATGGTGTCAGCAGAATCACTTGGGGCCAGCACTCTGCAGCGTGGCAAGCAGGAAGGAGCTGAA
Organism: Cnemophilus loriae; assembly: GCA_013397755.1. NCBI lineage: Eukaryota > Metazoa > Chordata > Aves > Passeriformes > Corvidae > Cnemophilus > Cnemophilus loriae. The sequence continues at coordinate 310,540 of VZTF01000420.1, forward strand.
TTACTTGGCTCCAGCTGGAGCTGTGCTCAGAGCAGTTTTCTTGGAGATAACAAACCCCAATGAACAAAAGAAGTAATACACAAAGAAATTAGGGAGATCACAGGGCTGGTTGGTAGGAAGTCGTGATGGGGTGGGAAAGCATTACTGATGTGGTGTGTGTTGTCCATGGTGTCCCACGGGGAGGTTTGGCATCGTGTGGGGCAGGAGCCTCAGCTGAACCTCTCCTGCTCCAAGCTGCAAAAGGGGTCTTGGAAAACCAACCTCTGGCACCAGCTCCAGTGAGCAATTTAGTCCTACAAGTGTGCCTGCCCACAGGGGCTGCCTTGCTGTTGACGGGGCTGGAGTAAGAGCCTGGTCAAGTTAATTTTTCCTAAAAAATTGCTTTAGGTGCTTCCTGACAAACATTCCTCTCTGAGCTCCTTGTTACTGAGGACCTGCCATCCACATAAACACAGCTAGGATGCAGATTACCAGAATAATGTGTTGATACTGTTCCCCAAACATGACAGGAGAGGGATATTTTATCTGATACCCACTGGGATGTCAGTTTTTAAAGGGGCAGGGGGATGTGCCTGCAGTGTCCTTTCTGGGGCTGTGAAACTGTCCTGTTGAACTTTGGATTTGTTGGAAAGAAGGCAGCACAGAGGTGTAGCCAGAGCTATGGGCTCTGAATAATCATTCACATAAAGATGTTGGGAATCAAGGTAAAGACATGTTACCGACTGTGGGGTGGTAGTGGTCCTGACTGCTAGAAGGATGGGACCTGTTGGTGAGGAAGAGCAGATCTCCAAGATGCGGAGAAATTACTAATGGATCCACAAAAGTGGGAAATACTGTATTTTTTTTTTTTTTTTAGAAATGCAGAGGATGGGTGAGTAAGAGACAGTTTTTTGGCACACTGAGCTCCAGGGAGGCTTCCAGAACCTGGGAAGGGGATGGAATACATGGCCCACATAAAGCGAGTGTGAAACACTGGTGAAAGCTAGAAAGGGAGTTGCAGATTGACATCAGCCAAGGACTTGAAATTGAGCCAAAACTCTCTGGAAAGGGAGAAAATGGTGAGCAGCAGAGACCAACACAGAGACTGCAAGCCTGAGGGAGGCAGGCTGAGCAGCGGCGTTTGTGCACAGCAGTGGAGAGGCCAGAAGACTCCAGGGACACAGAGAAGCTGGCAAGAGTCCCCTCTTCTCTAGAGGGTTAGGTCTTTGTGGAGGATTGCTGGGATAAGTGGATGCAGAGGCTCACCAGAGATGCCTTATACTGAATTCCAGTGTCCCTGTGCTATCAGGAAATCATGGATCCAGAGGGAGGAACTACAACTGATTGTGACATGGAGATTTCCAGGGAACGTGAGACCTGACAGAGCCACTCACAGTGAACAACAAGGAGGAAAAATCAGAAGAGTACTGGGCAGGTGGATGGCAACTTGGGGTTTGAAATTGCTGCTTGGCTGCATCCAAGGCATCGCAGCCTCGCGAACGTGGTAGTGCTTTAAAGAAGAATTTCTTGTTCAGCAGAGCTGAGATTTTCCCCTGCTGACTCACTGAAGAAAGGATGGCAAAAATGAGGCACACTTCCAGAGAATATTATCTCTTGCTCATTCCAACCAGAAACAAGACTTGGAATGGTTTCCAGCAACTCCAGCCCTAATTCCCGTGGCATGGGCTGACCTCGACCAGCAGGGCTCAGGCTAATGAGCGCACAGCTCTCCTAAGTCTGAAGCCGAGTGTGTGCAGGGAAGCATCTGACACATGCAACAGCTCATAAACATTGGACTTAGAGCCTTTCTTATCCAGAAGTCACAGCTGGTTTCCTCTGTCATGTCCTTGGCTTCCTTTGTCATGTCCTCAGAGAGCTTAGAGCTGACATTTCAAGAAATTCCTTCCCGGAAAGACCTAAGACTCTGGATCCAATTACATCTTTGGTTGTATAAAACCTTGTAGTCCTGAACATCTTGCTGCTCTGCCCGACCCATCAGTATTTCTAATACCAGCAGTCCCTGCCAAGTTGCCCTGCAGTACATTTCTGCAATGCTACAGCAAGAGGCTTTGGTGGGGATGGGGCACAGCAGCATCTCTGTTAATGTTATGAGTCCAGCTTAACATGGTCTGTGCCTCCAGCTTTGAAACTTATCACTGCCAGCAGTCCCAGTAATAGAGCTGTGGCCAGACAGTGGGTACTTGCCTGCTCTCTGCATTAGCTGAGCCAGCTGTCTGACACCGCACACCACTCCCTGTCCCAGTCCTTCCCTTTCTATCCCATCCTGTTCTGGCAGGGGTTTGGAAATAACAGTTCTGGTTAGACCACCAAGAGAAACCCTGGTTCTGGGAAATTGATAGGAATAAAAAAATTAGATTTTGTTCTCTCTCTGCTGAGCCCTCTTTGGTTCTCAAGCTTAGTGAAGTGGCCTCAGTCCCAAGGTAGGAAGAGCATTTTAATTGTAAGAGTATGAAACCTTGGCAGGAGTTTTATGTGAATTGAAACAGACAGGAGAAGTGTGGCAAGGATCTCTGCTGCCCTCTGAGAGGTTTCAGCTGCAGACAGCTTTGCTTTAGCTGATGAGTGGGGAGGCATGGGACAGGGCATGTGTCTCATTTAGCTGCCTAGTCTGGAAAAAACCTGCTGGTGTGTGTGTGTGAAGTCCCTGTCTGTTCCAGAACACACTGGAGTGTTGATGGCATCTGTCTTCCACATTGGTCCACCTTGGTGAAGGCTGTCCAGGCAGTGGGTACAGCCCTCTGCAGGGAGCAAAGCTGGGCTCAACCAGGCATCAGCAGCATCACTTTTGCTGAAAAGTTGACCTGATGCCTGCATGGCTCTAGGGTTTCAGTTTTGATGGGTCGTTGTCCCATCAAATGACAGCTCATGGCATGATTGCCACGATTTTCCTCTTTCCCAAACATAGTGTGTGCCTATTTTGGGAAGGGGCTGTGCCCTGAGCACACTCTACTGTCACTCTCTGCTTATGGTGCTGGTGGATGGCTCTGGCTCAGGTGCAGGTTCAGCCCCTTTTTGGACGAGCTGCTTGAGTCACGGAGCAGTTCTGCTTTGTGCAGAGAGCCCAGCTCCCTTGCAGCTGTGATGTTTGCTATTTTCACAGGCGTTTTCAGTTTTAAGGAGGGCTGAAGAGGGTGTGGGAGTGTGCACAGCTCCTAAGTGCCTGCAGCCAAGCGATGTTTTGGCAACAATCGCAGCCTAGTTGCAAAAAATGCCCTTTGGGTTTGTTTGTTCGTTCCAGGAGTAAGTTCTGCTGGATATGTCCCACAAAGAGCCTCTTGCCTTAATTCTCACTGGGGTGCTGCTGTATCCATGATCTGCAGCACATGGCAGTGTCCTCTGGTCCAACAGTGTGTGTTGTCCAAAGGGCACCTTGTGGTCCCCAAGGTGCTTGTCCTTCTTACAGGGAAGAGAAGGTGCATTTATGTCCACAAGCAGAGGGTCATAGGTAGTGGAGGTGTGTTACAGAAATGTGAGAGGAAGATTTGGAAGCAGCTGCAGCTCCTACTGGTCCCTGCAAGAGAAGGGGTCTGAGGAGAGAATTAGAGGCCCAGGTTTTTGGGTGGGTTTAGGACAGTGTGAGTGTGGAATTCCCTATGCATGTCTCTGGAGAGCCAGCTGGCATGGCAAGGCAGGCACCAAGCAAGGAGGAAAGGGTATTTTCCGCATGTCAGGGAATGTCTTTTGCAATGCATGTTAGGGATAATGGGTGCACACATCTGTGCCCCTTCTATCCGCACAGCTGTGCCAGCTGCCCGTGGCACTCAGCACATCCAGCCTGTGATGGGAGTTAATTTGTGCAAAAGCCCCTCTGGGGGTCACGATTAGAGCAAGTTACAACGCTGGTGTTAGGGCAGGTTGTGGGCAAGTTCTGCCCTGAAGCCCGTGGCTGCTGTATTATTCATGGGCCTTCATGAATTAGCAATGGGCCGGGAAAGCTGCTGTCTATTACTTACAGAGCTGCCCTTAAGTGCTAGGACAGCAGCTCTCCCAGCAACCTCGTTTTGTGAGGATATTTGCAGCAGAGCAGAATTTCTTCCCCATTGCATCTGATCTCCCCCAGCTCCCTGCCAGGTCCCAGGGTACACCCCCAGTTACCTGATCTGCCATGGCTCTTGCCCACGTGCCATCCCATGTTCTGCTGGTATCAGTGATCCTGCGAGGATCCTGAGAAGGAAGTAGATTCATGGTTGTGTAGAAGAGGATGTAAAGCCTGTGCAAAGCCCTGGCAGTACCTGTCAGAGCACACAGGGAATGTCTCATCACTCAAATCCCACCAAATCACTGCGCTAATCTGCTCTGGTCTGTTAAATTTAGTGCTTTGGCCTTTGAGTTGCTTGTCTGAGCCTTGTACCTGTGTCACAGAGGTTTATGTGCTTTTGGTGGGAAAGAAATGAACTAATGAAGAGGCATAGAGTGAAGTTTAACTCAGTGTTTGTTCTAAAAAAAAGGTCAGATAACATCTTGATGAATTTGATAATGCAAAGTGGCATCATTAGGGCTCAGGTTTAGCAAGGCTGGGTCCTGCCAGAAGACCCCTTCACTTCCTCCTTTTGCAGCACTGTATTGACAAAACAGCAGCTGCAGATATTTGGAAGGTTGTTTCCAAATCCTGTTAGTCGGTGAAATTAATTTTGTAGAAGCAAGCATGAATTTTGCAGTAACATGTGGAACAGAGCAGGAAAAAAGCTTTCCCCTGTATGATGGGGGATCTAGATATCACGTGAAGCAATGGTTTGACCTTTGGAGATGCCCTTCTGCTTTGGGGTGACTGAGCTCATCTTTGGCACTGCTGACTCTGCTGATCCCAGCTTCCTTTGCTTTACAGTTGTGTGGGGAGATATTTTATTTGTTCAGGCTGTATCTTCTAGTTTTGCTCAAATTATCATTGCAACCAGCTTTGGTAACTCAGTCCTGGCTGCGCACTGGGCTCTTCTCCCTGCTGGGACTTGCCCTTCTTGCGTGTCCACAGAGACCTGCAGAGCTTTAAAAATGTAAATGAAATGGTTAATAGGTTGGAAAATCAATTATAATAAACAATCCTGGTATATAAACTATGTGTAAGTGTGGTTTAAATGAAGTACATTAAAGGCAGTGCTTTTCTCCATTTCTCCTGGCCAGGTCAGCAGGGTCTCAGCACAGTGCTGATTGATTTGATTAAAATGCATGTTCCCCTGCACATTAGCTTGTGTTCTGGGTCACTAGGAGCCTGTGTCCATACAAGGAACTTGGGAGAAGAGCTGCCAGCTTCTCCGAGTGCTTGTGGGGGCTTGAATTGTGCTTTGCCCAGCAGAGTCTAGGACCACCACTGAAGTGGGATTTGAAGGTGTGAATCAATATTTGAGGGCAGTAGAGAGCTGTCTGCTCCTTTGCTGAGGGGTGACTCTTCTGGGTGTCTGGATGTCAGTGGGACCAAGACACAGTAGTGCAGATCTTGTGGTGAGAGACATTGAATGCATCTGTGTGCTTCCCTGGGAGATGTAAAACCTTGTATGCACTCATGAAGGAGATTGTGTGAATGCATGGATGTGTGATTGTGGAAAAGACAGGAATAATAAGTGCCAGAAGACCCCAGGCGAATAACACGGAGAAGATTCTACTTTAGCTCTTACGCCTGCATGGTGACTGTCCTCCCTGGGGATTCCAGAGCCAGGTGACAGCTCTGCTCATCCTTCCCCATCCCACCATCCTCTCTCACCTCTCTCTGCCTGCAGGAGACTAGAGAGGAACCTTTTTAACTGCAGCTGTGACATCCGCTGGATCCAGCTCTGGCAGGAGAAGGGCGAGGCAAACCTGCAGTACCAGGATCTCTACTGCATGACCATGGATGCAGCCATCATCACTTTGAAGGAGATGAACATCACCCAGTGTGGTAAGGATCCTGGGGCTGGACATGAGGGAGGCCAGGAGGGATCCTTGTGCAATCCAGCACCTCAAGTTCAGCTATTTTGGGAACCTGCTATAGCAGGATCCCACCATGTGGTTGAGAACAAGAAGGTTGAAGCTGGTTGGGATAGTTTGTAGGTTAAAAACAGAATATCTGGGTAAATGTGAGGCTGCTATTAATGTGCATATGAAAGATATTGGGTGATTTGGGGCATTTTCTTCACTGCAATGCTGCTGCTTGACAAAGTGTCTGTAGTGAGTCTGTGTGATGTCTTGAAAAGAGCTGTTTCACACAGATCTTCCTGTGCCTAACGAATCCTAGAAACAGCATATTGTTAAAAGACACTGCCACTGAGTCTTTTGTAATTACTCTTAGGAAATACGTGTCTCTATTCATTTTCTTTTGTTTTATTTTTCAATTGAAATCCCATATCTGTAGGGAAGAGCCTGAAGTGACTTTATATCTCTTTCTATTTCCTGCTGATGTTTAAAAGAGTCCAGTGGCCCCAGGAGCAACACGAGGCATGTTCAATAGTTATCCCTTTTTCCTTCACCTTGTTCACACATCAGCTGCCTGTTTGGTGTCAGGTTTTGCTCTGCTATTGCTATTACTGGAAAGCATCCCTTGCAGACTAAGGAAAAAGAGATGTACCTTCCACAGAGCAATTAAACTGTCTGTACACAAGCAGCTGTCAAACTCACAGGCTGAAAAAAGGAAGAAAAACAGATTTTTTTTTTTTTTTTATAATCATCCTCTGTACTAGGGATTTGGGCTTGTTACTTGTAGCAGTAGTAGACAAACAGCATGCACGTTTGGATTTGCACGACTTGGTGGTTTTTTTTGTTGTTTTGTTGGTTGGTTTGTTTGTTGTTTTTTTTTTTCCCCAAGTTCACCCTGTCACTTTAAGCTCTGGAAATTGGCCAAAGTGTGCCTTCGTGTGGATGAACTAAAAAGATTTGAGAGTGCTGTAATTTCCACCCCACATGGGATGAATAAACTGCAAGGATTAGACAAAAAAAAAAAATCCTTAGGGATCAGGGATAGGAGGAGAGATGGCTCTATCAATGGGGGCATTAGACTGCAGGGTACAGCAGGGTGCTGATTTGGGAGCAAAAATGTGCTGGTGTGCAGGGCGAGCATCTCCTCTGACAATGCAACCTCCTGGAAGGGCTGGGAGCCACAGTGGTCTGTTTTCCTCCAGGGGAGTTTTTCTGTTCAAGCATTAAGACTCCATGGATGTGGTAAGGACACCACATTTATCTTTGTCCTCTGGTGCTGAGGGCAGGCATGGCTTGATGTGGCCATGCTTGATACCAGCTCAGCCTGGAGAAGACCATACATGTCCTTTCTATCTCCCTCTCCACTATTCCTGCCACCTGTGCAGCTTTGCCAGGTCTTGACTGCTGCTTTCTTTCTTCTGGCATCCTCCCGGTCAATACAATGCTCCTTCCTTCCTGGTGTCACTCTCTGCTGGCCCTGAAAGGGTGGGTGTCCCCATCCATGATTTTGCCTTGGCATGATGGACGCTGCTGCCCTACAATGGGACCACTGGTCAGTTCCTCCTGCCCTGCTTACTCAATTTGCCTCTGCAAACCTCCCCTAGTCAAGAAGACTCTTTGGCCGTCTTGCAATCAGCACTGTCTTGTTTCAAGTTGCAAGGATATTTGGTGCCTGTGGCATCGAGTAAGGAACTGGTGTAAATCAGAGCCGCCATAAATCAGTGAATCCCTCTGCTACCACTGAGGAAGAACAAGGGCACCTTCTATTAGGAGAGCTGCAGTTAATATGAGGACACATCCTTGGTCATCTTTTCTTGATTGTTATAAATTAGAGGGACGCTTTCTTCACCTGGAATGCTGAGTGCTCTGTGCCTTGTCCCTAGGAGTGGGGATGCCTTGGATCCTCTCCCAGTACACACAGTTTTCTCATCCCAGGTGACTGCCCTCATAAGCAGCTTCTGTGGGAGTAGAGAGATGGGAATGGGGGTTGTGTGAGAGGAAGGGTGGCCAGAACTGGACAGCAACTTTTGGATTCAAAGCTGATGGGAAGGTCTGCTCAGCTGGCGCATCTCCGGTGTCTACATTTTCCCCTGTCTCCAACACCCCTCCTTTTCTTGGTAGGGCAAGGCCATGCTGTTGCCTCATGCTACTTATCTCAGGGTGCTGGAGGCTGATTTGGAAAACAGCTTGGTGGGATCTAGTTTCACACACTTCCTGTGGCTGGCTGCAGAAAATTCTGCCTCACACCTGAGTGCCTTGTGTTTGGCTCCTCTAGACCTTCCTGAGATCAGTGTGAGCCACGTGAACCTGACGGTGCGGGAAGGGGAGAACGCTGTCATCACCTGCAATGGCTCAGGATCGCCGCTGCCGGACGTGGACTGGACAGTGGCCGAACTCCACTCCATCAACACCCACCAGGTAGGGGCTGCAGCACCTCAGTGTTGCCTGTGCCCAGTGTGGCAAGAGCAAAGCAGCTGCCAGGGATTTTCTAGGTCCATGCGTGCAGGACAGAGGGTCAGGTAGATGGTACGAGAAAAGAGAAATTGTGTCCAAAGGAAAGCAGAAGCCATGCTCTATCCATGTGAGAAGCTGGGGACTTCCAGTAGGGAGCAAAACCTTTCCTCTGTATGGCTGGAAAGTGAAGACGAGAGAGCTTCAGAGCTCAGTGCTCCCTGATTGAATTAACTCATGTGTCTTCTGATGAAACCCCAGTGAAACTACCTGTTTGCAATGCCTTAGTAGCTGCTAAGTAAGATTTTCTAGAGGCCAGCCATGCTTATCAGTGCTACAATTCCATGGCTCTCCCCTTGCCAGTATTTCCTCTTACAAGACGTGGTGTGTTTAATCAGGTGAGGAAATACTTCCCTTCACCCAGATCCCAGTTGTCCTTGGATTTTGGAGACCTTCTCACATGGGAACTGTGATCCTCCTTTTCTGGGGGTGGTAGCGGGGAGGAAAGGAGCCACCAGATACTGATTTCTGTCTGTACTTCTGTCTGGGATTTTTAGACCAACCTCAACTGGACCAATGTTCATGCCATCAATTTGACCTTGGTGAACGTCACCAGCGAGGACAATGGATTCCTGCTTACCTGCATTGCTGAGAACGTGGTGGGGATGAGCAATGCCAGTGTGCTGCTCACTGTCTACTGTAAGTACCAGTGGAGAGACCTCATCCATACAGAGCCCGGAGGGGCTGCCCTGGGAGCTGTTTGAATGTACAGGCACTTGATACCAGTGCCATACTGGTTTTGTGGGTGAGGATTAGGAGGAGCTGAGCACAGTGAGCTGCAGGTGGATCCTCACACAGCTCTCTCTCTCTCAAATGTCAGTAATTTTGCTTTCCTGATGCTTCCATTAATCCAGAAATGAGCACAAGAGCAGGGAAGGAACAGCAGTGCCACACTGGTGGTGGTGGTGGGCATTTCCTGCCTGTCTCTTGGAAGATTCAATAGACTAAGGAAAAGCTTTAGAGGGACTAAAAATCTGACAACAAACACAAAGTTTCTTGTCCTGATGCTATGTGAGAGGTTCAATGGCACCCTTGCTAAAGACAATTTAAAACTTGCCACTAATTTCAGGGATGTTAGTGCTTCCTCTCAGATCCTACAAAGTTAAACTGCAAATGTCATGTAAATGTGCACGTGTCAAATTTGAACTGTTCACTTTTATCCGCAAGTAGCTCAACTTTCTTTGTGCTTTGTAATATAACAAAACCCTGACCTTAAGAGGAAGTTTACACAGCTTTGTCGTCTCAAGCAGCTGAGATTTGCTATATTTTGCTGTGTCTGTAATATTTGCCCTTACTTTGTAGTTTGAAAATCTGTCCCCCACCCCCAACCTTGCCATGTAGAGCGGAGACCCCTGTGGGATTCTGGCTACTCTTGGTAAACCCATGCATGCTGTGTGATGCTTTACTACTTTCATCTTCCTTCCAATAAGTGCTATTGATGGATTGAAGGATGGAGGTATAATTAAAGTTCAGCCCAGCTCAGAGCTGACTGGTCAGCAGACAGGTGTTTTTTGCACGATGTTTTAGCATCTGTTCCTCCACACCTTAAACAGCACTATGCTCATGCCTATTTTCACCCGTGAAAACCTCTAAGCTGCCGACAGTTTCTGCTACCCTTGCTCTTGTTGCACAGAGCCATCACTCAGGCTGTAATTTCACACTGAAAAAATCTGGGTTTGTGCATGTGGGTGGCTGCTTGTTTTGAATCCCCCTTGCCAGGAAGATATGAACAAGCCACATGCGGATCTGCAGAGAGGGTGGCTGGGACACGACTGTGTGGTTCAGGGGCAGATGGGTGCTGGTGGGAGAATTTTGCTGAGCACCAACCAGCTCTGCACCTTCTTCTCTTCTGTCGCCTTCACTGCCTTAAAAATTCACTGTCTTTTTTCACAAAGTTGGGTCTGAGTTGGTATGTTGGTTTTCCTCCTTGCGGATGCCCAATGGATTGTCTTTGCAGCTGGATGGAAAAGGAGAGTTTCAGGGAAGACATACATCTTTGTGTCATGTATCTTTGCACAAAACTTGTTCTTCTAGTTCAGACCTTGCCAGCCTTGGGGTTTGGGACCTTAGGTGTAGGCGTTGTAAATGGGGTTTCAGAGGCTATAGCAGAGCAACATTTGAATTCTTGGTGTGTCCCAAGGGGAAGACAGTGCATATGCAATAAATTGCAGGTGGAGTTTCTGCTTTTCTTATCCCTCTCCCACTCTACTCCCTTTAATTAAAACACCCCTGGAGGCTGTTCGGCGAGTGAGAACTCCTTTGGGATATTCAGGCAGTCAAAGCCCCCAAGGACAGACAGTCTCTGAGGGATACTTGCTTCCACAGCTATGCAATCCAGAATTGCTCAGTGTGACTGGAGAGCTCCCACGGGCACCTCGCACATGTGTAATGTACCTGTGCTACGTCACCGTGTCCTCCTTAGCGGGGACAGGCAGCCTCCCCAGCATCCCTTGCGGGAAGGAGAGCAGCAGTAGATGTGTGGACAGGACAGTTCAAGCTTAATTGTTCCTGGGCTGGTGAAATTTCCATCCCTGTCTTTAATTTATACCCGTTTGGAAGGCCAAGAGTCCTGGCCATGGCTCAGATCCTCCTTCCAGGGAGGGTGGAGTGGTTCTTTTGACAGCGCTGCTTCTTTACAGACATCCATGGGAAGAGTAGGAGGAACAAGTGGTTTTGGAGGTTTTCAATGCTCCTAGTTTCCGTGGTGCACAGAGTGGTGACGTTGGGTGGAGGTTGCTGTGAGCCTGCCATGTTTCTCTCTGCTAGATCCCCCTCGCATCCTTACTCTGGAGGAGCCGGTGCTACACCTGGAGCACTGCATTGCATTTGCAGTGCATGGGAACCCAGCTCCCACCCTTCACTGGCTGCACAACGGCCAGGTCCTCCGGGAGACAGAGATCATCCACATGGAGTTTTACCAACAAGGGGAAGTGTCTGAGGGTTGCCTGCTCTTCAACAAACCCACTCACTACAACAATGGCAACTACACGATTGTGGCCACCAACCAGCTGGGCTCAGCCAACCAAACTATCAAAGGACACTTCCTTGAAAAGCCTTTTCCAGGTAGGATATTCAGTTTATCTCATCAGGGCTCCTTGCAATCCGAAGGTCTTACTGTGGCCCTGCCAGTAATCCTTGCACCTCAACAAGGCCTTGACAACCCAAGTTGGCTTTGTCTGAACACCAGACAAAGAGGTGACCCCTGGCAGCCTCTTCTTCTGACCAGTATGATTTTCCTGCACAAGTGTACTTTGGTGTCATATGAACTCTTTAATGCTGGGAGACATGCTAACTGCTTTAGATAATTTTATTTTGTAGCATATTCTGCAGTGTATTTATTTATTTATTTTAAAGACCTTTAGGGATTTCAGTGGGAAAAGGATGTAAGTTTGGCCAATTATTTTGGATCTCCTTTCGGGTGCCCCAAAGAGGTTGCTGAATTTTTTCGAGAGAAAGTATTCTGCTGTGTGGTAGTTATAAGATATAGGAAGGAAAAGCCTTTGAAGTGATGTAGCCTGTCCCCTTTTTTTTTTTNTTTTTTTTTTTTTACTTCTAGCTAACATTTGTGAAATGATTAAAGCTGGATGCAGTGGTGTCAGGATTGTTTTCTTTCTGAATGCAATATGTGCAATTCCAGGATGACAGGGCTACAAAAGATGCGACAGCTCAATTAGTCACTTTGCATCAGTTTGCTGAGATTTCTTAACTGATTGCTTGGAATTCCCTGTTGTACTCCCTGGTGATTCACAGCTTAAGTGCAAGAAAAAAAAAAGAAAAAACATTTGAGGACATGAAGATCCATCTCTGGGAAGTGCCGTAGAGACTTCTGTGGTGGCCTGTCTGCTCTGTAGGAGCATCTTGGTCTGTTCCCTGACAGTGAAACACCATGCTGGCCATCATGGAGTTAAGATCTGTGCTGCCTTCAGGAATGATGCCATGAGAAAGTGGCAGCTCTAAATTGGCCCCTGCAGCCCAAGAAAATCCAGCAAAATAGGGCGTTTGCTAAATATAGCAAAATACCAACGGTACTCTCATTTATTATTTATATCACACCATATATGTACACAGAGTTTTCCCGCAGGTCAAATATCATAAATGCAAACCCAAATCTCTGCCTTGAAGATCTGACAATTGAACAAATGAGCTGATATGGATGGGAGTGGAAAATTTGTATTCTGACTTCAAGGATGCTGCCCTGTTTGACTATCTGACCTATTTATGTTTCCTTCTGTCAGGGCAGAAGAGCTTATCAAATGTAGGTGGATGAGGAGAGGTGCACAGGTTTGCAGTCTCAGCTCTGTCAGGTCCCACCTTTGTGACTCACTTTCCCCATCTGTGAAATGGGGCCAGCTCCTAAGTAGGTGCTGGACCTTCAGGAAAGGGAGGCAGATATGCTGTTCTGGAGAGCTGATTTTGGAAAGGGATCTGAGCCACGCTGTGGTGTGGGAAAGCACGTTGGTGTTTGAAGAGCATCTTGTGTTAGAGGCTCTGGGAGAATGGGGTTTTGTGAAAATATTGTAAAATACTGCCCTTGTGAGTGCATCTCCACCCACACCTCCTGTGTGCTGTTGGTGTGGGGTGGTTGCTGACCCTGAACCATCTCTCAGCAGGAACTGACCCATTTCCTTTATTTCTTCTGATCCAAAGTCCCAAGCCATTCCTCACCCTGGCAGACCCTGTCAGCCCAATGCAGGATGTAATTTACTTTCCTTGAAGCTTGTTGCTTTGTCCACTACCACAGCTGACATATACATTCACTGCAGCTGACGTTTATAATTTCCCATTTGAAGGTAGATTCCTTCAGAAAATGCCACACATTGAAGGTTCCCCAGTGTGGCTCATTCAAGCCCCTTGTTGCTTACAGCAATTCATGTGTGCAAGAGCTTTGCTGTCACTGCCCAGGGTAAGATTATTAGTCTTAATTAATTAATGAAAGCATAGTGCCTGGAGGACTTTCTGTCAGCATAGAAAAGGAACTTTGACCATGTATTTTAGAACTCCCTGGTCAAAAACCTCTCATTGGTAAAAGGCCACACTCTGCTTTCCAGGCTGAGGAGAGCAAGGTGCTGTTAGAAGCTGGGATCTGGGACAAGTAAGCTCTGTGCCATATCTGCCTTCCCTCTGATGCTGCAGGGCAGTAGCTCCCAGGACAGATTTGTGTCATATCCTGTAAAAATCTCATTGCATGTTGTCATTGGTATCTCTGCCACAGGCTGCCGACTCCTTATTTAATCCAGAAAGGTTAATGTACCTGTGATGAGTGTTCAGTTCTTTGGGAACTTCTCACAGAACTCAAGTTGGCTGAAATTTCTTGGCTATTTTTTATGCTTGGAAAAATAGGGTTTAATGGAAAAAAACCTTTTTGTGGATTTCTCTTGATTTTGCTTAGTCCAGCAGAGAAAAATGGAAAGGGGAAAATGTAGAAGTAGCAAGAATTTTATGACTAGACTCTGCCTTAAAAGGGAAGAAAAAGTCTCCAAATAAAATATTTTTTTCATTTTTTTCCCCTGCTCTTGCTAGAAAAGGCCAAGGAAAGTTACTTGTCTGCTTGACTTAAAACAAAAATATTTGTTCTGATTTTTTTCCCCTGGTTTGGAAAGCCGTGTTTGTCACCTGGGGTTTGTTTTACACTTCCCTTCCAAACCTCACCCATGCTCCAGGCGTGAGCGTTTCAGCATCCTTCCAGGAGCCCTCTGCCAGCAAAGCTGTGTAAACTCCAGTTAATATCGGGCTCAATTTCTTACACGGGCGAGTGAATTGGAAGCTGACGTGATTCTCACTCTGTGTAAACTGAGTGTCACCGAGGGCTTTAGACCTCATTGTCTGAGGCCTTGGCCACCCCTGGAGCTGAAGGAGCTTTGCTGAACAGTCGGCAAGCTGACAGCAGGGCCTGCTGTGGTTGTCTCGGGCAAGAGGCAGCTCTCGGACATCCACAGCCTCCGTGTCTAGTTCAGAAGCTATCAGCTGTTCCGAGTGGCTCATGAAAAGCAGGTCAGAGGAAGTCTCCTCTAACTCCCGGCCCCAAGCTGGGCTCTCCTCCATGGGAGTTGGTCCTCATCCTTGTAGGATTTTTTTCCATGGGTGCACACTGCCATGCAAGGCAAAATCTGTTTCTCTCCCCTCCACCTCCATGCTGCAGAGCCCTGTGTGTCTGTTGAGCTTTGCTTGCCTGCTGAAAGCAGGCTCATTTACCAATCATTCAAAAGTGCTATTTGTTCTCCATTTTGGCCCCACAGTAGTATCCTTCCCCTCCTCTTTCAGCCCAAGGTTCTCCATCCTGACCTCCAGCATGTCCTGCTGGCACATACGCTGCAATTTCCAGGAACAGTTGCCCAAGATGAAAAAATATGAAAAGTTGGTTTCCTGGGCTCTTTGGGGTGGTGGACTGTGTCTGAGGTGGTGGGGAAGGAGACCCCTCTCCCTTTGCGGTGCTGCTAACTGTGTTGCTTTTCTCTTTGTCCTTTCCACAGAGAGTACGGACAACTTTGTCTCAAGTAAGTGTCTCCTTGCCTTTTGAATACTGTGGCTGGTTTGTTTCTGTGGTTTCCTCTTCCCCTCTGTGATTTACAAAGGAAAAATGAGGAAGCCAGAAGCAGTTTGGTGGAGGTTGCACAAAGCCGTGGCTTCCCTATGCATGAACAAGATCGCTGGGGAGCTTGTGATCAGCTCGGTAATCTCATGAGACCAGGAGATGTTCATCTGCCTCTAGTGGTTTCCCAAAGAAGGTCCTATAGAGGAAATTCTGGTTGCTTGTGGTGTAGCAAAAGGGACCTTAACTTGATGCAGGCTGGGCTGTCCAGCAACATCTCTCTGGTGTGGGCTGGGATGAGAAGCAGGACTCAGCTTCTGTTGTGGTTCTTTGACAAATTCTTCCTTCCATCCCCCAAAACACTTCGCACGCCACACACCACAAAATGCATTCAAGCTACTGTTTCTTCGGATCAAGTTTTGCTGCAGTCAGTTGTGTTTTAACCCCACTTAGCTCAGTAGATTTCTGAAAACTAGGAGAGGGCTCAAGGGTGGTGGGAACCCATCCCACACCAGGCACCCAGATGTTTTTCATTTGTGAGGCTGGAGCGACATTAGCATAGTGCTGGTCTGTGTTTTCTCTGTTGATGTGCACAGGGAACTCTCTGATGGTTGATTTGTGCCTTCTGAAATAGAAAGTTGCAGCCTCTTTTAGGGGTGAACTGGATCTCGTTAGGTCAGGCACTGCTGTTGGAATGTGCTGGTGCCTTGGGAGTCCCACGGGAGCCACACTGAATTTTCTGTCTTTGGTGTTTTGGTTTCAGTCGGTGATTACGAAGTGAGTCCCACCCCACCAATCACTGTGACCCACAAACCAGAGGAGGACACTTTCGGGGTGAGTCCTGTTCTCTTCTCTACAGAGCTGCTTTGCCTTCATTCCTTGTTATTGATTACTCAGTATTTGTATTTCTCTGCTGTTTTGAGGTGTTTGCAAGGAAAATCTCCTCCTTTATGACTCAAGACTGCAATCAGAAGGATTTTGTGGCTTGTGTCAGGCAGGTAAAATACTGACACAAACCATCTGATCCTCTTGGGTCTGCAGTGTGGAACCAGGGAACTCTTTGAAAACAAGGCATCCTGTGAAGTCTCTGCTGGCAGGGTCAAGAATTCTCACTCTAAAAAAGTAGCTCCCAGAGAACAAACAAACAGGCATTTGTGTGTTTTGGACTGTTATTGATCTGTTAAGCTTAGCCTGTTGAGGGACTTGGGTTTAATTTGGTTCAATTCTGTCAATGTCTGTTTGCCCTCTCTCCTGCTGTGCAGGACATGCCTAAAATGAAAAAGGAAAGTAAGTCTAGGGCTTATCAGATCTCAGCATTGTCTTTCTTCTGCAGAATCCCGGTAGGGAAAAAAAAAAAAAGTATGCATAAGTATTAGAAGAAAAAAATTAGCATGTTACACAATTGCTCTAATTCTGTGAAAGTTTTAAGATACTGAAATCCACGAGATGTCAACAGAACAAGAAAAACTCAGTCCACCTTGATTTCAGTTCTCATGTAACAGAAAACCTCCTTTAACTGAAGTGGAAGCTTTGAACAGTGAGGCTGGAGTAATAATGTGCACTGATTATTAAATATAAAGCACAGAAAACAAACAGGGGATGAAAATAGAGTGTAGTAAAATAAAAATTTAAAAATATCATAACAAATGTACCAGGAGCAGGGAAAAGGATTGCAAAATGAAATTACTTCTTCTTGGTTAAATGATGTATTTTCTATTATAGCAGAATACAGTTTTGTAAAAGGAAGCAAAGTCTAAATGCATCACAAGACCTAGTACAGAACAATTGGACACATGCCAGAGAAATTGTTGTTTACATCAATGCAATAAAAGTATCTCGAGCAAAGACTTGAAGGAATAAATATTCATAAATATTAAAATAAGCCTGGGATTGTAAACCCTTTAGGGCAAGGAGGTTTTCTTTCCCTGCTTGTACACTGCCGCAGTGGAACCACAGCTCCTGTGAAGGACTTGGACATTGTTGTAGTATAAATATTTACTAGTAAAATTACAGCAAGTAGGGAACTGTTAGAGGCTTTTTGAAACTCAGATGTTTTACAGGGAAAAACCCCTTAGTTCTACTTAATTTCTTCTATTTTCTTTTTGTGGTGTGTTATTTTCCCCTCACTCTGTCCTGAGGGATGTTTGGATGGAGGCAGAATTGTGTTCCCAGCTGAGGTTTGAATAGCTTTAGTGTTGTAATGTCATGGCAAAGAGGTGATGTCAGAAATGGAGGCTTGGGATGTGATGCAGTTAAGGCAGAGCCCAGGCACTGGAGCAGAGGTCTTTTTTCCCTGCAGATGTATGGAATGAGAGGCTGGAGAAAGCTGGTGCCAGAACAGGATCACTGATGGGAAGATCTCAGACCTCCCAGTCCTGCAAAAAGCGTGTAATGCCTCCATGCTGTGCCAGAGCCTGCTGCTTTAACTTGTGTTTTCCTCCATTGCTGATATCCACAGGGCTGCACAGATGGTGTGAGCCTATAGAAAGGTTAACTGGGCAAGGAGGTGCTGTATTTCTGATTTAGACTCATAAATTCCTCTGTGTTGAGTCTAAGGCTTTTTCCTTCCAGGTTTCCATTGCAGTTGGGCTGGCAGCTTTTGCTTGTGTCCTCTTGGTCGTCCTCTTTATTATGATCAACAAGTATGGCCGGCGGTCCAAGTTTGGGATGAAAGGTAGGTGCAGTCGCTTTTCCCTAGCAGGAGGCACCTTCCAGGATTGCCCGGCTCTTATAGCACACGTGGAAAGGTGTTGTGGCTTTATTCCTACAACGCAAAGCCTTCTAAAGGGAATGAAGTCCTCTTCTGTTTGTTGAGAGAGTAGTGGAGATAAGTGGGCTGGTGGGTCTCACCTGTGTGTGCTTCTGTGGGCAGGAGTGTGGATGTGTGTTCCTTATCAGTACACATCAGTTCCTCCAGCCCTGCACTGTGGTCAGGGCAGCATGGTCTTGGATGAAATCTGTTTTATGGACTTGGTGGTGCACAGGCTTCCCTGCACAGGGTGGGCAGAGGGGACAGAAGGATGTGAAATTTGTTTGAGTTCTATTGGGAAGGCAGGTGCAGCCACTCAGTGCCTGTCTGTGAGTGGGGACTGAGATGCTGCTGTCACTTTATGTCCACACTGGCAGGGCAGTGGTGTGGAAGGTCTCTTTCTCATAAATTTCTGATGAAAGGTTTTCTCCTCTGTGTCATGAATACTGACTTTAGAAATTTGTTTCAAGTGTCACTGACAGTGACTGGGAAGTGAGAAGGCGTTGGATGTTTGCCAGGCAGAACTGGTATGTCCTACCGACATCAGCTTTGTGATGTGACAGAGCCAATGCCAGAAGTAGAAGATTCTGTGCCATCTGCTTTTTGTGACTCTGCTGGTATCTCCAGCTGGGCAGCGTTGGTGGTGCCCGGTGAAGGCTGAAGGAAGAGCCTTCACGTGACAAAGTACTTCCCAGCCTAACTGGTGGCTCATGCATGCACTATTTGAAGCCAGGCTTTGACAAACACGAGCTTCTCCCAAGGCTGCCTATTTCCTGGCCTTGGTATGGTCTGTGCTGCAGCGCAGGTTGATAGGTTTGCAAATGTTCCCTGTGCTTGTCTAGAGCTTTGTTTTCTTTATGTAGACATTTCCTGCCTGGGTCCAGATGGGATTCTGGCTGGAGTTTCTCCTATGCATCCTATGGAGATAGAAGACAGGACATTTAATTGAATAGTGAATCTTCCACACCAACTTAGGAATATTTAGTCCATATGTCCAATGATAAGAACCATCTGGTGGAGTGTACTGACTGGTGGGTGGAGTAGAGGAATGGAAGACATGGTTCCTGGGATCAATTCCCAGCTCTTCTACTGACTCACTTAGTGGCCATAGGCAATTAGCTGTCTTAACCTCTGTCTCTGCTTTAATTTCCCCATCTGTAAAACTGGGATGATATTATGTGCCTTCTGGAGGGATTTGTCAGAACACTTTGGAAGTGCTTGGGCATGTGCCACTGATGGAGCTTTGAGATACAAATGTAAAAAGGAAAGGTAACGTTTAACTCTAGTGGAAGAATCAAAGAGGAGTGAAGTGAGCCCGATGTGAGTAATGAGTCTTGGTGAACAGATGTGTGTATGTGTTTAGAGGTGTTTGGGTAAGTTTGTCAGTGGATATTCTACGTTCCCAGAAACCAGAGGGGTGCCGTGATGGGCCCTTGTGCGTGCAGTTTAACGGAGGCAAGATTATTTAGCCTGAAAAGTCTGCTTTCCTCTTCATCATGCTGTGCTTCTTCCAATTCTGATACAAAACCACAACCCTGCAAAGTTTCTACAAGTTTTATTGGCTTTGCTTGGAGAGATGGAGTTGACAGAAGATAAATACACTTCAAAACCAGGGAGATAACTCTTTATTAAGTCACAATTGTCTATAGGCGCCACCATAGACAGCCTACTCACACTGCTCAAACTCTGCTCTGCTCAGTTAACTCTAGGGCAGGAGGCATCCTTTATGGCACCCAGCATGTTATCACTTACTAAGGGAAAAAAAAATAAATCCAAACCCTGAGTCTTTTTGGGAAAGTGCATCCGTGATTCAGGAGCTGTTTGTTGCCAGCTGATATGTTGCCACTTGTTGTTGAAATCCCAGCTTGGCAGGCCTGCAGGAGCAGGTTTTTCCTGTTGATTTTGTCAGATGCAGAACATTGTGTGCTTGTGTTGGACATGTTACCTAAAGCACCTCATGAGTCTTTCTGAGTACATCTTTTTCCTTCTGCTTCTCCTAGTGTTAAGCAGATGGTTTATTTCCTAGAGAGAGGTGAACGTGGACTGACAAAGTTGGATGTCACATTGGGTTTGGAAGGTTCCCTGGGCCAGCCTGCTGGATTGCCCACCAGCCTTAGAACCAGGCTGCCAAATGTCCAACATCCCAGCTGCCTTTGCTGAAAAGAAAGTCATTGTGTCTTGAGGGACATGTGCTGGGAAAGGACTCCGAGGGCATGGTCCGTCCACCTTTGTCCTCTTCTGGCTGGTAGCACACCCTCAGAGCACTGCAGCACAGTCCTGCCAGAGCCAGACCCGGTTACTGATCCAGCAGCAGCGAAGTGGTGGGAAAGCCTGTGGAGCCAAGCATGCCTTCGCTGGGCTGGAGCGCTGGCACCAACAAAAGCTCCTTTGAGAGCGGCTCTGACGCGCTGTGCTCCTCAGCTGAGCTCGCCCAGCCTGGCTCCGGGCCATCCCTCTCGCCTTCCCGTGCTCCCTGCACAGAGGGCATTCATTAACAGAGGTCAGATCCCCTTTCTGGCCGCCTGTCGGCTTTGGCTCCTGTAGCTGGGAGGGAACAGGGGTGGGCTGAGGCAGCTGGGGGGAGCCGGGAGATCACTGGAGCTGGGGTGGTGGAGGCGGCAGGGAAGTGGCAAACAAAGCTCCTTTTTGTGAAGAGTGGTGTTGCATGAGCAACAGAGAGGCAGTGGAGGGAAAACCACTGGGAAAAATGAATCTTAAAACTGAGACTTGTTGAAGTTGCAGAAATGCAGCCACTTGCTGAAGGATGTTGTATCCAGAGGATGGGCTGGGATGCTTTTTGAAGCCTTTTATTAGTGTGGGAAAAAGAAAAGGGTCTTAGCAAGCAAGAAATTGAAATTTAGTGTCCTTTGTTTTACTGTGTGTCCCAAGGGGGTGGTTTTTTGGATGGGATAGACCACACGGGAATAAGGAGCCCAATATCCTGCTCTCAGTCGCTGCTTGCCCCAACTCTAGGGCCAGTATCCCATGTTCCCTGGTTGCCCACCCAAGGTGGAGGGCTTTACACCTCACCTTCTGGGGTCAGGCTTGTCACTGCAGCCCTTGTAAACAGTGTCTTCCAATCCAACTTTAATCTCAGCAGATGACAGGAAATGAAATTTTGTAGTATAATGAAAAAGCCACACGCAAGTCCCAGGACTAAGAAAAATTAAATTTCATGAAAGAATAGTAATGGCACAGAAAAGATCTGGGGCATACAAAATATTTAGATGACACACTGATGGAGACTGTAAATACTTAGGTTGATGGACTGAAATATATTCTCCTTTTACTTGTTTTCTGTTACATTTGCAAGTGCCTCGGGATGAAGGACGTGTGCTCATGCATATCTGTGTGATGTATTCCTGGTGCTGCACAACTTCAATAAAAACCAAATGGAGTTAGCTGAGATATGCAGAGAAAGGTGCTAGAGAAAATCCAGAGACAAGAGCACTTGTAGCTGTGCTGAGATTAACTGTTTTCCAGGCTCTGAGATTAAAAACTCCTTCTATCGTCCAAACAAGGTTTTCTTCCTTGGGTAGAGCCAGTGCCAGCTAATGGTTCAGACTTGGTTACAGCAGGCAAAGAGTCAATTGGCTTTTAATCTGATTTCCTAAAGAAATAAGCGTGTGATCACGCTGCCTCTCTGCACACACGCAAGTGCGTGTGCACAGCTCTGCCTACTTGGGTTTCCCCTCTCTGTGCTGCAGCTTCTGCATCTGCTGGCCAGTTCCACTCAGAGGAGAGGGGAAAAGACTTACAGATGTCTTTACAGGGATCATGGAAATGGGGGAACTAAACAGATTGACAACCCAGATGATGTCCTGCTGATAAAAATGCCTCCAGCTTTTCTGGGCATTGGAGAATTCATATAGAAGCTCAGCCTTGGACGGAAAAACACAGGGGTCAGGCTTTCACGGGATCTGCTGTGGTGGGTGGTGTGCACGTGTGTGCGCGTGCATACATGTATTTTCTTTCTGAATAAGCAGAAGCAGCAAGGAGGTGGGGGAGAACCAATGAACAGTAAACAAATACTGCCCACGCTTTCTGTAATGTTTGAGGAATCCCATCGCTATCAGTTTATTTGATATTTGCTCTAATAGCCCTGATCAAAGTGCTGGCACTGCTGATGTGCATGTGGATGTCAGAAATACTTGCAGAGCTGTTCCATTGTAATTTAGTGTTAGTTAAAAGGTACTTAAAGTAGTTGCCTATTTGATTATGATTGGGGGCTATTAACATTTTTTTCCATAAACAGATGGTTACTGTCCGCTGAGTCGATTGCAGAACAATTCCAGAGTTCTAATTCAGGAGGAGCAGCTCCTGCAAAGATATCTTGGGTGCCTGGCTTTTTGCTTTTGTTGATTTGGGTTTTTAATTTCTTTTTTTTAGTTTCCTTCTTTTTTTTTTTTTCTCCTTAATTATGCAAGTATTGCTTCAAAGTGTGGGGATATATATACATCAGAGCCATGACCTGCCTTTCAGATGAGGCTTAATTCTGTCCCATGTTGCCTTGGCCAAGCCTGGCTATAATCATACACCAATTTTTTTTTTTTTTTCCTCTACCTGATTATTTGTTGTGTAGGCATGAACAAACCCTCTGCAGCTTGGAGAGCCTGCACATCAAGGGTTAGCTGCTCAGGAGAAATCCGTGATCAGAGCTCTTTCATTCCTTCCTCCTGGGAGCCTGCCATGTAGTGGGAGCAGGAAGAAAGAGCAAAGTACTATCAGCCTGGCACAGCTACAGGAGAGAAACAGCCATACATCAGCAGCCACGGCTAATCACAGGGATTTGGGGATGTAAGGCTCTCCAGCGCAACAGACTGGAAATGGGAACCCATTGCTGCTGTGTTCTTTGAGCTGGGTGTGAGATGTGCAGAGCCCTGAGGGGCTGAGCCCCCTGAAACATCCGAGCAGAGCAGCTGCATGGGACTGATGGAACTCAGGGCTTCTCCTTGCTGGTATCCTTCAGTTTGTTTGCAAATACCCTTGATATACTTCTACTCCTCAATATTACTTGGGTTTATTTGCCTGGGAAGTGGATTGAAAGGGCAGGTGGTTTCACTGGGGCTTCCTTCTATAAATACCTGTTTATACTCTGCTGAAGTGCAAGCTGTGCTATTTTTATATTTATTTATTTAATGCCTTCAAGGTGATAAAGCATAAAGCTATTTGAGCTGCTGAATATTGCTTTCTATGACTACCTGAAAGTAAGTTGCAGACAGGTGGGGGTCAGTGTCAGTCCCTTCTCCCAGGTAACAAGCAACAGGTCAAGAGGACAAGGCCTCAAGTTGCACTGTGGGAGGTTTAGATAGGATATTAGGAAAAATTTCTTCACTGACAGGGTGGTCGTGCATTGGAACCGGCTGCTCAAGGAAGGGGTGAAATCACTGTCCTTGGAAGCATTAAAAATCCATGTGGATGTGGCACTTAGGGACACGTATAGTAGTAGAACTGGCAGCGTTAGGTTAATGGTTGGACTTAAAGATCTTTGAGATCTTTTCTATCTTTAGTGATTCTATGGCAAGTGTCTCACCCTCTGCTGGGCCATGCAGTCTGTAACTGGTGTGGTGGCAGCAAGGGACAGCTGCTATGAAGCCCTGGGTTCCTTGGCAAACCTTTGAGAGATCCCACCTGTCCCCTGAGGTGCTGTGACTGTGACAGGCTTCTACTTCTCCTCTTGGCAAAGGCAGATCCACTCTCACTCCAGCAGTACAACGCTTGCACCGCTTGTCCCTCAGTCCCAGGTGGTGTTGGTCTGGTGAAGGCTTGGAAGGTCACACTGTTCCGTGTTGCTGTCTGAAGGAGCAGGGAGCCACTCTTGGCTGGAGAGGTGCATGGAATGACCCTGCAGGAGAAACAGTTAGCAAAAGGTCAGGATTTATTTAGATCTAGAAATAAAACAGTTTTCCACTCCCAGAAGTATTAATAGGTTATTTATAAAGGAAATGTAAAGTGCACTGACCAGCCATTATTTATTTTGGTTGCTTTTACAATACCCAGGTGTCTTTTTTAGGCCACTGCTGAAAGCAGGTTAAAAAAAAAAAAAAAAAAAAAAAGACAGGTAAGCAGTTTTCAGGTGACCCAAGAAGCCCCAAGCCTCCTTCACACCACGTTCCTGCAGGCTTTTCCTCTCTGTGTGTGACCTCCCTCACCCGAGGTGTCCGTGTTTGCTCCAGTCCCTGGCCTGGTGCTCCATCCCAAGTGCACCACTCGCCCTGAGGGAGCCCCATGGCAGGGCTGGTGTTTGCCCAGGGCAGCCCAGCATCAGCAGTGTCTCCTCACGGACTTTCACAAACACTTCTCACGTTGTGGTGTTAAAAGCTGCATGAGTGACCCTCATCTTACCTGTGATTCTGCATCAGGTGAACTCCCAGCTGAGGTGCTGGAAAGAGGTTGGCATTTATTTATTTTTTTATGTTTTTCTTTTTTAAATTGAAATGTCTCTTTTCCAGCCTCAGAGCATCTGCTTTTCCACCAGCAAAGCATTAACAAGTGGCAGTGCTGGGGATGCTGCTCCTTGTAGCTCTGTGCTGATTTCCGCCTTTGTGTAAACCTGTAGGAGTGAGAGGGTGAGAATGAGCCATGGCTGCTTCCCTCGGACCACAGGGTTGGGAAGATGTCCTTCACCCACCCGCCTTTCAGGAGCAACTGAATTGCCCCAAGTCCTCATACAACAGCTTACACCCATCTTTGCCACAGCCGTGAGACTGCCCAGGCTCAGTCACCTCAGCAGCCTCCCCAAAGGACCATGCAGAAGGTGATACTCCTCATGGGGGTCCTCTCCACAGCAGTGATGCTCCTGCCTGCCCATTCCTTGCCTCCAGTGGCTCCAGCCTCTGTTTGGTGCTTGTTCTGATGGTGTCTGTCTGTCCTCGCATGGCTTTGCTTTAGTCAAAGATGCTGGAATGGCAACACAGGGCCAGAACAATTCTGTTGATCTCCAGATCGGGTGCTACATACA
Source organism: Cnemophilus loriae (assembly GCA_013397755.1). Classification (NCBI taxonomy): domain Eukaryota; kingdom Metazoa; phylum Chordata; class Aves; order Passeriformes; family Corvidae; genus Cnemophilus; species Cnemophilus loriae. The sequence continues at coordinate 335,173 of VZTF01000420.1, forward strand.
GCAGCAGGATAAGCTATTTTGTTTAACCAATATGACTAAGTCTGACGAAGACCCACCATTTCCACAAACCTTGTGGTCTGTGCACTCTCATGTGCCTCTCTGCAGGCAGACAACAACCAGACAATTGAATGTCAGCTTTGATGTGGCTTTAATACGGTGCAGGGCAGTGCTGGAAGAAGCAAAGGACTTTAATTAATATTTTAGTTGTGGTTTGTCTGTACTGCACTTGTTCAATTATTCTTTGAAAAAGATTTTGCTACTGCTAATGCTGATAAATGGTCCTCCGGGATGATGTCCCTGGTGAGTTTATCACCTCTTCTTCCTTATGACTTTTGCTGTAGGATCGTTGTTCATTTATGTGGTGTTTAGCTGGGGATGCAGAGATCTATCACTCTGTCCTTAAACCGTGGAGCAGGAGAGCTGTGCACTTCGTCAAGGGCCAGGTGACTGCAATGTCAGATGCAGGAGTGGCAAGGGAAACCTTTGGCAGCTGCGAAGGCAAATGGAGAGAAGAAAGAGAAAAGTGCTGCTTGGTTTTGAGCCTGGGATGAATGTGCCTGAAGGAGTGCCTAGAAATTTGGAGGCAGTGGAATAACCTCCCAAAGGAATGGATAAGAGCTGTCACCTGGGCTGTTCAACCTTTGACTGGCAAAAGCACTGGGGAAGCAAATTGTAGGGAGCACTGGAGCATCTGATGATCTAATGGGCTTGTTCCATCCCCAAGTTCTATTTCTTGTGGTGCAATAGCTAGCCTGTCTGTGTCCAGGACAGTTCCAGAAACCTCCATCAGCAGCACCGGTATTTAGCATCTGTTGATGGAAGTGGGATGCTCAGGCATCTAATTTCAATCTACAACCATGCTGTTAAAAAACAATGGACCAGAAGATAATGCCTGTACACAAAAGCAGCTGGATAGTATTTTGTACACAGGAGAAATAAATCACATTTGGAGTCTTATATTTTGTGTCTGAGAAGTAGGGTTGTGATCCAGCTTCTGTTTGGGACAGTGGTCTTCAATTTATGCCGTGGCCTTGGATAATGGAGTAGAATAGAAGAGATAGTCTGTTACCCTGTACCTGTCTTGTGTTTCAGGAGGGGGACTCAGGATGTCACTCAAACTGACCACAGGTCTTTCTTTGGACTCTGCGTATGAGACACGGCTGCTGTCAGGGTGATTGAGGGCCACCATGCTGGGAATGATGCCCAGCACACCCACAGAAACTCATCCCACCCACAAAAACTCATCAGCTGTCAATGTGCTCTGCTCCACACTCAGGGTGTGTTGCAGGATCTCCCCTCTGCTCTCAGGCTTGTGGCAGGAGAAGGGCTTGGAGCTGGGCATCTTCTGTGTCTCACAGCCCCTTTGCTCCTTGTAACTGTTGGAATCTGGTACCTCCAGAAAAGTTTTTCTTCATTGCTTTGGCCCTGCATCTGCAGGAGTTACCAGCCTCTTCTGGAAGGGACTGTTTCACAAGAAGATCCTTACACTGCAGCCCAGCATCTCATGCACCTTGGTGTTGGGGAGGTTTTGTGGCTCTGCTGGCTGCCCCCCAGTCTTGCTGAAAGACCTGACTTTGTGACCAGCAAGAGGTTTTCCCTACCAAAAATGTGAAAAAGCGATGTTGGATCAGATGCCCATTGAGAAGCAGTCTCTGGGCAGGTGGTTTTGCCACATCTGCCTTCGATGTCACTCAAACCAAAGCAGTGCACAGCTTCAAAAACTGCAGAGGATGCAAAATCATACAATTACAGCAAAGAAAAGGGATATGTCTGCTTGGGCTTTGGATTAAAAACTCTTTGGCTTGCTTCTCATTCCATGTGAACAACCTATAGGAACTTCCATCTCCGTCTTCTCTCCGTGCCAGTTCATGCTTCATCCTCCCCAGCAAACTGCAGGCTCTTCCCAGCCTAACGCAGTCAAGACTCAGATGAGAGGCTGTGAATTAGTGTGAGAGGAAAAACACTGTTTTCCTGCACTCTGTTTTTTGTTCATAGTACAATTCACACGGCAGGGGCTGAGACGTCGGTGCCGCAGCAGCTCCAGGGCAGGCAGTGCCGGAGGGGCTCCGCGGCTCATCCGTGTCCTGGTGAAACACCAGCTGCTCCTGCAGGAGCCTGCGGTGCTGAGGCAGCTGCTGGGATCGGGGTAGGGGAGAACTGGCCCTTTTGTTGCTGACAAGACGATTTCATCCTGGTGCTCTAAAAGCTCTTGTGACATCCCCCATTTTCCAGATGGATAATGAAAACCTGTGAGCAGGGCTGTTGCGGTGGCTTCCGAAGTGCTCTCCCGTGGAGCTGTGTCCATTGGTTTCATATCTGCTGACGGGGCTTAATAATCATTCCACTACGTGGAGCTGGCACGCGGGGAGGCAGGTAAAGACACTGCTGCCCTGGGGCTGAGACACGTTTCTCACCATGCAGAGGAGAGATGGGAATTGGACCTGGAGATCCTCATCCTGATGGGCCGATTTCTGCCTCTCCTTCTCCTAGGCTGTGCAGGAGATGCTGGCCTGATCTCCTCGTCTCTTGCTCAGGAGCCTCTTGGCACCCTCTCCTGGCATCCAGGGATGCCCTGAGTCTCACCTAGGGGCTCCTGTGCTTCCACTGGACCATTACTTTGGGAAGAGCAAAACAGAGCCAAGTTTTCCCCAATCAGCAGGTGCATAGTCCATGCTAAAAACAAAGCATGTCTTTATCCAAAGTGGCTGTAGTAATGAAATGAAAAAAAAAACCTATAATTTTGAGGTAACATTGGTCTAGGATCAATACTTATTCTTATTGATTTCTTAATTTCTCTAACATTTTTTCATTTGGTCTTTGGGCAAATTCCCACGACCATCCCTATGCACACAGCAGTGGGATGCTGCAGCAGGCCTGAGTAGCTGGTAAGGAACTCTGGAACAGCAGGGCAGGGCAGATACTCCTTCTACTGGTGGGGTGCAGTGCTGGGGAACTGGCTGCTGAGACCTGTCAGGAGGATGTGTGTTGTACAGGGTCTCTGTGCTGGTCACTAAAGTTGCTCTGGGGCTGGACCCAGGGTCAGGACTGGTTGATGCCAAAGACCTGCTCGGTCTGTTTATTTAAGTTAACTCACGACATGCTTTTACATCCCATCCCCCTGGTTGTTCATCCCTGGGGCTGTTGCAGCTGGCTCTTCCTGCAGTGCTAAACAAGGGTGTGGACGCAAACCCTTCTTCATCCCAGCCCTTCCAGCACCGCCATCACATCTTTTTGTTGTTGCCCTTTGCCGAAGCTCCCTGGTGTGAATCTCCTGTCTCTACAGCCAGAAAGGTTGAGAATTACCCCAGGTTTGGTCCCCCAGTGCTGGATGGGGACACCTCCTTGCTGTGTAGAGCATGGTCCCACTATCCTGCTCCCCTGCAGGCTCATAACCCATTTGCAGCCTGTGGTCACCACCAGCCCATCTCGACATTAACTGCTTCCAGGCTTCTGCCTCCCAGTAAATTGGTGATTTATCACCAAAACTTGTTTTTATTTAATATCTTTGAAGTTTACATCTTGGTTTTCTTACTTCTGCCTGTGTTTGCTGGCTAAGGGACTCAATGCCCCTGTGACTTCGTGCCTTTGGTGCCTCTTGACTTAGGAGAGGGCAGCTGAGCTGGTGGGAATGAACCAGCTCTGCTCAGTCGTTGAGCTTCTGTATCAGTAGTGGCTTCAGAAATTTTGACGGTTGCAGCTTATCCCCTAAATAGACACATATTGCTATGTAGACTGGCTTAAAGCTTTGCCATAGTTATGCCACCCAGACTGGCACTAGCAGGGAAGAGCCCTGTAAATCAAATTTACTGTTATATTAGTATGAAAGTGCTCATATCCAAGCCAGTTTGAATTAATTTTTCAAGAAAGTTTTTCTCTGAGACACTATCAAATATATTACAGTTTTCATTGACTAATTTTGTAATTCAATCAGGGGAAAATAAGGCATTGAAGGTAGTTCAGCATGATTTGTTTTTATAGACCAACTGCTTCATCCTCTTGATTCCACTCATTTAGGCTCTTAAATAATTTTTTTCCTTTGATTTTTCACTATAAATTTAAAGTTAGGTTTATTAATTTATACTTCATACCAGCCAGGATAACAAATACAAGTTTTATGCATATATGTGTATATAAAGGGAAAAGTCTTTGCAGATTTAAAGAGCTTCTGCCTTCTTGACAAGTTTCTCAGCCGGAATTAAATTGGTTGCAGCATTTGGTAATGAGACTTCATGCCTTTTGGGCTGCTGAGTGCTTTTTCTGAGTATCCTGCTCAGGTCTGTCCCTCTGTACGGGACAAAGAGAGGAAATATTGCTGAATTTTCCAGTAATAATTTTCTTAGCTGTTTTAACCGTTACTTAATTTTCTTCCTCACTGTTTTTATTATTTTATTTTGGTTTATGCTTTAATTATATTTAAGGAGTATTAAGTTTTCTATATCCTGTTTGTTCTCAATCTCCCTTGATCTAAGGAATTGTGATGGAAATTGAAATTAGATACAGCCTTTTACTTCTGAACGTCTGCAGAAATCCCATTCCACCCTCCTGCTGCAGGGCAGCTGGATTTTAGCTGTTTCTTCCTTTTTTTTAATATTGTTATTTAGTTCTTAATAACAAAACATATTGTCTTCACCATGTTTCTTTTCCATCTAAATTTATTATGCTGCTGGTGTATTTAGGAGCGATTTGGGCTTATTCTCTCTGCTTAAAGACCTCAAGTAATGCTTCTTGGCTGCTGCTGTCTGTTAACGTGATATCGGAGTTAATGGGATGTCAGCATGTGCCAAAACCCCTCATCAGCAGAGCACACGTGTTCCACGCTGGCATATTAAAGCTGAAGTTGTAAGGTTAAAGCAAGGCACTTTCCTACCTTTTGATATGTATTGGTAAAGGCATTGACTTAAGTTCTGCTGAACTCGCTGTGATCAGGTTGCACCAAAGAAAGTCACTTCCTCTTAAGCGCATCCCAACGGGGAAGCTGGAATCCGTTCTGGGATGCTTCAGCAAAGGGCGTCTCTCTTGGGTTTGCCCCCGCCAGAGCTTTGCCAGAGGTTCAGATGGGGGTTTTGGGACCAGCCTTATGGGCAGGATTTGTGTTAATCTGCTAGAAAGGAATGAGGTTCTGCTTTTCTGCTAAAAGAGGAGAGGTGCTATTAAATTTTGTTGATTGAGTATTTTACTAGGATGTGCTACTGGGCCTTTGAATGCCTGCCAGGTGCCTCTCTTTTTTTAATACCTTATTTTGTTATTTCATTGAGGCAAAACCTGGCATTTATTTACCTGGTATTAGACAGCTTGCAGAAAGCTGTGTAAGCTCTCCTTTTGCAAAAGGTACATTAGTTCAAATTCCTGGTTTCTGTGCTGTTCTGCTTTGATACCTGCCTTTGGATGCAGGCAGGGAGGCAACATGCTGTCTGAAACTGTGCCTTGAGGATGAATCTTGGTTTCCAACCAGTGGCAAAAATGAATGTATTATACCTGGATCAGGCTTTACCTTTAAATTTCTGGTTTTTTACAGAAACAAAATCTGTGGTTTGCAAAACCGTCAGGCTTTTTGTGCAAATCCAGGCTACAATAACATCCTCCATTCTTAGTGGAGAACCTTAGGTTTTGAACTCAGCACTCGAGTGCTTTTCCCAGGAGCCATCTCCAAATATTTTACTATCAGATGTCAGTGCTAAGCTGGCATGTATGTACAAGGCCCTGTGTGCTTCAGGACCTCTGAACTCTTTTTTATGGCACACGAATTGTGAAGATTTTATGGCCCTTGCACCATCAGTATTTGCAGTGCGTTACGACATACAAAGATGTTGGGAAGCTCCAGGCTGGGAGATGCGAAGAAATGAATGTGTGGCAGAAGCAGGGAGAGGCAATGCAGCAGTCCAGGCTCTTATTGGGCAAATTCTTCATGTCACTCTTACCAAAGCAGGTAGGGAAGGAGGAAACTCCTCTCTCTTCTCCCATGGAGCACAGGCATGGAAGGGAGAGATACAGGCGGGGAGGGGCTTTATGAAGCTGTTAATAGCTGGTGGTGAATGCCTATTTGTCTACGTGGAGATTCAGAGCCCAGGAGTGGCTGGAGGGAGATTTGCCGTTGGGTAGGCTCTGTAAGGATAAATAACCTTGGCTGCAATTTGTGCTAATGATTTCCTAAGCATGCTGGCATGTCTTGATCAGCGGCGGAGGAGGGAAAGCAGTGCTTTTGGTTTTCTTTGGGGTGTGAATGGGGAAGGCAGGAGGAGGCTGGAGAGAGGAGGGAGCAGCAAGTGTTTCCCATTTTGGTTAGTGGTGTGGGAGACGAGAAGTTGGTGGTTGAATTTTAATTTCTTTTATTGGTCTAGTAGGACAGTAGCTATGGGAGATGAGTTACCCACGGATGTGGCTCCACTGTGCAGGCTGCAGTCCTTGGAAGTTTTCCTGAAAGATGTTGTCTTGACAAGGTGGTTTGGTTGACACACAATCCAGCAGAGTTCTGTCAGGTTAAATTTTTGAGAAGGTATACATGACTGTCTTGATTAAGAAGGGGTAGAACAAATGCAAAATACACAAACCCATGCTAGTGCAGAGCAGGGGGAACTGCGTGGAAGCCCACAGTTATTAACCTCATGTCTCCATCACAGTCAGATCAGATTCCACAAAACCATCTCAGTACCTTCCTGAATTATTACAGTCCGAAGATTTGAATTGAAACTTATACTTTTAGAGCCTGGAAATAGGAGTGCACACTCCTGCATGTGTTTTGAGTGAACAAAAGCACTGCAGGCTCCGTGCTCATGCCTCATGCTGCAGCTGTTGAAGAGCAGGGGGTCAAACACATTGTGGTACCAAGCAAAATCTTCAGGATATCAAGTTGTAATTTCCTAGAAGCTATAGGCTGAGGGAAATGTTTCTAGTAAATATTGGCTCCTAGAGGATAAAGAAACTACAAATTCTCATCTGTTTGAGGTTGTTTATCCCTGATTCCGGGGTGTATCACAAATGAACAGATCAGGCTTTTGCTGTGGCTCTGCCTTTCCTTCTGCCTCAGACATGGGAAATGTGGGCTGGGAGGTGGGGAGATGCTGTATGTGCACTTGTGGAGGAGTGAGGGCCCAAGGATGCACCCGTGTTCCAGCCTCCGTCAGCTGTGACAGCAGCTCTGAGACTTGCCATCTCAGTGGTACTTTTTTTTTTTGGGGGGGTCCTCCTCTTACCAGATTAGCTGAGCTTTACTGAGAAAGCAGCTGGCAGATAATTTCATTACTGGCCACCTGTTGAGAAGTACATATGTGCCAGCATTTTTCTAAGCATAGGAGTTTAAAAAGTAGCAAAGGGAATTAATAGACAAATCCTACTGAAATTCCTCTAACATCCTTCGTCAATCCTGGGTTTAATGTCTAACGAGTGCTGGGGTGTGTATGATGGGAGCAGGGGATGGTATTAATAAAGTGTTTCATTGGAGAAAAAGGGCTTTACTCACAGTAACTCAGTGGGTAAGTTTGCATGGTCTTGATGAGAAGACAGGCTGAGACAGGCTCGGGGACTGAGACAGGCTCCCTGCTGTGACCAGCAGACCAATGAGCTATCCAGAGCATGCAAGGGGCTAAGGGTCATCCAGGTAGAAATGATGCCTTGTAGACTGTTAAAATACCATGCCTGGATTTTTATTTATCCTCTGCTAAAAAGTCTGCCTTGAACAGTTCATCAGTTTGATGTTGGAGTAGCTTTTGCAGAGGCTTAACGAGACGAATCACTGCAGACTCCCTCCACAGCCACGCAGGAGGGGTGGGTTCCTCATTAGGTGGATGCAGAAGTGTTTGGAGCTGCGTCTCTCTCACCTCTGGTAGCAGAATGAGCCTCAGGACCATCCATCAGGCTTGGTAAAAGACTGGGAGACCCAAAGATGGAGCATGCTGAGGGCAAAAGCATCCTGAAATGCTGTCCTGAGCATCTCCTTTGAAGGGCAGGTGTGAGTGCTGACCTCCTGCACGGCCTTCAATCAGCACAGGCTCGCCACAAAGTGGAACATGGGAGTTTTGGAAGAAGTTTAAGTGTCTCTGGAGATGCGAGTTTCTGGCAGATCTCTGGTGTCTGCTGGCGAAAAGTGCTTCCTGTGCTCTTTTACTGCTCTCTTTGTTGGAGATTGTTACTATTAAACTTCTTTGTTATAGTGTCAGCTAGAAGAGATGAGGTGTGAAGGAGGTTACATTATCAGAGCCTTCTGCAAGCAATAAAAGGTAAAAATGAGAGATTAGAGATGTTTTCAGAAGATGAATAGACAAAGAATAATGGCCTGAACTTCAGGAGGATTTGTAGACATGTTAGGAAAGGCTTTGGAGCATAGAGGAGGATGGTGTCCAGCAAGGGGGAATTTAAGGCGTGGGCCGGCCAACTGGAGCCAGGTTTCCAAGAGGTTTTGTGTGCTGTGACCCCAAGGGCCCAACTCTCTAAACACTTCTCTGCTGTGAAGGACAAACTCCCTGGAGAAGCTGGCAGAAGGCTTGTGTGGAACAGTACTACTGCCCATGGGGCAGAGTGGCCGTGGTGGCTCCTGCCTGCTCTCTCCTCCATCCTCTCTCTCTTTGGAGCTTGCCTTGCTGGCTGCTCCCCCCTCCTGCCCTGTTTCCCCCTGCTGTCAGGCACTTGGTCCAGCTTTCTGACTGGAGAATTTTCCTCACCCAGGGAATTGGCCAACACCCTTTAGTGCAAGCACTGAACTGCATCCCTGCTCTGGGAGGCTCACACGTTGTTGGCAGCTGAGCTACAGCCCCTTGGATGTTTTTCTCCTGACAAGAGCAGCATGTGCAGATTTTCTGATACCACCCTGAGTGCTCTGGTTGTTCCCTGAGCCTGAGTTAGTTACGGCAGCTTTCAGCACTCTCTGCGTCGATCATCTCACTGGTGGATGTGGGTATTTCATGCAGGAAAACCTCCTTTTTTTTTTTTCTTTTCTTTTTCTTTTTTTTTTCCTGGAGAATGAGTGAATTAAGCCATGTGTTTACTACCACTTGAGCAAAGCGGTCCCAGGCTGGGCCGTAAGATATACGACTGGTGTTTAAAATTAAGAGCGCAAACATCAACAGAGAAAACTAGAAGAGGGAAAAGGAGCCTGGGTAATGGAATTACATTACTTCCACACTAATATGACCTTGGAGATGGTCTACTGCTCTGCAGGGATTTGGGGGAGTAATGTATTTGATAGCATCATCTGAGAGGGTGTGCATTTATCTGAGCATATTTATATCCAAGCTTACATATTTGTGTGTATGTGCATGGTGTTTATTCTTTCAGTTTATTTTGTTTTACCTATATACCTCCAGCTCTGTGGGACCCAGGGATGTGTTGCAGGCGATGCTGCGGGGTCCTCCTGCAGTGGGTTTAGATGCTGGGGAAGGATTTCATGCTTTCTCCTTTAAACTGCCACCTGAAAAGCCAAAATAAAAAGCATTGCACCCCTTAAAGTCAATCCACAATGGCAACCCCCCAGTGATTAGACCGTCACTCCTTAGTCTCTGTGTGAGCCAGAAGGGCAGGGGATTTCAAAGGAAGAAGCTGCTGTTTGCTAATGTGCCCTCTTTATGCCATTATTAGCGTGGAGAGGAGCAGCAGCATCTCTTTTTCTCTCAGCTCTTGGGACACCGAGACACTTGGACCACACTGAGACACGTTGATTTCTGAGGTATCTGAGGCTCTGGCTTTGAATGGAGAGATTTCCAGATCAGAACCTTTTTGGATACCTGTTGGTGGCCAGAGTGCTATGGTGCTGGGCAGGCTATGAATTATTAAAATCAATCTTCTATAATCAGCAGTCACAGTAGAAGTGAGTTATAATGAAATGGGTCCAGCTGTTTACAGACAGGCAGTGTGGGAGAGGTGAGAAAAGAGCAGGATTTTCCCTGTGCAAAATGATCTGTGGGGAGCTGCTTCTCTGGGTCAGGATAACCAGAAATGTGAGGGTGTCAGGGGCATCTCACCATTTCCTCCAAACTCTGTGGCACCTAGCTTTGTTTTAGGCAAGAGCAGTGATTTTTTGCCTTTTCAGCTTTATTTTTTGAGGTCAATTTTTGTTCTGGAGGATGTGTGCAAATAGTCATTATATATCAAAAAGAAAAAGAGACAAGTTCATGGTTTAGGGGGAGGGACAGCCTTGGGTGAAGTGAGAGCTTTCTGTGTGAGGGTGGCAATTGCTCAAGGAGAGCAGTTAGCCCTTCCAAGTCTTCCCTTGGAAGTAAAACCTGTGTGAAGGGAATGGGATGACAAGAATGAATCCTTTAATGGCTTTAGTGGCTAATGAAGCTGTGGAGGGGATGTGGTTTCTGCTGAGGCTGCTTTAGCCAGTTTTTGGGGCCTTCTGCTGATGAAGATCATTGTTTGAGAGTGGCCAGTTATAACCCCACCCAACATCCTCAGTGCAGCTGGGTTCTCTCCAGTCACTCCCCACCTCTGCACGCCCCAGGTCCCACCTGTGGTTCCCCACCTCTCAGTCCCACAGGTCCTTTCCTGTGAAATGCAGCTTTTGCCTTTTATTTTGACGTAGTTTAGGTGGAAGAAGGTTGTGTATCTAATATAGTGTCTACTGCTGATGGTCTATTGCAATGATTCTGTCACATCCTGAATCTCAGTGATCATGAGGTGACCACATGGAGGGATGGGCCCTGCTGCCCTCTGAAGAAGGGGCTTTGAAGGAGCTGGTTTGGGGCACGCTGGGCTCGGCTCCGAACTGGCCGCACCTCCTGTGGGTGCAGGCACAACGTAGGGATGAACCTTTGCTTGTAGTCCATAAAACACAAAATAGAAGCTCCTATCCACATCCAGGCAATTAAAATGTCTACTTAGTGCATAAAAAAAAAATCTAATAATAATAGTAATAATAGTGGAGTTAATGAGATTTCAGATGTCTTTGCTAACTGGTCTGGGTTTTGTAAGTTCAAAGATGCATCGTGTTGCAGCCCCTGTGAGTTGGGGAGTTTTCTTCCCCCAAGTGCTTCAGGCTGTGATGAAGGTTGAGCATCCCTGATCAGGCAGCCCGCGTGGGGTATGTCTCATCACAAGGGAAACAGGCATTAGTCAAAATGCAGCCCGGAAGGGATGAGAACAAATTTGCAAAACACTCTGCCTGACGCCTTTTGGAAGGAATTCAGAGAAGAGCAACTAAAATGATTAAGGTTCTGCAGGGAATGTATTGTAAAAAAAGATTAGGAAAAACTAAATATATAAAATACAGCTAGACCAGACTGAAGGGAAGCAATCCCCAGCGGTGCATATTTAGAAGAGTTGAACAATGAAGGACTAAAAGGACTATTTAGGATGCTGGAAGGAAAACAAGGGGTATATAGAATCAACTAAGCAATCAAAAACCTGAGGGCTGCATATCTAGGTCACTTTTCTGAAGGAAAGAGGCTCTTGCCTCTTTGGAGCATGGAAGAGTCTCTGAAATGAATACCACAGCCTTTGGAAAGTTTTCAGTTGGTCTGGGGGCAGGGGGCGAAGATGACAAGTGCTCACCACGTGCCACATGGGTGGCGATGTCCTCACTGAGGTCCCTGCGTGGTGGGACGTGGGTATGGAAACCTCCTGGGCTCACGGGGCTTCTCTTTTCTCCTTAGATAGTGTGGAGGGGTGGCTGAGCAGCCACCCAGCCCCGGACTGCCTTCCCAGCTGCCGTGCTGCTGCACGAAATAGCAACCTGGAAGGTGCGATAGGGACAACTGGCTGCAGTCTCCCTGCCTTGGCTGATTAATTAACTCTTCAGATTAATTTCCTTTCTGATTACCGCTTGATTAATTCCTCCTAACTCTGCGAGACCTCCTCACCACTTAATCCTCTTTATAAGCCCTCAGAGTGCAATGCTTGAAGTAAACATCAAGCAGGAAGAAAAAAGCAAACACTCTGAAATGCAAACACAACAGTGCTGCCAGCAGGACCCCTTCCTGTGCCAGGAGCCGGCCCCCGTGGGCTGCCCCATGGCTCCCTGCCCCAAGGGCTCCTCCACACACTCCTCTCCTCTAAGCCCCACTTTTCTCATCGGTTCTCCAGCGTGTCTGTAGCAAATTGCACAATTTCACTAGTTGAGCCTGATAATTAGTGACAATATCCCGGTAATTTGCAAAGGGGGCAGGAGGAGGGAGCTGTGCTCAGCTGTGTTCAGCAGCAGGAGAGGAGGTTTTTTTCCTCATCTCTTCATTAAAAGGAGCATCTGAACTCACGAAGCAGCTTTTGATGTAAGCTATAGCCCAAGATACTGCCTGGCCATCAGGGTTTGTGCTGTCTCACCACCCAGACCTGTGGCATGGGGCAGAGAGAGGCTGGGGATGGCAGGAGCCACCAGCTCAGAGGAGAGGGGTGATGGGTTAGTGAGGACACTAATTTGTGGATTTTTGGTGGTACAGGGGGTGGCAGTGGGGTCAGAGAGAGAGGAGTGATCAGGCTGAGCCTTGGCTTGAGTCTGAGCACAATCACATGCAGAAGGCAGCAATCCTGATCCTCCTGGGGATTTTTAATTTCATTTTAATTTTTTTTTTCTATTCCTGGGCATCTACTCCCAAAGGCCTCTAGATACTTTAATAAAATATAAGTAAAAACATAACTTATGATGAGGAAAGAAATGCGGCCAAATGAATCCCCAAACAGGAACAAAAGCTTTTCCCCATCTTCCCTACACTCAGCAACCCAGCGTTTACCCCTGGGAAACATAATGCTTAAAGAGCAGCAGCACTTTCTTGGACATTGTTTTTTAGGAATGTTTTGTGGTTGGAAACAAAGCCGTAGTGTGCACCAGCTAAGTTCTAGTGAATTTGTTGTTCTTGTGACCTCAGCTGCAATGGGCACAGGAAGAATGTTTTGCACCCAAGAGCCAAACTTGCTTTTTGTTTCATGGCTGTACAGCATGTGTCATCCATAAACGTGACCTAAACTAATGAATTTGGCTGACTTTGAACCAGCAAGTGCAAGAAAATAAAGATGGTGTGGATAGAGGGACAGGGAATGATTTATTTCTGTGTTGATGGAAAACAAAAACAGATCTTGGAGGTTTTTGGGGCCGAGGCTGTTCCTAGTCTGCAGCCTGTGCTGCCCTGTGCTCCTGGGTGTAATGCCACAGTCATAATGGTTGAATCTGTCTTTAGATCTGCTGGAACCAAACGACTCTGATGAAGGAGACTGCACACAGAGAATCTATTCTCATATAAGAGATGCTTTAAGCACAGTCCTCCAAGGTTATTTCGGTGCACCCGATAATCTTTGGCCATGAAGTCACTTGAGCCTGAGATTGTTTTACTCTATGTCACTGCCTCTAAGAAATATTCATTTTGGCGGTGTGAGCTGTGTTCTAGGTGGCATGTGACAAATTACAGCTGTGCTCTGCTGCCTTAGCTTGCATAAGTCTGCAACTCAGCCTGGAGTTCCCTGTGGTCTGATGCCCCAGTTCCTGAATTGCAGGAACAGGTTAATAGTCTGTTTTGACTGTTTCTGAACTTGTGTGATGATATTCCTGCTGGGATGGGGTGAGGAAGGGATGGAGTTGTCCTGATAGCCTGCATTCTTGGGAGTTGGGAGCATGGGAGCTGTGCATGGCTGAGGCTTCTGGCCTGGGAAGTCTCATGTTCAAGTAAATGCAGGTGGTAGTGGATTAGGAGGCCTGAGTTGGCCTGAATTCAAGCCTCCCTGTCCCCCTTGTCATCCATTTGGAGTTGAAGCAAAAGGGCACCTACAGCCCCCACAAAGCTCCTCAGTTTCCAGGTACTGGAGGTGCTATTATGGCTTGGACAGTGACTGGCCTTGCGTCTGAGATCTGCAGAAATCTCCTTCTGAGTGTCAACAGGCAGCGTCCTGCATGTGTGACTTTTGTATGCTTGTCACATTGTTCATTGTAAAAAAAATTCCCTTTATTTGTCTTTTAATATCTGCTATTAAAGCTTTACTGCCAGCTGATCTTCAATTCCTACAAGGAATGGGGGAGAGTAAATTGGAATCTTTGATCTCCTTTGCTCTACTTTCTCTGTCCTTGTATTGTCTTTAGGGCTCTATTTCCTTGGCCACAAAAAAGTCAATATGAAAGTAAGAGGGAAGGGGAAAAAAACCCAGAATTTATTTTTGCAGTGTTGAAGAGATTGTGCATCCCAGCAGCAGCAACAGCCTTGAACCATGTCTGTGGCTCAGAGGTGTTCCCAGATGCATGAGGAGGGGTGTCTGTTTTCTCCTGACACCTGCAGTGCTCGTTGTTTGTCAGACTTAGAGGGGGGATATTGGTGGGGCAGCTCTGTGGGTACAGGTCAGTGTAGGATTGAGGTTGGGCCTGTGGGCGTGCTGCTGCTGAAAATGTGCAGGGCCTCATCCGTTTGGCACCTTGGCATCATCCTGCCAGGCTGGATGGGTCACGTCCTGAGTCCAGAGCTGCTGAGCCCTTTGGAGGTGCAGCATCTCTGTCATGGTCAGGGCCTCCCAGGACAGGGACGGTTCCCCCAGACCGGCAGGGAAGCAGTGCTCTCTCCATCTGTCACTCCCAGAGGATGACAAAGTAGCTCTGGGGTCACCTTTGGACCTTGTCCCGTGGCTTGTTCCACTCTTGGCACACATGTTCAGGCATTAGTGCAGGACGAGCTTAGCAGGGTTTCAGGCCATCCTAAATCACAGCAAGCATGAAGGCTGCAGGAGGGCAGCTAATGGTGGGGAGTTCTCCAGCAGTTTGCCTGGGCTAAGAGTGTCATCTGGATCAGAGGAAATTAACTTCTGAAAATGGGGAAAAAGGGGAAAAAAATGGATATTCCTACTATATTGTGAAAATCTAGCCAGAAGCAGCTGGAATAAGGCTTGGTGGAGCAGCGCTGGCACACTTTTTTGGTTTCCTACACAGCTTGGAAACAGCAGCCAGAGAGAGCTGAAAGGCAGACTTGTAAGGAAGGTGGTGAGTCTGGGAGAGAAGGGAAAGAACAGACCAAACAGGATGGATGGATTTCTGGCTCATGCAGGGGATCCAGATAGGCACATAAATGATTGTTGAGCCATGAAACTGTAGTTTTAAAAGATGTTGCTGCCAAAATCTGCAGAAAAGGTGCTTCAGTGCTGAAGGAAATTTCTCATTTTGTAAGGTGACCAGAGGGCAAATGTACAATTCTTTTGGTACCACATTGTGTCGCAGCCTCCCTCTGCACGTCCACCTCCCTCCATCCCTTACCCTCAGGCAACTTCACCTCTGTAGAGATGACTTAGCACGTGAAGGATGTGGAGGGATTGGATCCTAATCAGATCATTACTGCAGCTGTGAAGGAATATAATTTCCCATCCACAAGCCATCACCTCTTTCAGCATCATCTTTATTTATTTCTAAATAATGTATATCTATTTTTCCCCCCATGTGATCAAAAATGAAATCACTCTGTGTAAAAGGCAAGAAGAGAAGTAAGTCAAGTTTAGACAGTGTGGAAAATGCTCTTTTCTTCAGAACCAAGCTCTTGCAACAACCCCAGATGATTTGAAATTTAGTTCTGAGGTAGACACATGCAGTCTTTACTGCCAACTAAATAATATTCCGTTTCATCCAGAATCCAGGTACTGGACTTGTCTGTTTAGCACAGTGGACTTCTGTGGCCGAAACGGAACAGAAGGGATGGGGAGAAGTGAATGTATTAAAAAAACCAAACAAATGTATCAAACCCCAACACCAGTGCTGCTGTAGCAGTGTGGCTTAGGACACAGGCAATACCTTTGGGTATTGTTTATACGTTTAGCCTAAGCTCTATCACCAGGTTTTGGCCAGTGTTCTGCACTGCTCCAGGTGTTGGTGACATTTGAGAGGGACTCAAGGAAAAGTTATGGTTTATGAGCAGAAGGTGCAACACGAACCTTGAATGCTTGTAGGGCTCCTTGAGTTATGACAGAGAGCAAAGCCTTTGGTGGGTGTGTTGGCCTCCTGTTCCTCCTCTCAGTTAAATCACTGCTTCCAGGCACAGCTGACTTTTGTAAGTCTGCACTGGTACAGACACTGGCACTGTAGAGTCTCAGTCCCCAGATATCAGCTTTTTGAGGGGAGTGGAGTGGGGTGGCTGGTTTTGCTCTTTCACACCTCTGACTTGCAGGTAGTCCCTGTGTGTTTTCATAAGCTGCCCTGGAAAGCGTTTGAGCTACAATGTTGTACTGATTCCATAGAGAGAGGCTAAATGCTGCATGTATGGCTGAGGAACGTTTTATGGTGTCAGCTATAATCTGGACAAAGCAGTTGAAGCATGACACGTGCAGCCTTTTGGCAGACAGCAGGGTGCTGCTATCACCCGGTTTTGGGGAAAGATTCCGACTTCCCACACAGATTCAGGGAAGAAAGTTTTCATGAGAGGTTGGAGAAACTCTGGAGCAGCCAACACTTGAGGGAACATTTTTTTAAGACTTCGCAGGTGGCAAAGAGCTGCAAAAATATCTGCTAGTATGCAACTAAGCAGGAACAGGAGGACAACAATTGCATGAACCCTCTGCAGTGGCAAGTTGTTGATGCAGACTGATTCCAGGGACTTGCTCTTAATAGCTCTGCCTAACAGCATACAGCTTTTGTGGCTGAAACTGTAGTCTTTCATGCATAAGTCCTGCTCTGCTGGCAGTAATTTTGCAGGCTGTGGCTCCATCCTGGATTGTCAAACCACAGGATCTTCCTGGTGAAAGCCTGTGTGCATGGAGCTGCATTCATGAGTGTGTACTCTCAGGTAGCTGTCTTAGAAGGTCACTGTCCTGCTAATGGAAATACAGATTTCTGTGTTTTGAGGCATCTGCTAGACAAGGTTATGGCTTTGTTTGTGAGTTTTCAAAGGACAGGAGGAAGAGGCTGGAGTGAGGAGATCATACTGGGTGGCTTGAGAATGCTCTGCCTACGTAAAGCTGTCTCAGCAACATTACCATTCCCCACTTGAAATGCTAAATTATTCTTCTCCTCTGTTGTGTGATTGTTTTATGTGCTTTTCTCAGCAAAATCAATCAAGAATTGATAATTTATAAGCTCCTATTTGCATTTTTTCACTCTTCAAGGGGAAAAAAAGAGAAGGATAAAGCAGAAGGTATTGCCACAAGTAGAGGAGTGGGGGGGATGCAGATCTGAGCACCAGCTCCCTTGTCTGTAGGTTCGGAGTATGCTCTTTGCTCATGCTGGTGAGGGGGTTGGTCTTTGCTGCTGACTCCTTAAGGATCTGCCCTTGCTGCCCACTGCAGAAATGGTGATATAAGGGGTGATGGTAGGAGGTGTGAGCTTGCCTGTAGGGAAAAACAGGGGCTCAACCTTGAGAGGTGCCAGGCATGGTCATCTCCAGCAAAGTTACCTGAGTGTGAGTGAGAACAGAGCGTTGCCAGGTTTGTGCATTCCTGTGTGTACAGGGTGCCGTGGAAAGAGAGAGATTGGACTAGGCAGGTAGAAGGAGAAAGCTGGGTCAGCTGCCATCCCAGCTTACACCGAAAAAGAAATACCCTGTGGCAGCATATTCCACACTTCCAAGCCTGAACCCTGCCTGCTGTCACACATCCTCACACACGCAGGGATGAGTCCTCCTGCCTGCCCACCTTCCCTCAGCCACTGCTGCCCCATGGGCACGTCCCATCTCCATCCCCATCCCACCCCACCACCCCTACCACCCTGAACTGCAGTGAGGACATGGGAGGAGGGAGCCATGTCCCCTGGGAACTGCCCTACTTTGGGAATTTTGTGGAAAAAAGTGGCACTATTGTCTTAAAATAGAGATAAATATTATAGCTTTGCAGAAAGAGAAATAGAAGAAGCGAGAGAGTGCTTAGATAAATAAAAGGATACATATTTTGATACTGTAAATAACTATGTAGGCAGATGGATGCACAACCAGTCCATAGACATGGATGTTACCAGGATGCTCCTGCAGAATAGGAGACACTTCAGTTATATGGCCCGGATCCTGCTCTGAACTCTTTGTCCCCTTCACTGGTGCTCCTGCCAGAGGAGTCATTTGCATGGAGAGCTGCTGCTTTTTCTTGTGAAGGTTTGATTGCTAGTCTCCATACTCTGCAGCTTTCCAAACATTGCATCTTCAATTTGGAGAGCAGCCTTGGAAGAAAGAGCTTAATAAAATCATGAAAATCAATTTATGCAAACAGTCCAACTCAGACCTGCCTCTGGTTGAGCTCCTGTGGTTCCTGTTCCAGCAGGACAAAGAGAGCTGAGCTGTGAGTGAACCAGCCCCAGTGGCTGTTTGTGCCCCTCCAGTGCTCAGACATTCACGGATGCCATGGCATCTGTTGCGCTGCCTCCTCTGCCTAGCAGGGTTTCATCCTTGAGCAGATGATCTAAAAACACAAAGCAAAACCTCAGAGTGAACTGTTGACACCCTTCCTTTGTAGGGTGTTAAGAATTTTTTTCAAATATTCTATATTTGTCCTGAGTGTTTCAAACCATGGTTTGGAGAATTTGGCTGGGGAGGTCTGGAGAATTGGCTGGCTCCCAGCGTTTTCCCATTGGATACTCCTGCCTTAGTTTTCAGCTCTTGTTCTTCTACTCATGACCTGAAGCAAAAGCTCTGTAGTTGCTTAAATGGAGACGTGAGATTCTTGCAGTTTCCTAGAAAGACTTGGGTGTTCAGCTTGCCTTTAGAAAGGGCGAAGGTTGGTGTGGGTGATGCTTCTTCAAAGCAGTTCTGTCTTCTCCTTTCTGCCAGAATGACCCTTTATCTGTCCCAGATTCCTGGTATAACCAACACTGGTCTATCCCACTTGACTGAGTCTCTTGGAAGATAGGTGTTACTAGATGAGTCAGAGTAGCTGATACAGTTCAAAGTGTAGCCTGTGGTAGGCTGAGTGATTCTGAAAGCTTCTCTTAACCTGTTTGTTATTTTTCTGGTTGCAATTTAGACAATCATGTTGCTTGGCAAATGAACTTGTTATGTCCCAGTCTCTTCCTGTGCGAGAAACTTTCCATTCTCACCCACTGATGCCCATCTTAAAGGAAAGCCAGCAAGGTTTTGTTATCATTGTACCAATCCCCTGCTTCTTAGCAGGGAGGGCTAAGACTTGACCATGCTACCAAGAACAGGCTCCACTCCCACCTTCAAAATTCTGAGTAAAGGATGAAAAATACTCCCGATTTGGTCTTTCCATGCCTTCCTCTGATAGGCTACTGGCAAAAATGTGTTGGTTCATCGCACTACCAGAGACTGTACTGAGAGCGTTGTTAAATATAGTGGAGCTGTGCGACATCCCCGTGTGCTGGACGTTCAGTCTGTTCCTCGCCGCGTGCCGAACGAGGAAAGCGGGGAAGCAGCTCGCTCTTTCCTCTGTTTTGGCAGAAGATGCTCGCTATCTTTGTAGTCCTTGTGAGAAGTACGTTGGGGCTGGACAGCATGCGTGAATCCCCTGGTGAAGATTCCTCTCAGCCGTGGGAGAAAAGGCTGGGTTGATTCATTTGGGAATTACCAGAAGTTTGATTTTCTCTGTAATGCCCTCAGACAGGCAGTGGCCAGCAGAAATCCCTCGGGATCCACCTCTTGGTTTATGCTGGTTCTTTGGCCATTCACATTAGAAAATGTGCTTTTGAAGAACTGTGTGTTTCCAGCAAAATATCCTGGGAGCCTTCTGGTCCCGTCTTGCCATGACTTTTGTCCCCACACTTCCCACTCTTCTCCAAGCTCTCATTGTGCCACAGCTGCAGGTGAAACGAGCAGCTCCCTGCACCGCTGCTAATGGGGCTGCAGATTGATGGCTCCTGGTTGCAGAAACACTTGTCATGGGCTCGACAAGCCGCTCAAGGTTGCCTGATGTTGCAGGGTGGAGGTGGAAGGAGGGAGCTGCCGAGCTCTGTGCTTGTGCTTTATGGCCCTCCTGGTGGGACTGGTAGGCAGCCTGGCATAGCAACCGCTCAGGGCATTTACTAAGTGATTTATGAATTTGTAAATTTTCTGGAGCCCTGAAGCAAAAGTGTCTTTAATTAAATTTTGATTCTCTTCGCTCTTCCTCCCTTTCCTGCCTTTCCCCTCCCTATTTTTGTCCCTGCCTGTGGTTTGTTTACTGAGACCCGGTAAAGCTTTTGGAGAACAGGTAGGAGTCTGTGAGCGCAGCCAGGAGGAGCAGAGGATGGCAAAGCAAACAAGCAGATGGCGGATATGATAAAGCAGCCCCCGGCCACTCTGCCAGGCTCGGAGAGGGCTCTGCAATGCAGTTCAAAGGTCCCACAGTAAGGGCTTCCTGCATCCCTCTGCTCCGGGCTCGGATTTGGCAAGGTGACCGAGAGACCAATGGCCAAGCTGTGTTCCTGTGCTCTCATCTGCCATGTGCTCAAACCTGGCATTGTTTAGGGCTACCTGGAGGGTAGGGGTGCTGGGGAAGAGACAGCCTTATGTTGCTCTGTATTGCCCTGCTGCCTGTGACAGGCATGTGCAGCCACCCATCTCCGAGTGGTGCCCCCTCGAGAGGGGGAGTACATGAGCCAGAGGAAAGGAGGCAGCTTTCCAATATTATTACTTTGTTTTTCTTTGGAAGAAAGTTCCAGAAGAATAAAATGCGAAATTGGCCCGGTCTTTGTGGTCAAGGGACTAGAGGCAGCTCCCCCAGGAGACACTGCCTTGGCATTGCCTAGGACTTCCCCCATCACCAGTCTTATTTTTTGATCCCTCCCCAGCCACTGACTCAGTGGCAGTGTCCTTACCCAGCCAAGCGATGTCAGTCCTGTGAATAGATTTCTATCAACCCACTCATCTCTAAAGAGCTGCAGTTAAAAGGCTCTGGAGACATAATTGTGTCTGCGTAACAGCAGCGATGATTTCCTTGAGAGGTAGGATGAAAAGTGGCTCCATTCCACTACTTCTGCAGAGACTTGATAGCTGCTTCTAGAAAGGGACTTGGTTGTGGTCCAGCAGCCCCCGCCACCACAGCTTTCCCTGCCTTGTGCTGCCTTCCAGCTGCCTGCTTGTGCTGTCTGCACACTTGAGCCACGGTCTGTGGGGGTGTCAGCAGCCCTATGGGTGCCTCCAAGCAGGTGAATTTGGGAGTGAGTTTGGCAGGGTCTGCTGCAGGATGCTCTGGGCAGCCTGGAGTGGGCTTTGTACAAGGGGCACTTGGCCTGATGCTGAGCAGACGTGTATTGCCACCAGCCTTGTGCAAGATCACATTTCTTCTTTTCTCCCCCTTATTACCACGCTGTGGGTAAGGATGTGTGAGGATGCTGTTTATCCCACTTCTTTCTGCTCCCTTGGTGGTGCAGATGGAGAAGTCACTCGACCTCCACACGTCTTCAGGTCTGGCTTCCCAGTGTGGATGTGTTGTTGTGTCATTTGTCGTGAGCTACAAAGCTGTCGAGCAAGGGATGTGTTTTGGGGGCACTGAGTGTGGAGCAGGGAGACAGTGCTTAGTCACGGAGGTAAATGCTGAACGCCTCATCTTTCTCTGCCCTCGTGGCTCACAGGCTAACGTGAGGCAGCTTCCCTCCCACCTGCCTTCAGGATTTTGATGAAAAAGCTTGGGAGAAGGATGTGAAATATGTGTAGGGAGACAAGGATTTGGCTGGGGGTGCTTCCTATGCACTCATGCTTTAAAAGCTGGTGACTGAGGCTGCAAGAATCAGCAGAATCAGAAAGATCTGAATCTGAAGATCCTTCCTTAATGTCACTTAATATTGCCAGGCCATCGCTTGTGCCAACCATGCCTGGGATGACTGTTGTGATGTCCAATCTCTTGCATCCTCTCAAGAGTCCTTTTTAACATTTTTCCCCATCTTCATGCCTCTGTCCTGGCAAGAAGAAGCTGTCTGTTTTGATTGCCCTGCCTCCAGGGCTGGCACCACATTCAGGTGCTGCTGGTATCACATGAGGCTTCATGTGACTTGTCCCCATTCCCCAACCCACCCACTGCAGCCTGTCCATGTGGTTGACTCCCACCCTTTGTTTCTTTTCCCAAGCTGCTCTGTTTCACTGGTGCCTTCCATCCAGAGGCCACTGTCCTGGTTATCTCCTGATGTTGTAGAGGACAGAGGTGGATCTGGGAGTGACTCCTCTTGGGGGAGCTGGGAGATGAGACGTGCTCTGTCCCAACCTCCACACTCACATTGGGCACTAGCTGCTTTTTTATCAACCAGACTCAGTAGATGCTGCATTTCTGCTTGTTTTAATTGATGATTTAGACTCTTGATGCAGAAAAATGGGTCTTGAAAAGCATTAGCGTCTGGCTCATGTGGGGCAAGAGGCCAAGAGTTTCTGGCTGGGCACTGGGGGAGCGGGAAGGCACTGGGAGAGGCAGGGCAAGCTCCTTGCAAGGTCTGCGGAACAAGTCCCACCCCAGGACTGCCAGCCCAGCGATGAGGTGACAGATGATACATTTGTGAGCATCTGTATTGAAATGCATATAATGTTCCTCGCTGACCTCCACCAGGAGCCACGTCCATGCCTGGAGCTCACCACCGAGGAGGGGAATGTGCTGTGCTCTTTAGAAAGGGAAATATCTCCAGACCTTGGAGGAATTAATTATTTTGTATGCTGGACTCTTGCCTTCTGACAGATCTATCTGAATTACAGATTAACTGTCAGTGTGGGGACAGAGGAAGCCATTTCAATGAATTGCTCTCTAATTTATTAGAGGGGTTGTTTGGGCTGGTGGATCGACAATGCGGCAAGTTCTCTGAGTGGGGAGCTGTTTTGTATCCTTCTACGCATCTCCCAACCTTTTATTCCTTGCTTGCTTTATCTCCCCGTTCACAGAATCCCTCTCAAAACTAATGAGGGTCCCAGCAAGGCCGGTGGAAACCCCAAAACTGTGACACTTTACAAATGAGCTGTCAGCCCCCAGAAAGCTGTAATTTCAAAGCCTTTCTCTAGGGACCACTTCTGTGACTTTTAAACAAAACTATCACCTTTATGACCAAGGACTATAAATTTTGGAGAAAGGCATGACATCCTGGAAAACACCAGTGTATTGATGCAGCACTTGGTATTAGTTGAGCCAAAAAGTATCGGTTCCTTTCCCATCAGTTCTGTCTGGAGAATGTCAAGGGCTTCCCTCTAGTCTTTAAGTCTACAAAGGTTTTTGTAAAAACCTCCAAAATTCATTTCTTGTTGATTCTGGGCCTTGCAGCAAAGCTTAACCTACCCAACTCTGTTACTGATGAGAGCATCATGGGCTAGGGAGCACCAGGGCTACCAAAACCCCAGCCTTGCTTCCTCTTCCAGTTGTTCAGCACAAAGGAAAAAGGATTTGTTTATTTGTTCATGGATATTTCTGACATGGACTTCATATTCCAGAAGAGTCTCATAATATTACGGGAGCAGATTCAGGATTTAAACCATTATACAAGTTAAATACGTTTTGATTCTGTAAGCAACACACTATTTATCTTGGGATAGAATAAATCTGAGAGACTGATATCACTGCTGGAGATCATCTCAAGGAGGGCTGTGAAGGGAAAAAAAAGTGCATTTACTTTTTGAGAAGCGTAAGTTTTAAATCTTCATTGCCCTCATGCATGAACTGAGACAAACTATGAGTGCAAAGATTTTTTATTATTTTTTGACCATGTAAGGATTTATCTTTTGGCCTGAAAGGAAACATCACAAGTCTGATTTTAAATTTGGGTCTACAAATTTGCACCCTGAGTAAATGCAGCCGCCTGCTTGCTGGCAGGGACTGGACACATGAAGTGTCTGCTGGAAGTGAACCCATTGGCATCTGCAGCCTTGATGGCTGCTCAATGTTTTTATAAAAATTCCATTTCAAAACAAAAAGGTCAAAAGTTGACCAAAAAAACTACAACCGAATACTATTTTTGTTTGAAAAATTACAAGCACTATTAATTACTGCATGAGAACCAGATGGTACTGACCAGTTTAGTTTCATGGTCCAAGCAGGATCTTGAAAGAAAACCAAGAAGAAAAACACACAGCAAAGACAAAACATGTGTTGTGCCAGGTACTTTACATTTTGATTATCGCTCCTTCCATTTGAAACCTCTAAGCAATGCAGAGTAAGGCACTTTTTTGTTTAATGACTGCCTTTTTTTTTTTTTTTTTTTTTAGCTCAACAGAATATTAAACCAAAATAAGGAGGCCTGAAAATTAATGTCTTTTTATGACTGCAAAATCCCTCGGTGTCTTGAGAGTCTCATAAACTGGATATTTGGAGAGGGGATGCGCATCTCTCTGGGCTTGGAAGGACTCTGGTTACCACTGGAGAAAATAAACCTTCTTGGTGCAGGGGCAGCTGGGCTCCAGGGAGAAGGCGCTGGTGTCAGCACGAGGTGATGTGGCTGCAAGATAGCCTTGTCAGGCTAATTGATCTGGAGCCTTTGCCTTTCCTGCCAGGGCTGCCTGTCTCCTTACCCATAATCCCCACCTCTTTGATGGCCTGTCAGGAATATGGGACTTGGCCCAGTTTTACATTTATCCAATAACATTATGAAATTGATAGTGACACTTCCATTGGCACTAGTTTCAGTAAGAGATTGGAGCCAGAGGACAAGCGGTTTGCTCTGATGGCAGCTAAGCTTTCCAAGCAGATCAAGATGACCCAAGACTGATCTTGCAGTGGCCAAGGCGTGGGAAGGGAAGTGGTGGGAGGGGGATGGAGGTGGCTGGTGGACTCGGAGCTAATGAGAAACATACCTAATGCTTGTCTTCAGCCTGCAGTGGTCCTGGCTGGTGGGAAGCATATTCTGCTGCCCTGGCTTGTGCTGCAGAGCTGCTGCTGGCAGGGATTTTGCTCCGTGGATGGTGTTTATTAAGCGGCATTGGGCATCAGTCTCTGCAAAGATCAGGAAAAGCCTCAGGCAGGAGGGCACTAGTGGTCCCAGCTGTTGACTTTCAGGCCTTCAGTGGTTCTCAGTGTTTTAAGCATTTCCTGGCACAGGCTCAGGCTCCTGCAGCATCACGCTCTTGGCTCAGGTCAGTGATCCAGCACCAGGCTGGACATGCTGGCAGTGGAGCTGCCAGTGGACCCCTAACCAAATATCACTGGAGGCCCTCTTGTGCTAAGGGAGCTCCACACTGAGTGGGTTAGATAACACATCCCCAAGCTTTCACCCAATGCTGGCCACAGTGTTGAAGGTGATGCAGTTACCACAGCCTTAATGCACACTGTGCATGTTCTTTGCCATCTGAACTGCAGAATAGATGGAGGTGTAGCTTATCCCCATCCCTGGAAGTGTTGGAGGCCAGGATCAATGGACCCATAGTGACCTGGTCTAAGGAAGGTATCCCTGCCCATGGTGGGAGGTCAGAAGTAGATGATCTTTAAGATCCCTTCCAGCCCAAACCAGTCTGTGAT
Organism: Cnemophilus loriae; assembly: GCA_013397755.1. NCBI lineage: Eukaryota > Metazoa > Chordata > Aves > Passeriformes > Corvidae > Cnemophilus > Cnemophilus loriae. The sequence goes on from VZTF01000420.1 coordinate 360,385, forward strand.
TCTGTAATTAAACCACTTCTCCTTTCCTCTCCATCTGGCACCTATTCAGTCAAGGTCTGGTTTGAGGTGGGGCAAAGCATCGCCTTGGTGCTGAGCTGCGGTTTGCTTAAGATGACCCCTTGACGACTCATCAGGCAGCCCTTTCCTCATTCTCACGGAGCATTTGCATTTTCACCCAAGCAAAGGCTTAGGGGGAGTGTTTATCAGTTTGTCACAGTCTCCCTCTGCAGTGGCTAGAGGCCAGGAGAGAGGATAAAAAGCCTTAGGCTGATGATAAATTGGAAATGCAGAAAGAAAATGTGTGTGCTCAGTGCTGAGCAGGCAGCCCTGCTCCAGGCTGGGGTCTTTGTGTGGTGTCACTCTGGACGCTCATGAGGAGGTGAAATGCCACCAGGGCCACGTGTGGTAAATCCAGCCATGGGGTCCCCAGGGTGTGGGGAAAGCAGATACTGCTGCTGCCTTTCTCATGTCCCTGCGTCAGTGGGACTGTCCCCCTCAGCAGCTCTGGGCATGCGTGGCTGCCCATCAGTGTCAGGCGAGCCGCCATCCATCGCGACGGGGTGTGAGCGGCCGAGCATCTCCCTTCTCACAAGTGCTAACGTGGCCCAGGGCTCAGCAGGTGCTGCTCTTACACAGCCACGGTGCATTTCTCTGGGAGACCTCTCAACACCTCCCACACAGAGCAGGGGGAGAGCTGTGCTTTGGACCTGAGCTTGTCACAGGACGGGCCGGGAGCGAGGAAGCGGCTGCACGTGCAGCGCTTGAGGGGTGCGGAGGTGCTGGAGCCTCCTGTGGAGAAGCTGTAGGAAATGCTGCAGTATATAAAGCGTGTCTTGTGAACAGAAGAGATTAGAAAGCTGATATGATGTTATTCCGATTGATTTTGCTGTTGTATTTATACCTGGAGGTAAGGAGCAGACATACTGGAAATCAATTGGCCCCATGCTCTTCCCAATCTCTCTGCAGCGCCGTTCGAATGAAATGCTTATATCATTTTTACGGTGTGTCTGTGATAGGGATGAGTGAGCCAAGAGATTAATAGACGCTGGTGAGGCCGTTGCCCAGCCACTGCCTGGCTCCTGCCTTGTAAAGCCTGTGCTGCTCTGGAGTTCAAGGTGCCCCTGAGGTGACAGCTTGGTGACTTTGCTTGGAAAAAAAAAGAAGCAAATCTAGTCAAGAGGAACAAAGGCGGGTAAAAGGTGAATGGTGATAAGCTGGTGATTTGGGGCAGGGAGGATGCTGCCCAGTTCTGGAGCTGAGGGGACTGGATGAAGACCTGGGGGCAGGAAATGATGTTTTTTCTTCAAATGGAGCCGATCCCTTAGAGAGGGATGGAAGTGATGGCCTCGTGCACTGAAGATAAGGCGACAGGGATTTGTTTTGATGTATCATAGCCACCCATCCTGCCTCACCAGCCCTTCTTGGACTTTGACCTTGGGGCTGGGGCAGAAGGGCTGCAGCAGGGCCATGCAGGGATGTTGGCCACACACAGATGCTGCATTCCTGGTGTCCCTGCTCACTCCTCCTGCCTTATCCAGGTATGAGTTTCTCTGCTGCTACTGGCTTTGCCATGCCAAGATGCCATCACAGGAGGTTTCTCTGCAAGGATGGATGTTTGGTTTGCAGCTGGCTCCTTCTCACAACCTGCGGGGAACATGCATGCCCAGCAGTGGAAAAATCAGCTTGCTACCAGAAAATGGCAGAAGTTAGGTTGGAGGAATGATGGAAGGTGACTGGGTACAGTCTGAATGCCAGCACCAGCATTGCCAGACTAAACACTATCTCCCTCCCTGCGGTGACAATTGAATAAAACAGACTTTTCTTCCTCTCCTCTTGCCTGTGCTATTTGCTAGTTGTTTCACCTGATCTCAGCAGTGAAAACCTTTTTCTCTTGGCAAATGAACCAACTTCCCAGCACCCATATATTATTACACGGGAGTAGGTATTGGCTTGTCAGTCCCTCAGGCATCAGCAAGTCCTTGCATTCCACGTTCTAAAATATTCTCCTGGTTATCCTGTGGCCTGATGGCAGTTGCTTTGCTGGTCAGATACTTTCTGAGTTGAAGATGTTTGGTAACACTGGGCTGGAGTTTAAGCCTAGATGTAAAAATTCCTGCTTTGCTTTCCTGCAAGTGCTGGCTGGCTTTGCTGTTATGCATGGCTCTGGCTTGTCAGATCCCACCCTTTTTAATTATCAGATTGTATTACCATTTTTACTGTAAGCATTTTCTGTTTCTTGTTCTGCTGGATTTATGCATTTGTGCCGTCATATGCATTGACTTTATATTTTATATGATTTGATCTTAATGTTTCCATTCCTGAGTGTGAGTGCTTATAGCATTGGCGTCTAAGCTCAATAAATAAACTTGAGAAAGAGTGGGTAAGGGAAGGACATGGGAGGAGTGAGGGAGGTTTGGACATCCTCTACACCAGATGGCGTGATGCTCCAAATGGGACTGCCAGGATGGCTGGAGGCTGGGAAGGGCGAGGGGGGGATGTACAGGGCTGCTGCAGCCCCTCTGCCCTGATGCATCATCCCCTTTGGCAGCAAGAGCTGCCTTCTTCCTGCTGCAATCACCTGAAAAAATCAGAGACAGAAGGAAATGTCAATATGTAAAGATGGAAAGGGGCTTCTGCAAATGGCAGTATTTTGGCAGTGTTGCATCAGGAAAGAAAGTGCTTTAAGGATTGCCTATGTAGGGATCGCCCACTGACAACGGATCTGACAGCTTTTTTTATATGATAATGCATCTGCGATGTATAAGGGGCTGGAAGGTGCAAGTGGGGGAAGAGACACGTGTCCAACCCAAGCAGTGGTGGGTGCAGAGATCCCAGGCCTGTCCCTTCCTTTTGCCCTAAAGTTCAGAGGGATCTTCATCTCTCCAGATCATCAAAATCTCAAACCCATCATGTTGTTGAGGAGAGGGGAAAAGGGATTGTTGCTTGGCTGTTTGCTCCTGCCTGTTTTACTGGAGGGGCTGAAAGCTGAGGATTTGGAGTATACCCCTTTAAGCATTCAGATTTATGTTCTTGATGTCTTCATCTGCCTGCAAAGCTCAAGGATATGATTTTTTGTATGTGCTGTTTCCCCAAAAAGCTGGTGGAAGAGTCTGTGCCCCCTGGACTGTGGCAGAGAAGGGATTGGCACCTTTGGAGGCACTTCAGCCACCACCACCTCAAGCAGGAGCTGTGCTGTTCTAGCTAGCCTCTGCAGCAATGCCCACCAGATCCATTGGCATGATGCAGGGATAGCTTGAGGTGAATTTGGAACATGGAGATGGAATTGAGCTGTGTAGACGTGGGAAATGCTGCTTGGACACGGTTGAGGTGGTGGCGACAAGGAAGGCGCCGAGCGCTGGAATTGGGAGGGAGCTCTGGATAAAACCCATTGTTTTATACAAGTGAGTGGTCTGCTGTGGCTCAGGGGAAGAGGTGCCACATGATGAGCCACCCTGTGGTTGGGATTGGTGACTCTGGGGATGAGAAGTGGCTGGTTCCCCTTGTAGGACGGCAGAGAACAAGCTGGAGCTCGTGGCAGACTGGCTCCAAATGGGCCCTGCTTAGGCACCAAGTGTTGCCTTGGCTCCGTGCCCACATCTGCCAATAAAAATTAAGAAATTGATTTCCTTTTGTTTGCCTGAAAGGACGAGGCTCTCTTTATGAGACAGTAAATGCAATCTTGCTCTGAGCATGGCTGGATTTTTAATTGTATTTATTGTGCTTTTGCTTATCCTTTTATGAGATTCAGTTCCCCTCATTGCTGGTGCAGAGATCAGCCCTGGGGTGTGGGTTGATTTCAGCTCCAACAAAAGGTTGGTATTTTTTAAAGTTTTTTTTTTAAAACTTGTTTGTTTTCCTGATAAGAAGTCTGAGGTTATTTTTACCCTTGTTTATGTGTGTCTGTATAGCTCTGAGTTGTAAAGCTGGGCTGAGAGATGTAGCCTTGGAATTATCTACTTGCCAGTCGGTGATATGACCTTTTGAAGAACAGAATTTAAGATTATGATTGGGGAAATATGGAAGTGCCAACAGGGGTTTGGAGTCAGAGGAGGAAGGGTTTTTATATACTATATATTGGAATTTAATGAGATCTGCTTCAGTGCTTGCTATACAATGCATGGTGACCCACTTTATTAGGAGAGCATTTTTTTTTCCTAGTTATGGGTCATATATGGTTCCTAATTAAGTAGGTTAATTATATGGCTCCTTTATATTACAAAGGAAAGTGGAGATGGCACAATTAACTGTTGCAGTGATCATTTTTGATCAAAAAATGGTGTTCTGCATGACAGCTCCCAGAGGTGTGGGGGGGGAGAGGGGATTGCCCTGCAGCCCTGAGCACTTGCCTCCCTCTTCTCTGCCTCAGCAAACTCGGTTTCCATCCTGAGCACTTGGCCTGGGATGTGCAGGGAGTTGTCCTTTCTGAAACCACGCTGGAGACCATGGCCCCATCCTGCCCCAGTGCTACACCCACAGTGCCTCTGATGCTGCCCAGACCTGGTCTGCAGCACTGGAGAGGTCCCTGCTTGGAGTTTCTTTGGAAGCATCAGAAAGGGAAGATGCTGAGGGCTCTGGTTCCGGGTAAAAAGTGCTGCAGCCTGTGAGGGCTCTGAGCAGCATCACTCCCTGTAGCTAAACTGTCCTTGAAAGAAGTTTCTTTAACCTTTGCTTTCCCAGCCTGGCAGTGGCTGAACCCCTGCAGCATCCCTGGGTTATCTGTTCCAGTGCTCAACCAGCCGTACCATGAGGCATCAGGGAGAACATTCAAACTCTAATCTCCCTCAGTGCAATTTAAACCTATTATTTCTTGTTTTATCCCCAGTGGACGTGGAGAACAGCTATTATATTTCTCTTTGCTGCAACCTTTTACATATTTGAAGGCTGTTATCACATGTCCCTTCAGTCTTCTCCTCTCAACACAAAGCATAATTCTTTCAGTTTTCTCTTAGAGGTCATATTTTCTTCACCTTCAATCGCTTTTGTTGCTTTGCAGAGGTTACTGTGATGCCAAGCTGGAGTTTTTGTTGTTTCTTCACCTGTTTGCCTTGGGGCATTCATTCTGTTACGAATGTGTGAGAAGTGACCATTATCTTCTCTATCTATGGTTATTTATACAGTACCCTATATTCCTGAGCCTCTTTTATCATAAAATCTAGCTCTTAGCCTTGATAAATAATTTCCCACTACGATATGATTGTGCAAACAGGGGTCCCTAAGCTATTTATTACTATTATTATTTGCTATATTTTTCATGAGTAACGAGCTGTCCATATAACACAGTGAATGAACCAGGTAATTCACAGAAATGGACTGAAAGCTATATCCTATTCACAGAGCTTCCAGATAAACAGGGAGGTGAAGGCAAACACCAAACTAAACTCTAGTTTAGCCAGAGGGAACAGTGCTGAACAGAGAATGAGAGATTTTCTGATAAGCAGAGATTTTGGGGGAATCTGGAGGAGTGTTTACAGAGATGATAATATCAGGGCGGATGCAAAGTGAGAAGAGTTGGAACATTGCTGGGATGGATGGATGGATGGAGTGCAGCCTGACTGGGAGGCTGGGGGAGAACCGAGGGTGGAGATGAGGCTGGGAATGGTGGTGTTTGAGTGAGGTGTCTTTCTCGGGAAAGAGGAGTTGGCTGTAGAGGAGATGTGGGAGGGAAAGGAGAACAGAATTGCTGCTTGTGACGTTTCCAAAAGTAACATTTCCAAGCTGCCTCACTGCTCTTTGGTGAACATCAGATGAATTTGATCCTGATTTCCTGGTCGTTGTGGCTGACTCTCCCACTGGAGATGTGAAGGGGCGGGTTGGCAGTGGCTGCAGGGCTGGGCTGCAGCAGTGGCTGCTTCTTCACTCAGGGGTAGCCCTGGGCAGCCCTAACATCTCCCCAGCTTTTACTCACAGGGAAAAGGAGTGATGGAGTGCCTCGATCACTGCTGCTGGTATTGCTTCCTTGTCAGGAAAACATGCATGGAGTTAGCATGGAAAACAGCTCAGCTCTGTCCTCACAGACAGTGTGGACTCTGCTGGCTGGCAAGAGCCCTGCTTGGAAGGAAGGAGAGCCAGGGGAGAGCCTTTCAGAGCACAGATGTAACTGGTTCCATGCTCAGAATGGACATGGACTTCTGAAAGTTTTAACAAATAGACCCTTTTTACAGTTAATGCCCACAGTATGTTTGTCCATAACACAGGCTGAGTTATTCACAGAAACAGCTACTGCATCACTGTTCTGAAAAGCTGCAAAACATTTTATATAATGTTTTAAAATCATAGGATGGTATGTTAGGAATTACTCCAAGCTACCCTTTGTCTATTATTATACATTTTTATTCTACAAAACTTTCTTCTTTTCTATCTCTCTCTGCACATTTCCCTGTCAAATGGAAGGTAAACCTAAATCTCTAAAATCTGTACTCTCTCTTTTTTTTTTTTTTTTT